>CM054002.1:10331930-10931930 GCA_028641665.1 Chelonus formosanus
AGTATACAGTAACACAATCATCGCGTTCATTTAATATACTGACTTGTTTATTTTGCCTCTTTGAAATAATTTTATATTGTTGTTTTTGTTAATAACAATTGTATTAAAATGTATAACAATTACTCATAAAAAATAAAAATGACTTGAAGTAGACCAATATATGAAGATGAATGATAAATACTGAAATTGGATGATTCGAAATAGAAACCTTGACGAATGCAGAAAAAGCCATGTCGAAGCCATTGGAGTCATCATCATAATTTATTGTAATGCTTTCTGCAGGATATTTTACATTATTTTCCGGATATCTTCGTCACTCAATGGCAATACGACCGACTAACAAAGATATAGCATATGATTAAATTATTGTCGACGAACATTCATACTAGTCAGTGAAATTTATCATTTCAACAATTTTATTACTTCTGTCGAACTTTCAACAATGGCCTTCGACCAGAATGAGAAAAGCAAGAAATTGATATTAACATACATACAACTGAAGGATAATACAATACGCATACATACATTTCCACTCACGGACATCATCTTGAAAACCACAACATAGGACTCTACGCACCTCGGAAATATGTGAAAATTGAAAATGATCAATCATTTTACTTTCTGCAAGGATATCTTCGCATTACTAAATGACAATACTTGCAACGGACCACAATGCTTCTCATAAAAAGATACACATCCATAGATTTCATTTAGTAAACATCTGATGAGCATATACACCAATCCATAGATTATTCCATTCCACTGATTTCATCATTTTCGAGGACAAAAAATAAAAAAAAATTCGATTATCAACATAACATATGCTAACTTTTAACAAAAAATAAATAAAACAACAATATAAGATGAATAGATACGATCAAATCATTTCTACTATTGACAACTTGTACATACAACCGATCTCTATGTCAATATTTTTTTCTGTATTATTATAATCGCTTTATAGTATCGCTTCAAAATTGTAATCCAAACGCAATATTATTGTAATAATGTGTTAATGATAAAAACCGACTAATTGCAAAGAAACAATGAAATAATTTTTATGTATAGTGATGTCCGCACCTACAATTTATTTTCATAATTACCATTATAAACGTGTGTATACGTCTATTTTCTCGACAAATACTAAAAATATAATCAAAAGACGGAAAAGATGTTAGTTATTACAAATCATATCGAATTATTATCAATAATATGCATTTGCTGTAATTGATATTCATCACTATTCAATACTCCTCTACGATATTCTATTCATATCAACAAATATTTAATTACTATTGATAATATCTAATTGTTTCAGTTTTCATTACATATTAAAAAAAAATCATATGCATTTCGTAATTGCTAGAGTAAAATTTCGTGTCAGAGATATTCTTTTATTACCATTTATGTAGTTATGTAAACTATTCTCTCGTCTATTTTTGGGAGCTCCGCCCCCTAAACCACCTGCCAGGCTTTGCCCCTGGCAATTTTAAATAGAGTATTTTTTGATAATTTTCTTATGTATATTATAAAGACCCTGTTTATCACTATAGCTCTTGTTTATTATTTTCCACAACCATGACACATTAGCTTCAAAAGTTTTGCATATCGATCATTGATTTTTATCACTTGTAGAGTAAAATAAATTATTGTAATTAGAATTATTATTATTATTATTATTATTATTATTATTATTATTATTATTATTATTATTATTATTATTATTATTATTATTATTATTATTATTATTATTATTATTATTATTATTATTATTATTATTATTATTATTATTATTATTATTATTATTATTATTATTATTATTATTATTATTATTATTATTATTATTATTATTATTATTATTATTATTATTATTATTATTATTATTATTATTATTATTATTATTATTATTATTATTATTATTATTATTATTATTATTATTATTATTATTATTATTATTATTATTATTATTATTATTATTATTATTATTATTATTATTATTATTATTATTATTATTATTATTATTATTATTATTATTATTATTATTATTATTATTATTATTATTATTATTATTATTATTATTATTATTATTATTATTATTATTATTATTATTATTATTATTATTATTATTATTATTATTATTATTATTATTATTATTATTATTATTATTATTATTATTATTATTATTATTATTATTATTATTATTATTATTATTATTATTATTATTATTATTATTATTATTATTATTATTATTATTATTATTATTATTATTATTATTATTATATGCTTAGTATCGAAATTCTGGTAGAGCATGCAATTATATTGCACAGATTCCGTTTTTCATTGTTTAAAACAAATTCAATTGTTATAAACAATTTACATAAACAAAAAGTACTCTATGTTACTCCTGACCACCCTTTTTTCATGTCTGCAAAGTTACATTGAAATCGGTTCAGCCGTTTTTGATATTACCCCGGACAGACAGAAACTCAAAATTGATATAGTAGTACTAGCTGATTCCCGCGACTTCGTCCACATAATATGTATAATCATGTTACATAATAATAAATTGATCGAAAAAGGTTTTTAATAATGAGTTCGTAGTTTAAATAAGGCAACTTAAGATATCTATAGCTGTACAATAGTATTAAAAGTAAAGTAATAAATTCATAAAGAAAGCACTTGAATACATTGCATAAATCCCCTTTTCAATTGTTCATAGCAAACTCAATTGTTATTAACAAAAAGAGTTCACTTTCATTCATGTTATATGGTTAATAACTTTTTTCAACAAAAAAAAACATTTCCCGTTAAAAAGACTTAAATATATTGCACAGATTCCGTGTTCAATTGTTTATAACAAATTTAATATTTTAATTTTTTCAGTTTTTTTATTTTGAATTTAATTGAACTATTGCAGATCTTATAATATTATTATTATTCTTTTTATTCGTTTATATTGTTATTATTATTTATTTTGTAAACAATTTTTTTTTCTTTCATTTCAGGGGGCTTCGCCCCCTGCACCCCCGATGAAGTTAAAACTATATAAAATTGAAAAGAATAACAACTGTACGATTCATGAAAATTACCTATTTTTCTTCTTCTCAGTTTTTTTATTCGGCACAAACAACGACTCAACCGGTTTTGCTCAAAATTTAATCAGGTTTAAGTTACATAATCATGCATTGAATAAAACTAGTCCCATCTCAATATCATCATTTGTTCCCGAGATACGCGAGGTGAAAATTGAATCCGAACACACATACATGTATACATACATACATGTGCACACATAGACATCCTCTTGAAGAACTTAACATTCGACTCTGAAGACCTTTAAACGTGGAGATATCTTGAAATTCCAAATTTGCAGAATCGGACCCATTACAATAATTTCCCACTGGGAAGTTAAAAAGCTCAAATAAATCGAGTATGGCGTAGTGTTGTTTTAAAAAATGTAAATATTATTGTGCAGTAATAATACGTACAAGCTCGGATAAAAGGAATGGTGGGTTATTGTTGTTTTGAATTAAGCCGTAGAATGTTTGAATGATTTAATTTGGGATATATAATAGGAAAATTAGTTAGTAACGATCCTCATCATGATCGCTCCGGAAATGCGATGATTACTGAAACGAGAGTGTTAAAGTCAAGGATAAGGGAACGGGTGAGGACATCAAATAACAATCCAATTAGTATTGTAGCAGAATTGACTTGAACAGTATCTTCTCCCGTTGCAGCGTGTCTTCCTGAGCCAGAATCATTAGTACGTACTGTACAACGTGCTCGTGAAGAAACTAATCTGCAGTTGATAAATCCATTGTCACTTCGTGAATTGATTATTCCTGACAGTTTCAGAATAACAGCTGAACAGAAAATGTCTTTATTATATGATAGTGTTACAAATGATAGTAAGCCATTTTTAATATTCTTAACTTCTTAAAACTTACAAATACGCGCTGAATGTAAACTGTGGGCAGGTGATGGGACATTTAGTTCGATGCCATCAATTTTCAAACAGCTTCATACAATAAAAGCATTCAAAAGTAGTAAAATCCTTCTTCTTGTTTATATTCTTGCTCAGAATGAGACACGTGAACTGTATGTTGATGTTGTGAAGATATTGAAAACGGAGATACCCGATCTAATGCCAAAACGTATTGTTGTTGATTTTGAAGAGGCATTTATATTAGCAGCATGAGAATGTTTTCCCGATGTTAATATCATTGCATGTTTCTTTCATTTTACCCAATGTGTATGACGTCAGATTCAATCGAATAATCTTCAAATCGAATATAACACGGACATTGTATCTGCTTCAAAAATACGTAAACTAATGGCTTTAGCATAAGTTTCACTTACTGACATTAGAGCAGCGTATGAAGAGCTGATATGTTTAGATTATTCCTATGAAAATGAAGAGGCGTTGAAGAATATTTTAAAATATTTCGTGCACACATAGATAAGTGTACATCGTCGTAATGGTGAAAGATGCACAAATCCCTCGTTTGATTTACATGTGTGAAATCATTTTGAAGCTGTTATCTAGGATTTACATCGAACTAATAATGCATTGGAAGGGTGGCATTATGCATTTAATAATCGCGTGAGAAATAATCATGCCAAAATCGGTAAATTCGTTAATGCCATAAAACTAGAGCGAAATTATACCAAGGTATTAATTACATAGTTAAGTACTTGACATGTAATGTCTTTAGGTGCATAGAGGAATTATATAAATGATCAATTGGTAATGATGTATTATTAATAACTATATTTTTAATAGGTAATTGAATTATTTTGAAGGAATACTTGTAGTGTCTGTGTATCATTAAATAGTATGAAGAATTGTTGAGAAGCAATTGTGTTGAGAATTAATTAATTCTCAATTCGAATTATGAGCTGAGTGGAACTTCGGTGGCCATTTTGGCACGGGGTCAATAACGAATCGACCAGACCATTGATAAATCCTCAAATTCAAGTCAAACAATCTACAATCAAGTCACTAAAATCTGGTGTCAAGTTTGACCAGTGAAGTTCCTGTCGTGCATGCTTTTTCCTGTTCTCGAGACATTCAGACACCATTTATAGTTATTCATCAAAATTTAATTCTTGTGAGACAATCTGTGAAGCTTATGACATTTAAAGTAATATCAGTTATTCATAATAAAATAATGTATTCTTAATTTTGTTGGGTCTCGTTTTTCTGTGATCAAAACAGATGTACACAGAGCAAAGTAGATCTTCTTGTGCTAGAAAAAAGACCTATCTACATCAATGTAGATTCATTTTATTTTTCCCGGGTTGTCATATAATAGTTGAAAAAAAATTGTTCCAAATATTGCAAAATGTGCCCTGTAAGTTGCTCTTTGATTTTCATGAATTTTTTTCACTTTCATAATCGCTGTAAAAGAGTTTCTTATTTGCAACCTTGACACTATCTGATCATGATTGAATTCTCGTATGTTTTGTGTGTGGCTCTAATATTTTCGACGCATATCGTTCCCAACGCGAAATTATTGGCATAGACGTTCCAGTTTATTATACAGTAACATCGCAACTGTTTCTCTAGACCTTGTTTAATATCAAGAAAAAAGTTATGAAATCAGGATAAAACAGATACCTTCGAATATCTTTAAAAATTGGCGCCAAGCTCGCATTATAATGACTTCCGGATAATTGAATTTAATTCCGTCAACGACAAAAAAATCGCTGAAATCATCTACTTGCGTCCAGCTTCACTCAATCGATGTAGTGAAATTTATGAGTTGTCTGTCGTATCGTTGAATCATTTTCGATGAATTTGTAAAATGAACATTTTGGAAAATTTCAGAAATTATATTTTGTCTGTTCCTTAAATAGCCTTGACAAATTTTATGTACGAATCAACGTGGTTTTGAACCGAGAAATTTAAAAAAAAAAAACCCTCAATCAAACGTGTTATGTTACAAAGAGCTGTAACAAGTTTACTAATTTTTTGTAATGTAATTTATCGGCAATTTAATCTGTTTCTCAAAATGGTGCATGGTACATGAATGTTTTTAGGTTATACTTCTGTTCGAAAAATAATGATACATGATACATAGTTCTACATACTTATTTCCATCTAGATACCAAAAATTGTAGTCACGAAGCTAAATTTCGTTGTTACGTTTCAAAAATCCATTTATTAGTGTACAGTGACACTTCTAGAAGGTATTTACTATCGAATATCTAATTTTATATCTATTTATATCTGATATCAACTTTTTTTTTCTTTTACAGGTATCCTTTTCTTCTGGAGATGATCAGAAACCATTATTTGTTGTGACTATGTTGTGCACTAATGAGTCAAAATACATACAAGTATACACTATTGCTTACTATCTAATTGTTCATGATTGTAAAAAAATAAGTTAAGTAATTATGCAGCTGCACCTTCCTCCCCTACCTGCAATTACCTTGCAATTTCAATATTGTTGATAAATATTAACGATTGAATAGCCCAACCGGTGAATATAGGAACGAATATGCAGAAACGGAGCAATCAGGTGCACAAGATGTAATAAAAAATGTAAAGTCTTTATTCCAGTAGTAGTATCGCTAACAGTATATACATCACTTTACAGTTTACACTTTGAAACTCCGTTACACTATATTCAGAATCAAAGTCGTTAAATGCCACAATGAACTTGGTTTTAATGTCGAGAAAATGACGCAACTGAGACTGTTCAGTGTAATAGACTTCCTACAAAAGTTCAACATGCTGTCAATTCTAATAAAGAATAAGTTTAGCGTACATGTAGCGTCAGTCTACCATACAATGCAAGATTGAATATGATTTGAATGCATATTGTAAAGTAATACTTCCGATTGATTTGTAGAGTAAATTGGTGAATACTTTTGTGTATTCAGATTGTCACTGACCTAAATGATTGAATCGAAGAAAGTAGATTTTGTCAAAACAAACAGAATAGCCGTGTAAATGTAATAGATAACGAAAAAACATGGCGACAGGACTTTATTAGTAACACTTAATTCTGGATTTTGGTCAATTCAATAACTAGAATTGAAATTATCAATAGGTTATCAACCCAGTACCATGATGGCTGCCAAAGCTTCTCTCGGGTGATTGTTTGAATTAAGAATACATCTTTTTTCAACAAATATTTTGTAGAATTTTCTACGCTGAACAACAATATGTGGGCGATTAGGTCTCGATAAACATATCTACTCATTTTTTCTTTAATTCGAAGTTTGTATCATTTAAATGATGTGTTACCACTATTTCGTAAATATCCGATGGGAGAGAAAGTTGCAAGTACAGGCGCTTTAAGAAGGGGGGAAAGTGTTTAAATCGTATATAAAAAGAAATTTTTCGACTACCTCTTTGATGATCCCTCCTACTTGCTTTTCCGCTTCTATCCTCGACTTTCTGGTGCATCAAAGAGATAGAATTATCCTGTTTTTACATGAAAACATCAAAAATTCTGAGTTGATTTTAAGGTAAAGAAAATCATTCATTGAAATGTAAACGCATCGGGTTATATATCATGCAAACTCTTTGCACGGCGATTTCATTTCTATTAAATAAAGTAATAATGAGGATCACCTTAATACACATATTCCTGTTAATTTCCAAAGTTAAAAAACTATGTGAAAACATACTTTTCCTGCCTAGAATAGACATAAAATCAATGAGCATAATGTTTTCTACAGGAGATAATAATTTCAAAGTCATTGGAAATAAGGCGTTTTAGCTGTGTAATTACCGATAGGTATTTTGATTTTACATTCTTTCGGAAAAAAGTAGATCAGCAAAATACACATCGATACTCTATTACAAATGAGATCTGTTAATCAAACCGTAACCATGTCTGTGCTATTTCCGACCAGGAGAAATGGGTTTTTTTAGTAGTGTAAATGTTGCATATAATGATGTGGTAGAAATTCTGAGAGAATAGAAATACTTTGTGGAACTGAAGGAACGTTAGACTATGAGGCATTCTATTGGAAAAATATGGAGAGTAAATTTTCAGTAGTCTGTCATCTATCTCTGACACGAATTGTTTAATGTACCAATCTCCTTTCGTATGTAATCATAGGTTAACAAACTGCTTGGCAACCCTACGAGGAGTAACATGCATGTATTCAGGCAGTACACACGTTTCTAACTTAAAAAGAAGAATAACAGAAATAATAGATTTTCCTTTCATACTTTTTACATGTGGAATGTAGTATTTTACAGCTGTCTCAGTTTCCTTATCTATTCGATTTTCACATCTCAATCGACTCACTTTTTTGCGAAACGTATACGCTCGGGTGTTTTTCCTTCTCAAAATCTAATGGCAACGTTTTGTTTTTATTTCACATATGTTGCACCCATACTTTCCTGTAAAACACTGAATATTTTGAATTTCAGCCTTAGCCGGGGCATCTGTTATGAATAACGGTGCAGTAATTCTTGAAGTACAGATCTCTGCTATTACAGGATGTACCCAAGTAATTCCGTCTTAGAAACACCGAATAAGTTTCTCGCAATAAGGCCTTAGAAAAGTATTCACTAGGAGTTTATGAGTCGTATCATACCATAAACCTATAATGCAAATAAAACGTTCGCGAAGATATTCTGGAAGTTCTGTTATCATGAACATCAATGGCCAACAGTGACTTTCGGAACTTTTCACTAGAAAAATTCCCTCATAGTCCTAGAGCCGACAGCTGGAATAGCACCTGATCACTTAACGGACATATATTATGGGAAAAGATAGTACTCACGTAGATGAAAATAATGATATAGGAATTTTAGTCCCCAGCCAGTCGCTTGACTAGGCAACCATTTTTTGATTTTTGAAATTTTGATATAGTTGCTTAGCTTATTAGCTAGAGCATGATTTTAGTATCAAATAAAAGCTTAAACTTTCTAGTTTTCAAAAAAAATAGTTGCTTAACCTCTGACCGTTAAAAATTTGGGCAGTCCACTTTAAAAACAGGGCAATCCGAGTTTTACAATATGAGATACTCTATAACAAACTATGTAAGAACGTTATTCTTTAATCATTGAATATCCTATTTTATTTTACCAACTTATTTTTTATATTTCAAATATTTGAGACATGAATAATAAAATTTATTGTTTTCACAGACAAGTAATTTTGTGATTATCAAGTACATAATTGAAACAGGGAATAAATGAGATATTCTAGTCAATATTAACAGATTTCATTTATTAGCTTGGTTCAAGTGACGGCAGACATCAATATGAATTTATAACCAGATAGCAAAATGTGTTTTCTTATTTATAAAAAAAAGCTTTTTTAACTTCCCGGTGGGAAGTTATTGTAATGGGTCCGATTCTGCAAATTGGGAATTTCAAGATATCTCCACGTTTAAAGGTCTTCAGAGTCGAATGTTAAGTTCTTCAAGAGGATGTCTATGTGTGCACATGTATGTATGTATACATGTATGTGTGTTCGGATTCAATTTTCACCTCGCGTATCTCGGGAACAAATGATGATATTGAGATGGGACTAGTTTTATTCAATGCATGATTATGTAACTTAAACCTGATTAAATTTTGAGCAAAACCGGTTGAGTCGTTGTTTGTGCCGAATAAAAAAACTGAGAAGAAGAAAAATAGGTAATTTTCATGAATCGTACAGTTGTTATTCTTTTCAATTTTATATAGTTTTAACTTCATCGGGGGTGCAGGGGGCGAAGCCCCCTGAAATGAAAGAAAAAAAAATTGTTTACAAAATAAATAATAATAACAATATAAACGAATAAAAAGAATAATAATAATATTATAAGATCTGCAATAGTTCAATTAAATTCAAAATAAAAAAACTGAAAAAATTAAAATATTAAATTTGTTATAAACAATTGAACACGGAATCTGTGCAATATATTTAAGTCTTTTTAACGGGAAATGTTTTTTTTTGTTGAAAAAAGTTATTAACCATATAACATGAATGAAAGTGAACTCTTTTTGTTAATAACAATTGAGTTTGCTATGAACAATTGAAAAGGGGATTTATGCAATGTATTCAAGTGCTTTCTTTATGAATTTATTACTTTACTTTTAATACTATTGTACAGCTATAGATATCTTAAGTTGCCTTATTTAAACTACGAACTCATTATTAAAAACCTTTTTCGATCAATTTATTATTATGTAACATGATTATACATATTATGTGGACGAAGTCGCGGGAATCAGCTAGTACTACTATATCAATTTTGAGTTTCTGTCTGTCCGGGGTAATATCAAAAACGGCTGAACCGATTTCAATGTAACTTTGCAGACATGAAAAAAGGGTGGTCAGGAGTAACATAGAGTACTTTTTGTTTATGTAAATTTCTTATGCGTAGTATAAAATAATAATAATAAAAATGATTATAATAGTAATAATAATAATAATAATAATAATAAATGTCTGGCCGAGGGGTGCTCCTCTCGCTACGATAATGGGATAAGTCCGTAAGGCCAGTTTTTCCTTGTCGCTGGTGATGGCCTGCTGGGCACGAGGAACGAAGCTGCCCATCTCGGCTTCGTTAAACATTACCACCCCTGCAGTGGGCTAACCACCCCTGCAAGGGATTTCAACAGATTCCTAACATTAGACCTGCAACGGCCCCCCACAACCGGCCCTCTTCGGATGAGGGCCATGGAACAGTTGGGAGGGGCCTCACGACCCGTTCCAATCCAAAATCTGACCATGGACCACCCCTTCGGCGTCAGAGGTGGACAGAGGAGCTCAGGAGGGATTTGATGCAGTGTTGGAAAAGATGCGAGCCACAGACCTTCGGCTATGCCAGGCGCCTGCATCCTCTGTGGTGCAAAATGCACCCAGAGCTACAACAACTAACGCAGGCGGCGCTCGCATCACAGGTGCGGTACACTCAGTCTCGACAGCGGATAGAAGAGGAGTCAGTCGCTGACTCTTCAATATCAGACGCTTTCGAAACTGAAGACGAAGTCTCATTAACACCCGAGACAGCCGCACCGAGGTGGAGCATACTCCCGTTCCGCCCTTCTATCACTGCAGAGCCCCCATCTCCTCCCCCTGAGGACGCCAATTACCACGACTTCACTGACAGGGAGGGTAATTTTCTTCGGAAAGTTACTCTCTCTGTACAACATCTCGCTAGCGCCAACGAAGACCTCGACCATCGGGTACCAGAAGACGTCGGCCTTTCTGCACTGAATGATGCAGTCTACGATGTGGCTCGAAGGTTTACTCAGGGCAGACGAAGTCCTGCCAATCCTGAGTTGAACCTGAAGAGACGCATCGAGCAGATTGCAAACAAGATCAAAAAGGCTCGACAGGGTGCTTCCCGTATTCAGAGTGTGATGGACCATTTAAATGCTCACAGACCCTATACGCCGAGAATTCGGCGTATCGTGGCGAGTATTAGGCAAGAACATCATACTCTGAATACCGCTGTGTTACTGATCCTCAAGGAGAGGTACACAGGCAAAATAAGATCGCTAATGGCCATCAAAAAGTCATTAGCAAAGCGGTACAAGCGGCGAAGGAATAACAGGTTATTTCAATCTAACCCTTCACGCTTTCTTCAACCGCAAGCCCCTGTCGGTTATGAGCCCCCAAGTGCAGAAAGAGTCGAAACCTACTGGACCGAAATATATGGTCGCGTTACCATGTTAGATGTAGACACTCCAGCTCTTCAACATTTCAGAGAATTCTGCGACGAACATCCATCGCGAATTCCTGAAGAGTTTCAGCGAGTCAGCATTGATGAGATCAGGAATGTACTCAGGGGCACTAAGAACTGGGCTGCCCGGGGCCAGATGCAATTCCCACCTTTTGGTGGAAGAAATTAACATCATCACACCAGCATCTGGCTCGTATCTTCTCAGAATATCTTGAAGGAGATACTCAAATTCCTGGCTGGCTCGTTGAAGGGCGTACTATGCTGATCCCCAAAATGGGTGATCTGTCTAACCCCAAAAACTACAGGCCTATTACATGTCTGAATACTCTCTATGAATTGTTCACTAAAATCTTGAACAAGAGGATTCTGACTGCAATAGAACCTGTATGGAGACAGATATACGAACAACGTGGCAGCAAACGTGGCTTGACAGGTTGCAAGGAGAACTTGTTAGTGGACGGGTGCGTCACACTAGACGCATACTACTACAAGCGCAACTTGTCAATGGCCTGGGTGGACTACCGAAAGGCATTTGATACAACATCTCACGAGCTTCTCCTCCACTTGCTCGAATGCCTTTCAGTACCCCCGCAAATCGTGAGATGCATCAAACATCTGATGCTGCTCTGGAGGGCACGTTTTACCGTAACATCTGGTGAAACGAGAGTGTCCACTGGAGCAGTGCCTTTTAGGAGAGGCGTATACCAGGGAGATACGCTAAGTCCTCTCCTATTTTGCATCTCACTGCTGCCATTATCTGTCACTCTACGCCGAACGCCTGGATATAAAGCCGGACGAGTCTCCAACCGCGTACACAAAATCACACATCTATTTTATATGGATGATTTAAAAGTGTACGCGGCAAGTCCTGAGAGACTCCGAGCAGCCCTAGAGGTTGTGTCCGAATATACCAGTGCGATAGGCATGGAGTTTGGGTTAGACAAGTGCGTAGTAGCCCACTTAGTAAAAGGAAGATCGCCGAACTGGAGTGATAATGTCGAGCTTACAGACGGGAGCATCATAAAACATCTGGATGCTGGAGAGTCATACCGATACCTTGGACAGGCACAACCACCGTTACAGGAAGTGTCTGTCATCAAAGATACTCTCCGCAGTGAGTACAAGTGGCAACTTAAAAGGATATGGGGCTCTGAATTATCAGGCCCTAATAAAGTCGCAGCCACAAATATGCTCGCTGTCCCAGTCTTGCTATACTCATTCGGAGTTCTTAAATGGCTCCAAAAAGAGTTAAAAGATCTAGACATTATCACGAGAAATGTGATGACATTCCACCGAAGTCATCACCCGCGATCTTCCGTCCAACGCCTATACTTCCCCCGTGATATGGGAGGGCGTGGACTACTAAGTCTAGAGTGTCTACACGACAGGTTAGTGATAGGCCTGGCTTATAACATCTATGAGAGCTCTGATCCCCTTCTCAAGTTCGTGAACAGCTTCGAACTACTGGGAAGGGATGCGTTCCTTTATAGAGCAGCACATATGGCGGATCAAAACCTCGGCTCAGTTTTCGACTCTAGCAGCCCAGACGGTCTACAGCTTTTGCAATTGACCAGAGGACAGCGAAAGGTCGATATAAAAACTACCGAGCAGTTAAAACTGCTCGACGAACATGTGGCAAGGTCCTTACATGGTGTGTTTTATCGTCATCTTGAAACACAGGACTTGTCACACCAGCTGACGTTCCAATATCTTAAGTCAGCTGGATTGTTCTCTGAGACCGAGGGGTTCATTATGGCCTGCCAAGATGGTGTATTTTCAACCCTCGCCTATCGGCGTGAAGTTATGCACGAGCAACTCGAGGACACAAGATGCCGAGTTTGCCACGGTGATGTAGATGAGACGCTATTTCATATTTTATCGGCCTGTCCGACACTGGCGCACTCAGCCTACATTCACCGACATAACGCCGCCTTAAGAGTGCTGTATTATTACCTTCGGCACTCTTATGGGATGGACGAGACATCAGTACTGCCCTATGTGCCCGGTGAAATCGAGTCGGTCGTTGAGAATGGGAGAGCAAAATTCTCTGAAATTTCCCGCTCGCAACGCCTCAACGAATCGAACACAATAAGCCGGATATTAGAATGAGAATACCAGTCTGCCGTAGTCAGGCTGAGATTCTCGCGGCTCGTATGCAGAAAGCGGTCATTCTTGGGTCCCTCCGAATCCTGAGACGTCTAAAATAATGACTGAACGGCTGCAGTCCTGGCTCACCCTCAAACCTGAGGGAGCCGGGTGCTTGCAGGATAATTGCGTCTGGTCAGGCCCCAGGTGTGTTGGAGCCCTGAGATCCCTGGCCAGACATTCTTTGACGAATCGCAAGATGAAAAAAAAAAAAAAAATAATAAAAAATATTTAATAATAATATAAAATATTAAAACCGATGATATTTTTTTATCTTTTCTACTGGGAAGTTGGTCGTGTGGACCTCTCGGGTCGCATCTAGACCACTGCAGAGCACTGATATTTCTAATATAGTCTCTTGAAGATAACGCATTACAGATCAAGACATGATGGAGTAATTTTTAGAACTTTTTACGAGAACAATACTGCGACAAGTTATACCTCTCTATGACAAATAGTTCTCGAGATATTCAATTGTTGATATCAAAGGTACCACTGGTTCTGAAATAATTTATCGTAGCTCATCAACTGAAAATTTTTCGAAGTTTTTTTTTTAATTGGAAGCTACATTCATTTTACATATATCATTCAAAACTTGTTATAAATGCCAAGTAATTTTTTAGTTGATGAGCTAAGAAACCAAAAAATAGTTGCCTAGTCAAGCGACTGGCTGGGAACTAAAACTCCTATATCATTGTTTTCATTTATGTGAATACTGCCTTTTCCAATGATATATGTCCTTTAAGTAATCAGGTGCCATTTTCAACTGTCAGCTCTTGTCCTAACAGTATTAAGCACTGAAGTTAAATCAAATTTGCCCTTATTTGAGTGTCAATTGACCTCAATATACTCTAATTTATCAGTCATGTTGGATGTAACATTTGGTTGATAATCCGAAACATGGAGTTTCTTGGCAAGGTTCCGTTTTTCAAATAAATACCTTATCAACCATTTCAATCTCAAAAAAAAGATGTTCCATCAGTGCTCGAACAAGACACACACTTTTCCAATTCAGCATTCGTATTGTTAATATGTTAACACTTCTTATAATGATAATGTTTTGTAATATGATTAGAATGAGCCTCATTCCCGATAAATTTCAATAAATTATGCCCTGTCCTTGGCATTCGATTAGGTTTTGGGAAAATTTCTTGGAAAGTTTTTAATGAGAAATTTTTCTACTTCAGCAAAACCTCTTTATTCAATTAATAAAGAGAAAAGAGATTTTCTTTTGGACGATATTACTCTTTACACTTTCGGTCACGTCGAGATAGCTCTGGGATTCCAGCTATGCTTCGGAATTTTTTCCCCTGAAAGAGTGCATGCAAAACCTACGACTAGTAAGAGTGGGGCGTCGCGGAGCCGACAAAATTGAATGCAGGATTTACAATTATAAAGCGGTTGGCATCGCCTGAGCCCTTGCGTAGTTTCATAAGGAAGACGAAGATAGTTCACCAAGTGTAAAGCGTCAATCCTGCACCTTGATTACTGCAGTTGTTCCCTCCCTGGAGAATAGCTCTAGTACAAGGATGCTGCCCTGATCTTCCTTGCTGATGCTAAAAGCTGTCCACAGGCTTTCGTGAGGGATCGATAAGTTAGAGTGGGTTGTAGTCAGCTTCTATAGAGTCTTCTTCAGACGGTCTCCGTCCTTGGCATAGCCTCTTCTTGGAACCGTTCTTATGAAACAAAGCGTCTCGCTGGTGGAACTGAGAGTGTGTGCACGTTCGACTATATGTTCTCCCTGTAGTGTCTGGGGAACGACTGACTGTTGCATGCCGGCTCTCTGAGCGGCGTGGCGTTACAGTCGCCTGCCTAACTGCAGGAAGATTCCGCCTCCTTCTGGCTCCAGCGCAAAGGTGTTGAAAGTTGGCGGTAACAGGTTAGGATGACAGCAGATAATGTTGGCAGTAAGAACATCTTGTGAAGGTGGAGTGTAGACAGCCGGTTACTGGAGATTATAGACTGGAAAAGATAAGAGCATCGCTCCCAAATGCTAATACCGGTAAATAGACATGTTGTGTTTGAAGACCAGCGATAGAGGGCACTGCTGCAGAACAGGAGAATAAGGCCTGTATTGTCACACTTTTCTATGCTATTTTTTAGGATGTTGTTCCTCGAGCGAAAGTTAATGAAATAATTTCTGAAGCTCATAATTCTCCTTCTGGTGGATATTTTGGTACTAATAAGACAATTTCTAAAATTTGTCAAAGATTCTTCTGGTCTACTCTTCAACAAGAGATTGATATTTGGTGTGAGAAGTGTAAAGTTCATTTTGCTAAAAAAGGTCCTCATAAGAGACCCTGTGGTTCTCTTTAAATTTATAATGTTGGTTTTCCTTTTGAAAAAGTTGCAATCGATGTTATTGGCCCTCTCACTAAAACTTCTCCTGGAAATAAATTTCTTTTAGTTGTTACTGATTATTTTACTAGATGACCTGAAACAGTTCCTTTTCCTAATCATCAAGCTTCTACTATTGCTGAAGCTCTAGTTTGTTAAATATTTTGTAGATATGGAGTTCCTTTAGAAATTTATTCTGACCGAGGTAGAGAATTTGGATCAGAAATTTTCAAAGAGGTGATGAATCTTTCTGGAATCAAAAAGACTAGAAGTACACTTCTTCATCATCAATCTAATGGTTCAGTTGAACGGTTGCATAGGGCTATTTATCAATATTTGTAAAAATATATTAATAAAAATCAAAAAAATTGGGATCATTGGATTTCTCTATTTCTGTTAGCCTATCGTTCTTCTAGGCATGAGACTACATAATTCTCTCCAGCATTGTTGATGTTGGGTCGTGAATTAAGATTACCTTTAGATTTTCTTCGTGGAATTTCTTCTTTAGAAAACACTTCTAAAAATAATTCTATAGGTGAATATGCTTTTGCATACTTAAATCTACTTATGATTTAAAATCTAATATTCTTTCTTTTAATGTGGGTTAACAGGTTTGGTTTTTTTTCCTAAATGAGATAAAGGGAAACGTTCTAAGCTTTAATCAGATTAGGAAGGTCCATACATTATTGAAAATAAATAAAATGATGTTGTTTTTAGAATCCAGAAAATTCCTAATGGTTGTTTGAAAGTTGTTCATATGAATAGACTCGCTCCTTATGAAGATGATTAATTATTTTGACTCTATTAGCATATACAAGGTTGGAGTCATTGTGCCGCAATCCTTTTCTTCATCATTTCGCCACGGTAAAGCAAAGTGAGGAACTAGATGTCCATGGTATCCTACTTGCTCGGATAGTATGTGTAACTGTGAGTCCAATTTTTAATAATTTAGTTTGCACAGTGAGCAGAGACTATTGAACTTATTTTTGAAAATTTCTCGCGTAAGGTGGAATTTATTTTTATTGTTCAGAGAAATGTACTCCAAGAAGTAAGATCATTCGATTGAATAAAAATGAATTCGAATTCAATTTAAAAAAATCATTAATAACTTTAATGCTGCAGTGATCTATGAAATCTGTTTGGATCTCCCTTGATTTGACCTCCTAGCTCCTAGCTCCTTTAACTGACGGATTCTCAGTTTTCAAGATCTTTCAATTCTATAGAGTCACGTAATTGGGTAATTTAGATTATTTTGGTCTGTTTTGGAGGTTTTACCTGCTGCAGGATTTTTTCCCTCCAGAATAATTTGTTTCATTTATTTTTATGTAGGCAGTGTTGGAAAGCGGCAATATCAGAATCTAGGCTGAAGAATGATTGATTTTTTTTTTGAAATTTTGAATTATAAATTCAATTCAGATTTTAAATGTTCATTTTATTTCAGTCTAATCAAATATTTCTACCCAGCTATTAGATATTGCCAGAAGGCAATTTTTAGAAGATCGGGTGAAGTGTAAAATATACGTGTGTGCCTATCCATTGATGGATTGACAAACGACAGTTTATTAGTTAAAGACAATTGCTCGACGATTAGATGGTTTATAGCAACGAGAAGAAAGTTTATTTTTCTCCAGTTTGTAACTGAGACTAGCACAGATTAGACGTCATATGTAGATTCTGTATTTGAATTTGTTATTTTCAATAAACTTTGCTTTTTAGTATGAATTTTCTTGATCTTGTATTTTACCATATGTAATTTGAGCAAAAAATCAATAAAATACTTGTTAACAGGTAAGAAATTATTCATTAGAGTAGATTTGTTTAGCTCAAATAAATGATTTTCCAACTGTGAAGAAATATGCATTTCCTATTCACATACTATGATTGAACTCAAGAGATAAGGTAGAACTAGCAAATGAAATGTTGGGTTATGTTATCATTATAATGACTCGGCAATGAACAAAGTAACAAGAGAACTGCTGTTTTTTGAAAATATTAAAGTCAAAAGTATTCTACAATGCAATAATGATTCCGTAATCAAATCCGTAAACAAAGAGATACGGTAGTATCTCGTGCGCCAAGTATAAATTGCCGCCATATTACCTCGACAAGGCACTACCGTGTCTCTATACAGCTCAGAAAACGATTTTTTCAGGTTGCACTTTTTTGAATATTAATATTTTTTTTATTATGACAGCAACATCATTAAAACCATATTATTCAGCTATAATTCAATCACTGTCTTTTCATTAAGCATACTATTAGGTCTTAATATTGCTTTAATCATAATTGAAAAATTTGAAAAATTTATTTGCACCAAAATTGAGTGGAATGAAAGTTTAATCATGACGAAATGTTACATTTTTTGTTTTCAAGTTGGTGACCCGAATTCTTGATACAATAAAGTTGCTGTTTAAATAATACTTGAATTCTTTAAAGTTGGTACGTTCACATAGAAATTAAAGAAAAAAATAGAAATTCTTAGAAAATTGTTAATTATATGAACAAAGCATAAAAAAATAAAACTATCTCGATATATATATTTTCATTTTCAAATCATTATGTCCATTTTAAACTTAAAAATTTTCATGATTCAAATATTTTTTCTGGTAGCATACGACTAGCCCAGTTAACAAAAAAAATTAATAAAAAAAAAATATGCTATTATTTGTTAAATTGTGACTGCAAGTAGTTCTTCGTATAGAAAAAGTTTTTTCTTTCAAAAAATTTCACTAATGACCAATATCAAAAATGGAATTTTTATCATTAGAGCTTGATCCTATGTTTTACAATTGAATCATTAATGTATATTTATGTATCTGTATAAATAATTATTAAGTGTTTAATAATTGAGGGTGTGCACAATTGCCCGGGTCATAAGGATATTTTATGAGATGCTTGAAGCATTCTCTTTATTCAAAAGTAGTGAAAATTGCTTCGATGAAATCATCTAATTTTTTCGAAATATCAGTGTCCTGTACGGAGATGCTCCAAAGTCTACAAAAATTTTTTTGATATCTTTAATTTCTGGATCATTCAGGATAAATTTAAGGCTTTTTATATCTCCAACTTGAACTAAATTACTAATCAGCGATGTTGTTTCTTCTTCCGCCATATTCTGTTTAATCAATTTTGGAAGAATACTCCAAACATCGCCTAATAAATTCGGCCATTTGCTCAATTTTGGAGTCAGATCTGTCCGGAAATCCTCCATGATTCTGTATGTCATCTCTTCAAGAAACATGGATTTCATGCGGTTATTACTATTTTGATATTCTAAAAAGTCACGTAATATAGGGATGAAAAGTTCCTGCTATGTCCATGTCCACAATATCATTTCTAAACATTTTTCTTCTACATTTATTCCGTAATCTGCAAAAGGATATGATAGTACCTTATTATAAAATAATGTTTTATCTTCAGTAACTAAGTTTTCTATCAAAAATAAGCATATTCTTGTTTACTGTTCTCTTCTACATTTTCTTTTGGGTAGATTTCATTGCTCCAAAAAATAGTGCCCGCGTATTACAATATAAGCACAGTCTAATACACAACCATTTCTCTCTTCTTCAATAATTTTGTTCCAAAAATATTTCACAGCATAAGAGTAGCTTTGATAAACTGATAATCGTAGCATGTCTTCTTCTACTGAACAATTTTCATGATATAAACTGAGATAAGTATTAAAATACTTAATTTTAATTTTTACATCATTTAATTTATCTGCCGAATCCCAAAAATATCTCAGTAAATTATGTAAATCAGCATTTCTCTTACATTCCCAATATGCAGAAATGTGATATTTGAAGAGACTAAATACATTGATATAGCAATTATTCCGTATGCCTGTTGGTATTTTTTTCCATACCTAATTGATCTCTTCCTCCATTGCATACACGGAGAAAAATAAGAAGTAAATTCTACTTCTAGCGTGGTAGCTTCTACTCCAGCGCCTGGTCAATATATAGATGACTATTCTTAGGAGTAAGAGTTACTAGCGTTCCCTAGTAAAAATAATACTAGTTTTGGAGGTAAACCATGCTAGAGTAAACAGTAATTTTTACTACTTAAGAAGTAGAATTTACTCTAAATTTTATCTAATTTTACTTATAAAACTAGTAAAATTTACTCCAAATAAATGTATTTATTTATTTATTATATAATTATTATTAGATGTATTATTTAATTATAGGATAAATATATACAGGGTGTTCTGAGGACCCATTACCAACGGGAACCCAGCTAATCCAGACATAATGCAGAATTCATTTCCGGAAGAAAAAATTAATTATCTTCGATAGTTTTTAAATTATAAGAGATAATTAATTAGCGGACCAGCGGCCGCCCTTTGCGCGCGCCTGAGAAAAAGGCGTGGCCAAACCGATAAAGATAAAACAGGGTAAAAACCAGAAAACCAGGTTATCGGCACGAGATAAATGAGTAAGAAATAAAAAACCGTAAGAGGGAGACACATAAGAAAAATAATTTCGGAACTCAAACTCCAGTAGCGTAGGCAAAAGTAAACGAAGGGGGCTGAGATATTATTTAATTTGTTCAAGTATGCATTACTGATTCAAATATAACAAAATGCTCAATGTTCATCAATTCATGGAAGAGATGTAATCAGAATAACATAATAAACACAACGATTATTGTCGTACTTCGAGATTTCCTGAGCAGCTGTAGTTAGACTCTGCCTGAGATGAGTCTCTCTACCTTCTCACCGCTCCAATGCTAATAATTTGATAACATATCTATATATATATATATATATATATATATATATATATATATACATATATATATACAATTATTCCCTATTTGCAAAAATTGAGATACATTTAATGTTGTTATAAGAGTTGAAAATACTTCGAAAGCTGCAGGTAAAAAATACTGTTTTGAACAGATGAAAATTAACAACTCAATTACTTGAAAATCAAGAAATTAGTATTTATTTGAATAATTAAATTATTAAATCACTTACAAACAAGGCTTTATTTTACTCTCAAAAAAGAATAAAGGTATCAAGTAACGATATACACATTACTCTAAATACAAAAATACTTAATCTTACGTGAAATTATTCAAACAAAATAACGCAACGAAACATATTTTTCTTATTTTATCAACTAAAAGGCATTGTTCTGGACTAGCCAAATTATCATAACAAATCGAAACCATTTCAGCAATCTTCCTAACTTCGTATGCAAAATAATGTACATCAAAACAGTTCGTGACTAATTTTAATACAATAAAAAATACTTTTAAAACAACAATACAAATATAATTAACGATTCCAAATACTGGAATATCTTTTTTTTCTAGTATGATTACTGATTTAACTTCATATAATGTTCCAGAAATCGTGACCTAGGGAACATTAGAAATTGTATTTTTAGATTCTATATTATAGAAATAATCGTCAATAATAGAAGTTGGAATTTTTTTTCGAGGTCCAAGTTTCAGATCTTGAGAAGTAAAATTTTTCCAAAACGCAGAAACTCTTAGCCGGTTTTTAACACTAATTGTTTGAATTACATTCATTCGATTACAAGAAACATTTACTGCCATTTTTCCATCTCGATGTTTGGACTCATTTCTTATCGAAGAGAAATAAATTGGAGGACCAAGAGATAAAATTATTCGTATATAGTAAGTAAAAATGTGGAATTTCGGTTTTAAATTAACTTTAAATAATTGTAGATATAATGCATTGTGCTGTACTATTAAGCTATATAACAATATTAATGCTTCGCGTGTAATAACGAGGGAAGTTACTGAATGAATAATAACTCTTAATTTCATATAAAGTTGCCAAACCGCATCGTTACTGTCAACCAAATCACCGATAAGAAGTGCAAAAATTCTTGTAAAGCAAAGAGATTCACTGGCAGACATCTTCCAGCGGATGCTTTTTGATTTATCTAATAAAAAGTGCGGAGGTTTGTTTGCCGATTCTAATTTACCAAAATTGAACACTCTCGAACGAAAATTTAATATATCGATGATAAACGGTCGACGTTTAAATAAGAAATAATTCAAGATCTCTGTCATAACGTAAGGGCAAATGCCCTCATACAGATCGTGCATTATATCTACACATACATTTGTACATACATGAAGCCCTTTGAAACGATTCCACACACTTGACTCTTTAATTCCAGTTATACTCTGATCAGCTAAACTCATATCAATTGCATAATTTTCTAGAGTTCGTAATAATCTAAAGTCTTCTTGACAAAGTCGTGAACATCGTTCATTAGATGCTTTACATATACGACAATAAAAATTACTGGAGAAGCTTTTCACAAAACCAAGCATACTATTCTGACCAAGATTGTCACCAAGAAGAGTTATACATTCGAAATAGACGGTTTTTGCATTATCATTTATTTTTATAATGATTCCTTAGTCATGTAAATAATTTAATTCGTTTATCAAAACATCAAATATTGCTTTATTACCGAAAATCTTTCTATCGTCCGAGTAAAAAAGTTGTGTAAGAAATATGCTATTCGCTGATGATGCATATTTTTGAGGCATACATGCAATACATGTATAAACTCCATCTAATTTATTTGAGCCTGCATGAGCTCATAATGCATTTCCGGTTTCGTAGTCATTAAAAAAAACATAGAGTGGCAAAAAAAATTTGTTACCAAAATCTGGAAGCAGCGATTTTCACACACTTCCTCGAATTACATTTCTTAAGGAAAATTGATCGTTATTTAATTGAATTATATATTTTTGAATTTCATGAAATAAACCTGGTGCTTCGAGGACTTTTTTTAATTCTTGAAATCTCAATGGAATGAATTTACCCGTAACATTAATAACTTTATCATAAATTTCATTGTTAATTTTATTCGCCACTCTTGCTTGACCCATGATAAAGTCTTCTGGGGGACAGAAATGACTAAATTTTTCTCAATTTTTAAATCTTTTATATTCAGTTTCTAGGTTGCGAAATGGATTGCTAAAATCATTTAAAATTGAATTAATTTTACTTAATATTTCTAAAATATTGTCATTGTCAGGTAGCTGTAATTTAAGACGAATTTTCTCTTTTATACTTCGTATTAAACAAGTATTTAGTAGAAATGATACATTTCTACTAATGTAAGTAAGAATCATTTGTACAGATTTCCGGAATAGAGATTTTTCATTGTAAAGCGTGAGAATAAAAGAAATTATTTCAGAATTTAAGAATTCATCAATATTGATTTTTTCTGAAGTTATTGTCTCTTCAATAAAATTATCTAAAAATGGAGTATTTGTTATTTCAGATACATAAGAATGATTAGTAACATCTACCGTATGATCACAAATAGTATCTTCTAGATTTGGAACATTAGGGAAAATAGATTTCAATTTTGTATGCATTGAATTCATATGCTTTCGACAAGAATTTAAGCTACTGTAGAATCGATGACAATCATCATTTGTGCATAAATAAGTATCATTTTCTTTTAAGAGGTGATTATGTCGTAAGTGTAATATTGAATGATTTGTGGTTGTAAAAGTGAAAGAACATTTAAAGCACTTCATTTCTCCAAAAAATTATGCAAGCTGTTAAGGTTATAAGGAGATGGATCAATAGGGAAATCTTTTGAAATGATAATTGAAACTTTCGTTCGATTTAATTTATGGTGAAATGGTTCCTTTTTTTTTTATTTATGACACGTACATACGTTGAGACTTGGTTTAAGGTTCAATAGGTACAGTGCGATGAATATGTGGGCTTAAATTTGTTATCAAGTAAAGGTTATTTTCAGTATAGAGATAGATATGTAGAAGCAAATATGTGAAGGTCATTGAATGATGAAGTGAAGAGTGAAGAATGAATGAATGAGTGAGTGGTCAAACTTACTATCTCTAAGATGATAACTTGCTGGTCTAAATTGATCGGTATCGCCACAGGTTTGGTCCCAGCAAGCCTAGAGATTCGGATTTCTAGAGATTGGCCTGGGTGAAGTCACTGATCGCACAATAAATTCAAAGAAACTCACTCACTGTCAATCCGAATGCACTCTGCTAGGTGTCAAAAGCAAGCCAAGACTGGCTGACAGGACGACAGGACCACGATGCACGGTGGACCCGCCATATTTCTTTTTGTAACAACAATTCTGATTTGTTGTTGATGTTGTAGGAGGGATGATGTAGGAAAGAGAAAGGTGATATAAAAAAAAAGGTTTGGGCAAAACCCTAAGAGTTTGACATGTGTGCGCCTCCTGGCAGTGCGCCGTGATAAGTCTGGATGCGGAAAGGATTAAAAAAAAAACCCAAGCAATAAAATTTTATAAGTTTGTTCAGGCGTTGGGAAAACCCAAAGCCTGGAAAATACATTAAGTTCTAACACAAGCTAACCTTCCTTAAATACAGTTGAAGATAACTTAAATATTTGTTATAAATCTCTATAAATGTGTTTTAAAACTTCTTTAAAATACTCTTTGAACACTTTCTCACATAAGAAATAAAACTATATAACTTATAACAGTGATATAGATTTAGTTTTTATCCAATATTTTTCGTTAATAATACCACATCACTTATTAAAGTACCAACGTCTGTATATTCGATATTATTTCATTTCATTTTAAACACTTGCCGTTCTATAAAATTCCATGAATGAGAACCGCCTTTCTGATATTCAGCATTCAATGCAAAGTACATTTTGTAGCAAATCTCCAATGCTTTTTCAGGTATCAAAAACTCGTGATATAATCCATCAATCGAAACCCAGGCCTTGACTTCACCATCCAGTCGCCCAATAAAAATAGGGAAAGGTTGATTAGTGTATTTTTGGCGTTGGATTATCAAATTTCGTTCCTGTAGAGCTTCTTTGAATTTTTCTGATGCCTGTTATAACACAGAGAAAAACAATTACAGTTGAAATTACTGAATTTCAAACATTGTTAGAAAGCCGACCAGTGAAATATTAATAATAAAATTTAAATACATATCTACACGAACAAATATGGTGTGATAAAAAAATTTCCCCTTACGCGTATATATAAGAGTTTTTGACTTTCAATTTTTAAAGTTTTATTCTTTGAACCTTCAACTTGAGTCACGTGCAAGAGATGTGGAAGTATAAAGAACGCCAGTAAAGATATTTTTCCTCAACAAATAAATTAAACAAGTAAAAATTTTTAATATCTGCATTGGTGGATCTGATGGCAAGGTTTATCAAACCTTTCGATACTGTTGGCCAATTTTTATAGAAATTATCTTTATAAACTCTAAATCTAGCATCAAAGTCACTCTCAATCAATGTATAACCCTCGGCTGTTCTCAAACATGGAAAGTTAGCAAAATATTCTTGAATTGACTGGTTATAATTCTGAAGTCTCAGTTCTCGTGATCTTGCCCATCTCACTTCTACTTCATTCCATGGTAAATTATTATTCTTCAACCAAATTATATCAGGTTCTTGACTATTATCAATCACCGATAAAGCAATAGCAGTAATTAGAAAAGAAATAAATTAATCCATTATTATTATTGTAATTTCAATTAAATTTGTGTTCCAGGGAAAGAATGAAATTATGAAAAAGCAACCTCCGTGTTTTTTTAGTGCGTCGTGAAAGAAGTCCAATCTTTCTATATTCCTTACGGATATTTGTATATTTATCGTATAATATTCCTGCTGATGATTTTTTGAGCTCTTTTATACCAAGTCAATTCTTTTTCTTCATCAAATAGAATAGCAATGTTGTGAGCTTGAGCCAGGAAAGTAGATGGAGTTATTCTAAGATAGAAAATAATGTGAATAGATGTGTTGATGTACAAGGTGAATATAGTAATCAATAGAAATCTAGGTATCTTTAACAAAACAGAAATATGAAATTATTAAAGAAAAAAAAAGTTTCAATAAGTAAGAAATAAATGATTTACTACATATTTGTTAATACCTTTCATCTGGAGTGTCACATGTAACTACAGATTCTATGAGAATACTGCTTATACAAGACCATTTTAATTGTTTTTTATTTATATAAGTAACCAAAACAACTGGTCCCCTTTTATCAGTCTGGAATGAATCTTTTGCAGTGCTTGTAAGTTTTGTAAATTTATTTTTGATAATATTATGATCAAATATATTATCAGCTGTATATACTTCTAAACCATTATCAGGAAGAGTTAACCTAGTGGCATTGGAACTATTGTTTTCAGGTGCCTGATTTAAATCGTTTACAAATTCTATAGGAATCTCGTTTACAATCGTATGATTGTTAAGTCCACGTTCGTTAGATTTGGATTGATGTGGATTATTTAACGTTAGGTTAGGATTCAAATTAGATGCATTGCCAAGGCTATTCTTATCACAAACATCTAACACCATAACAAAAAATCGAAATGAAATTTTCAACAAGCATAAATAATAATTTTGAAAAAGTATAATTGGACTTAAATTTACCATTTCAAGGAAAGATCTAAAAGACTCGGAGTATTGGCGTCTACTCCAGGAAATAGCAACATAGTCACCGGTATCTAATATGATTTTAGATTTTTAGTGTGTTCAAAAACATAACACTATATAAAATTACTTACTTGATAAGTGCTTGATGAATTTTGCATAACACTTCTTTCATAAATTACGAAAAACGATCTCAGCAATGCGTGGAATTGCTAAACAGCGTAGAAACGAATCCAATATCGCGCAACATCGGTTTCCAACGGTCCTTTCCAACAACGTGAACACAGGCCCGATCATGCGCCGGCTCATACGTTTGACTTACGTTTTTGCGGACTTACAGGCTACCAGGCGGTGGAGTAAAAACTACTCCATTAAGAAGTAAAAATAATCGTCTCCAAGATCTACTTTACTCAAGGAGTATATTTTACTAGTCAAGGATGTAAAATGTTCGACGAAAGAAAAGGTATCGTGAATAATCTCGAAATTACTTCTAGTAGAAGTAAAATCTACCGAATTTGGAGTAAAAAATACTAAAACTGAGTTACTAGGATTTAGGAGTATTGTTTACTGATATGTGGAGTAAGATTTACTTTTTAAGTAGGAAATCTTACTGAAAACGTGGTACAAAGTACTAGAAAAATTTTACTTCCTCCGAGGAGTAAAAAGTACTCCTTCATATTTCTCCGTGTATTCGCATGCGAAATCATACAAAGTGGTAATCTTAGAATTATCATCGTTCAACCAAAATGTTTAAAATGTATTTATTTCATTCACAGCACCATAACTCGTCCAATATATTTTGTCAATGCAAGTTATTGCCTCTTCTTCTGCTTAGTAAGCATATTTGATGCATTAATGCCAATTGAATATTGTTTGACCGATCATTTTTATAACCTGTCATAATTTCACTTCTAAATGTGTAGGAATATTATAATCATAAAATTCTGCAACTGTTCTTATTATAAATTAAGAAAATCGCTCCTGTAATTCATAATTAGAAAAATTATTATAAGATTTAAAAAACTCTGTGGCTTTGTTCTTAACTTTCTGTTTTCTCCAGGAAAATATTGCAACACTACTCAATGATATGTCACTTAAATTATTAAAAAGTTGATTCTGCATTTTGGCAACTGAAACACAAAATTTGATGATCATATTTAATTAGTCATGAATCAACTATGCATTTTGTAATTCAAATAAGAAAATTGACATGATCATTATTTCAACACAATTTACCTAGAAAATAATGTAACACACTAATATTTGATGAGAATAATTCAGCATAATTTTCAATATTTTTTACTCTTATACCACCGAATACAACAAAATTTATTCCACTAGAAAATCAGTAATTTTTCATAATAAACACGACCGTTTTTTTGGTTAGCTTGGGCTTGTTCAGGGTTCACGCACATGGTGCATTCTACACGAGATGAAAGATGTTGCTACTTGAATTGTTTGGCTTTGTTTATGAATTTAAAAAAGAAGTTAGATAATTAGAAAAAAAAAGAATTCTATGTTAATATCTTCGTCTCTGTATCGGAGCTAAGTAGTACATCAACTTCTCGAAGCCTCTCCGCTGTGTATTATCTTGCCAGGACCTCCGATTTCCCCGTTGATTCCTCGAATGAAATAGTGTAGCATAAGTATATACGTATACTCATACTCAAACCACATAAATTGCTCAATTTCAATACATTATGACTTACCTTCCATTTCTACGTCTACTACCACTACGTCTATCACCATGACGTCTATTGTTACGACTCAGTATCGGAGCAGTGTCTTTTTCGAGTCAAGACCCAATCGTCCTCTCCTCAACTTAGGTGCGGAGACCTCGCAGAATGTATCTTAGATGGAGAATTAAAGAAACAGGAAAATAACCCAGTGCTTTACAAACTACTATGGTGTATTTTAATTTCAAAGGGAAAAGTAGATTCTTCTGATTTGACAATTCTTACTATGTTGTTTCTTTTTACTCACAATTTGTTTTACAGTACTCACGAATCAGGTAGCTAGGCAGCAAAAAGTCGTGTCAGAGTAGAAGGTTGCAAGTGCTCGGGCTGGTTAACACGCCTCTTGAAGATTCTCGGCTCTCCGCGTTGGCTGGTTGACTTTATGGTTTTATGGCTGCCTTTGTTGGGAGATCGTCGTTGGCTCGTTGAGTGAGTTGAATAAAGTCCTTTCTTTCCTGGCTTTTTTTTTAACACTCGCAAGTTTCTCTCAAAATATTATTTATTAAAAAGAAATTTGTTTTTAATAAATAAATTTTATATATTAATTTTCTTTTATAATGATCTCAATTTGAGAGAAAAGTCCGGTGACGATTATTTATTCTCAAATTATTTAAATACAAGCTCGAGATTTCAATGTAAAATGTCAATGTTTAGTTTCAAATATTTTTGATCAGGAAAAATTTCTAAGTTAATCAAGCTAAGTCGGAACGCACCGTGCCAAGTAAAATTTAGGAAGAGTATAGAGAAAAGTATTGCTAGTCTCTAAAACTTGACTTTTTATTGTGCTTTTAGTGCAGCCTTCTAGGAACTTCGGGGCTAGTTTTCTCCAATCCAAAGTGTGAATTAATTTCGTTCCCCAGGTGATGCCTTATTTCCCTCAATCATTTACGCATTTCAATTCTCCCTTTCTTCGTCTAGTCTTCGTCGCATCCCTTGGCTTAAAAATTTCCCCACGCAGAGTTCTCTTTAGCTACGCACTATGTCTGTTAAAGCTTCGTGTCCCCTCACATGGTCTTTACCTGAGCTTACCTGACGTACGTCCTTCTCCTTGTGTTGCAAGTTTTTATTATTGATTTCGTTTTGTCAAACTTATGTACCCCTCTTCTTCCATGCTTTCCCTTCGCTCTTATGTCTTCTGCCTTCTATGTTTCCTTTTATTAGGTTAATCAATACTTTAATAAAAATTAAAATTCAGGATATAACACTATTACTGTCGGGCCCAATACTAGCATTATGACTAAGATCGTTATCCTTTCTTCCGTTTCCGCTTTCATTTTCATCAACTATCATAGGATTTTCATCTGGATTAATCAGGGTTTCGTATGTTATCATGTCTACTTTTTCGCGAGCTTCTAGTTTTTACATTAATTCCGGTGTAGATTGTTTTTCCTTTCTTTTCTCTCCTTCGATTGCTTCTTTGTCTTTTAATAATTCTTTTAAATATGCCAGCTCCTTTTCATGAAAACCCTTTTCTATAAAAATCAAGTTAAAAATTACATGTTATCGAAGAATGAAGCATTTAATAATCTTTATTAATTAAAAATTTACGGCTAAAATAAAAATCAATATCAATTGTAATCAATATTTGATCAAATTACTCACTATGAACGAAAAAAGTAGTTTCTAGAGATTAAAACACAAACAAATGACAGCAATTTCCGAGGCTGTTTCAAAATGGAAGCACGAGACACTACCGTATCTCTTTATAATCAAAATGATGTTATGACACTAAAATACATTTCTTGTCGAATTGATTTATATATTTTTTTTAAGGCTCTTACTAAGCCCTTTCAAGGATATTTGGCTCTTCACGTCCAAAGATTAGTGTATTCAGAATTAATAAATGATCTTTTTCAAATAACTGCGATTTTCCCGTTGATGTGTTGGTTGTTGTCATAAACTATAGTTTTTGTTAACATATGTAAATGGGCAGCACATGGTAATGTCAAACACCTTGATAAAGGTGCTCATACATAACATCTACGGAAAGAGCAACGGAACGTAATGTAAATTTTGTATGGTGGGGTGGCCGTCATTTTGCTTAGAATAACGGAATCCATGACAGAAGCGAGAATTCAAAAATAAGTTGAAACAAAATAACCTCTGTTTCAAACACATAATAAATGTGCAAATCTTTGTGAAAATATGGATTTTTTATGTGTTAATTAGTAAATAAAAACTATTTGAAATGTGATGATGCAAGAAAAGATTGAAACGATAAGACATATGTGTTGAAATTGAAGTAAAAAAAATTATTTCCGTCTACTTTGAATGAATCTCTGATTTTTATTCATTTAGTTATTAATTGTCAAGCATCTGAAAAGTTTGTGAATTTGTCGGCTGAATATCTAGTTGAATAATTTTAAACGGCTAATCTTTATTCGAAAAGTTAAAGTGGATAAAACTTATAAATTGTTTTTTTTTTCTGGAATGTCTAATAAAAAAGTAAGTAATTCATAAATACATTTTATAAAATTGATATTTTTATTCAATTAAAAATAATAACTAATAACATGAATATGATAATCGATCTATCTATGTGTAGAAAGCTCTAATGCCAAAAAATTGGGATGCGAATGAGCCACCAGAGCAAGCAGATCTTTCCAAGGAAAAAAAAGGAGGTGGAAGAAAGTTAAAAAAGCGAAATAGAATGTATGTATGTAAATGAATTATTGCACGTATAGCTTTATCTACACTTCCTTATTCAGTGTTTTTTCAGATATTACAAGTAAAAATTAAAAAAGGAACAAAAATCGCTGGAAAGGTTGAGAAAAATTGGATTTAAAAAACTTTTATTAATACTAGGCCAACAATCAGTTAACGGAAAATCATTTCTATTCAATTGAATAAATTAAATATTTGCTTCTATAGCTTGTAAATGTAATAAATATTTTTGTTTATATAAATGTCACAAAAATGTTAATATAGAAACCAATCAATTTGGTCTTCTTTTAATGGATAGCGAATAATGCAACATAAATAAATTAAATTAAAGAAAAAAATCGAAACTGGATAGAATGGACTGAATGTTTAAAACTCTGTAAGTTAGAGTATAAAAAATTCAATCAAAATCGAAAGATCATTGATATGCGGTAATAATAATAACAATAATGAAATGAATAAATCTCAGTCGAAAATTTATAAACTTAGTCGATAAGTATAATTTTCATATATATATATATATATATATTCTATACATATAAATTCCACATTCATGAACAATTTTGTAATAATTTCATTTATACTTGCATCAATAAAACATTGAAAAATAAGGTAATTAAGATCGGTAGAAAGTCCATTCATGTTATGAATATTAAATTAATAAATTAAACACTAACATAATAATATCAATAATATCTTTCAAAGAAAATGTATTTTCTACTTTTAACTTCCCAGTGGGAAGTTATTGTAATAGGTCCGATTTTGCAAATTGAAAATTTTGACATATCTCCACGTTTCAAGGCCTTTAGAGTCGAATAGTATGTCCGTGTGTGCATGTACATGTATATCCCGCTAAACTTCCATAATAACCAAAAAACTTAGAGCTGCAAGAAAATCGTTCAGAAATATCGTAATCAAGATATACATGCAGCTAATTTGGAGTTAAAGTTTACATCAGAGCAGTATATTGGGAAAGTCTCCACAAAAATTGATCAGAACAATTGTGTTACGTGTGCAGAGAAATGATTAGAAGCTGAGCGTATCGTTAATTGAGTTTTATTTCAACGAAAAACGTATACAAAAGCATTATACAATGCTTCATGCAGATTAAAAAAAAGAAGATAAAAAATTATAACGATTAGATGTATTTATGAACTAAAAAAAAGCAGAAACAAAAAAATTATCAACTTTAGAAAAATAAAATTTGAAACATGAATATCTTTGTCGGAAATCGTCACATCATCCTTCTACTGAAGACTATTCTTATAATACATCTTATGTAGATATAATATCAGAAGTTTTTATAATAAACGAAGAAGCCTTTGTGGATCACACCTATAAAAACCAATAAATATCCGTAGGCGTTTTCTGGGAATAAATAGGAAAGTATTCAGTCTATCGGAAGAGCAGGAAACAACTTACAAACCTTCTAAAAGTATAAACCAGAACTTATGAGAGTTAACAAAAATTTTTTCCAATGTATAAGAAATGGTAAGAAAAAATAAGACGAATGCATGAAGATTTAATCTGAAGTTATAGGAAATGAATAATTGCAATTTCTGAGTCAATCAATGAGAATTTCTAATCGCAAACGCTGTCAGAATTTATAAGAACCTACTAGCGAATAGTCTTTGGATATTCATAACTCAGGTTTATAAGAATCTATCAGAAAAAAAAAGTATTAGAATCTATGAGGATGTACTTGTTAATAATGTATTGCATTATTTCATTCGGTTTAATAAAAGCAGTATCGAGCAAATTTGGCGGACCCCACTCCTATCCCCACCACAAAGTGGGGATGAATTTGTGTCCATCGTAGCCGTGCCGCGGGCGGTGGGGGTAGTCGCGTAGTGCGAAGTGGGGGTATATATGTACATGTGTAGAAATAATTATTTCAATAATTGCTCGGTATAATTAGAATTTTTATTGTAATTCGATCTATTTTTAATTATAAGTAGTACTGTAAGTGCTTAAATTATATAAAATTATTTTAATATCTATGTATTATTGACGCAGCCGCAGAACAGGAGTCTTATATTGCAATTGAAAGCCTGCGATGCATTAAAGAGCATCGACGTGCCATCTTACGTTAAAAATATAACGTGTAACTCAACGGGTACGCTGGCAGTGCCTGTGTGCAGTCCGGTGATCGGGTGCAAGTAGTGGGAGTGCCATGTAGTGGGGCCTGATGCCGCCGCTGCGAGCTGTCTGAGTGCAGTTTTTAGCGTTAAGACCCGCTAGGCGAGGGCTTATGAACGGGTGGCCTGTAATTGCCGCTTCGTCCGAGAGGTTTCCACGGTCCGATGAATACCTTTTCTCAGCTAATGAGCGGCGTCTGTACGAGCTGCGCACAAACGCTTTTGCATATTTACAGCGGTTGTGCGCAGACTATTTACTGTGGCATGGATAAGGACGTGTCTTGAGGGGATGATTTTATTTTTATTATATACAGAGATGTTTAATTGATTATTTATTTTATTGTTGCATAGATTTTTACATTTTAATAAACGTATAATATTACATAGCTTTATTTCTACATAAACATGAGTATTGTTACATATATTTTTATAAGGATAAAATATTACATATTTTTATTTCTACATAAGCAAATTTGATGGAATTTCATCCCTTTACCCACAAAAGCATTTTTAACATATTTAATACTATTTTTTTCATAGAAGACTTATAATATTCACTTACAATTTTATTGTTTTCGGAATATTTTCGACTAAAGCACGATAGAAAGTCACTAAGTGGATAATTAATAAACATAACATGCGAAAACATGATACAATATTGACCGCAAACCCTAGAATTTTCTGGTTGTAAATGTTTAATGGAGTGTCGGAAGTATCTGCAATTCCCTCTAAGTCGTCTAAGGTGTTCTTGAATAAGTAGCGGCAGTCCATAGCTGTCAAAGTAGCTGCCGATTCCATTTCGATTGACGTACATGGCAATCCACTGTTGCCCTGGTTGCTTGTGGCCATCAGTATTAACGACAAGTGCTTTCGGTTCCGTCCACATCTTCGGTATCATGTCGGCTGGGTATACGCCTATAGTATGTTCCGGGATATACTGAAGGGTTTCTATGATTTGTAGCGTATTCATCACAAGCTTCGCAGTCATTGGCGCAGCAATTTAAATTTTTGTTATCTGTCTATTGCCCTATAGTTTTTTCAGCTATTGACAAATTATTTTGGAAGACATCAGGCGTTTTTAAATAATTTTTCGACCAAGCACTATAATACCATGCAGTAACTATTGAGCAGTGGCTCGTAAAATTGTTTTTTAGAGCAGCGTGATATGAGCAAATGATTTCAACGGTTGACAAATCAGTTAATGATAGTTTACTAGAAATGTCGTCGATATTTATAATTCTTTGGCAGATGATTGTCTTTAATAAACATTTTTGCATGAACCCACGAGTGCAAATCTCTTCAGCAGCGTGTGTAACAGCCCGTGGATTATTGTGTACGGCCTTGATTGATGATGACTCCTTGTACCAAGGAATACCGTGCTGCGTTATCATCAAAATATTTGTCTGTTGTTTTGCTTCTGATAATAGTGAATATGGAAATTCTAGAGAAATTATCCAGTGACCAATGATGTTTGCTTCCAGAGCAATTAACGCTATTTCTTTTGGCAAAAAATCAGCGTCGTTACTAGAAAATTCTTGAATATCAATTACAAACCTCATTTTAGATAAAAAATAATTCTTTATGCTTTTAACATAGTACAACGTGAGCGACTAGCGCAATACTGAACACTTCATTGAATTATATAGGATATCGACGTCATGTATAAGGGAAAAAGAAAGATTAGCATGTTTTGTAGGCACATTCAAAAAATTTATAGAGATGCTTATTACTTCCAAAGACATGCCTCACTCTCCAGGCAATTTGAGAAGATGTGATTATTGCGTAACAAAGTGTGTACCACAAAGTGTGGTATTTTCAGGAAAATAAATCATGCTACTATTACTGGGTAAAATAATGTGGAACTCGTCTTTTTGTAGTGTCATTTTTATTTTCTTGACGTTTGACCTATTCTTGACAGCTTTTTTTCATAAAAAATATCGTCTACAGTTTGATGATTCAGATCGTAAAGTATATACACCGGGGGCTGACGAAATTTTGACGCACGAATTATTTTAAAAATTTCTTCGCTCCAGCCGCTGGTATAACCTTTCATAAAAGCAGCTTTTGCTTTACTGATGCGAACGAGATCACCAACGTTATATTTAGACATTTTCGATACTTTTTTACGCCATCTATTATTTTCATAACGATGTTGCATATTCTGAAAGGCCACTAATTCATTCTCAGTATCAATTTTAGATGGCATAAATTTTGTTGCACTGTGCTTAGTATTATTGTAAGCTGAGACAATTTTCTGTAGAATATCAATGTATCTTTTTGTGCAGACATATGTAAAATAACGCCACATTCGCTCTGTTAATCTGCGATTAAAACGTTCAACAACAGCGGCTTAACATCAGGATTTCTCACTTTTCTGAAAATTATTTCTTTATATTTAAAACTTTTTGAAAATCACTGCCCAGAAATTCTTTGCCTCGATCGGTTTGTAATATGCGTGGTAATCTTTTATCACTACATTTCAAAATCCGTGTCATTGCTCGAGCTACAGTTAAGCTTGTTTTGTCATGTAATGCTTCAACCCGTACAAATTTACTCAGAACATCAATGACGACTAATAAATACTTAATATTGTCATTATAAGTAGCAATATTAAGTAGATCAACTGAATCTGCTTCCCAAACACCGTCTACATGTGAAACATTATACGTCCGTCTTGGAAAACGACGTCTCGTTATACGATGTAAAGTATAAGCATCTTGGTTTTCTAGCTATTTTGTGATTTTATTGTGAGGTGTATTTTTCACATAATTCAACAACCGCGTTGCACCAGAAAAACCAGTGGGGTGTTCAGGACTACAATATATTTTTTTTAGTGTCGCCATTACTTGAATGAAAATTTTAATCAACGCTTTTTACACTTCAGCTTTGAAATACCTGATCCTCATTGTGATTTGGCGCTGCGTGCACTTAACAAATCATCACCTTCATTAATATCTGATTCACTTTGCGATCTCATTGACAAGGAACCTTCAGTTATTATATCTGGTATGATAAGCCGGGATCCACGGATTGAGTGTGTCGGCGTACATGTGCCGACTGCTTCAGCATCAAATAAGTCTTTATTTCCTATGTACTCGCGTAGCACGTATCCTCTATGAATAACGCGTGCAAACTGATCTCTGCCTATAGCCTTTATTCTTTCTAGACCTCATAGCATCATTCAACAGGTCTATAATATTTGAACCTGGGATAGGACTACCTTCAATACTGACAACACCTGTATTATCCCATGTCATAATATTATCAGGCATTTTTTTTCAACGTCTGTGAAGAAGTTTTGCCTTTGACTGAAATTTTTTCGGAACACGATCAATAGCAGATTGATCAATGTTATGATCAGACGATTTATTTATCACCTCGTCTACTTTATGATACAATGATTTTTCACTATCATGGGCATTTTCATTTTTAAATAAATTTGGTGTTGTCACTGTCTGATTTTCATTATTGATAAGACGTAAACACCTTTCTAGCACTTGGGAGTAATCATTCCACTTCTCACGTTCATTTTGATAAGCTGTAGAACATAGTATTTCATTCATTCCTTGATCGAAGCGTGCTAAAGCTAAATCATAAATTTTCTCTAACTTATTTGTTGATAATTTTGTCTCTGTTGTTTGATAATTTTTTGCAGTTTCTTCTGAAATTAAAACTATTTTTTTAGCATGTTACATTATTTTTTAACGGTTGATGAGTTTGATATCAAACTACCGAAGATAGGAGCTAGAAGTACAGGTAAAAATCCGCCACCTTTTTGTAAAATCATCTTTCTTTTCCCTTTGGCACTTCCCCGTGAAGCTAAGCGTCGTAAAATTGATGCGTGACGTTCAAATTTGCGTTTCGGCTCGAGTGTCAATGAAACGTTGCCCCGTAAAATATAAAAAGCGCATTCACATATATAGCTCACTAACTGTGGATTAGCTTTTCGTAAAATAGCAGCTCGATGCTCTTTTCCCAGGTAAGATAAGGCACTGAGAATTGCTGCTTGTTTCTTCCACGATGCATTTGCCGCCATCACTGAATGACAACTGATCACTTATTGTTATTTAAACTCTTATTTATATGTTTTCGCTAAACATAAACGTAATGTCTCGGATCATCTGGAAAAATACATGTACGAAATCGACAATTTTCAGGGGTTGATTGTATTAAATCCAATAATAGGTATCCATGCGGCTGTAGTGTTGCGTCATAATATATTTCTTGGAAAAAGCGTGTATTTCCCGGACACACCGGCCGAGCTAAATGCTGGATCTGTGAGCGGTCACGAGGGTTTTTAATAATTACAATGTAATCAGCATTGAGTGAAATGTCCCGTTGTTCTTTTCCCTGATGGAATAAATTTTGCGTTATGAACATAACGCTCAAGTTATGATGATGACTCCCCTTTGTGAAAAGATCTATAATTGTGCTGCTCGATAATTCACGCATAAGATCATCTATAATCATTAATTTTGGCCACTGATCAGACACATAATCGTCATTAGCTAGTAATCCTCCTCTAAATTCCAGAGGCAATGCTCTTGGATAATTGTTATAGTCATGTTGCCACTCAGCATAGTGAAAAATGATCTTAGAAAAACGTGTATCGCTCATATGATACACAGCATTAATAAAATTTCTTACAAAAGCAGTTTTTCCACAGCCTATAGGGCCACAAATAATAGAAGTCCATGGATGTTTCCAACGAGGATCCATCATGTATAATGATATTTATTATGATCGAAAAGCAATTATATTCTAAAAATTCTCATTACCGTGTCGTCGAGAGGCTAGCTACTTTTTGCTGACAGTAGTCATTTGACGCACTGTTCCCTTGATAAGAAATATGGAGGGGTACTAAATCCAATAGAACCGGCAGTCTAAGAAGAATCTCTGAACTGTATATACGCTCGTTGAAGTATACATTATTATTGGAGAACAATTAAAATGGATCAAATACATCCAACAGCCCCGAACAGGTAGCTGTGATAGGCGAAAATAAATATTAATATTTTACGTATTCGAATAAATTCCAATAATATAAATGAATTCTCATTATCTCAATAAATTTGAAGAACTTGAATAAATTTTTATTATCTCAATGAATTTTGATATTTTAAATAAATTCTTGTCATTTCACGAACCTCTAATTACCCCGTCGCTAAATTTTCAAAAATAGGTCATATTACTACAGTAATTCTATAGTTGTTGAAGGTTTTGTCTAAAAAAAAAGCATTTAACAGTTTAATCCGTTTCGAAAAAAGGATTATAATAAAAAATTTTCCTTAATATTTTATGACATCAAAATAATGTAGGTATACATATTAATAAAATTTACTTTAAATATTTTTATTCAACATCTGAGAACACTTTTAACATCGCTTCACTCACAATATGTTCATTAAAAAGTTGGCACAATTCTTGCGCGATGATTTTAATATCGATCGATGATACTGTTGCTGATGACATGTAACCAGGCTTTAGCTTCTCAAGAATTGTTGTCATTACTCCCTCACGTTGAAGATAATTGGCTCCAAAGGTATGAATTAAAATCACAGGAAGTTAGATGGTGTTGATAGTAGGTTGAATAACTGGTATTTAATTTCTCAGCGTCTCAACCATTAACTCATTGCAGTCGGTGATTATGAAGATGAAGTTTTCTAGTTGCTGCAAGCGTTGTTGAATTCAATTACTCATATGTTTGACGTATTCAAGAGTGCTACGTTGCCGGTGTCATGTATTTTCAGCATTCTACTGCCGTATTTTGCACCGCCCAGCATCACGAAGGTATATGAATAGCCAGCACAGCTGTTATCTTTATTGACTAATTTACGGTAATCAGCGTCAGAGTTGTCCAAGCATTTAATTAGCTGTGGCAGATTTTCCGTAAACTCGTTCCAGTTTTCAACATTAAAAATTACTCCTGAGCACTACGCGTCGATGATTGAAACACACACTTCGAATTTATCGCTGATGTGGTCAATCAAACGAACACCAGTGATGATTGATTTCGAGCGTGAGGCGTTCAAACCATAAGATGTTGAAAAAAGAAATTTAAAGATATGACCACGGGTCGTAGCTTTTTGGGGTTGTGTTCCAGCAGTATCCATATCTGGCAACTGGCTGTCGTCCGTTGAAATATCTATCTGATGTTGGAATGACGTGGATCGGACGTCGATGCCATGTTAGAGCACTTAGTATTTACACTATCAACGCTATGAGAGTGAATGAGCAACTCGAACGTCTTTTTCGATTTGTCTCTTCAATTTTATAATAATTCAATGCCATGACGTAATACCCGCTGACCTGGCTATGCGATTTGAAGCTTCAAATTCATGATTTTTGCAACAATAACGGTTTTAATATTTTTTATTTTAAGTCAAAGTATTCTCAGTAAATGATCCAAAGCTTTGAATATGATCTTTGCAATCGTAAGACCTTTTGGAGATTTGATTATTAGCTCTTTATTTCATTCTTAGAGTCGTGCTTGTGCTGAATGTATAATATTCCATTATATGTGAGAATTTTTAAAGACAATATAATATTTTTATTCTTGAGAGAATGGTTTATAGATGCAACGTAAACAACGGCTGCATTTTCATGCCTCATTGTTGAACAGTCAGTATCTGAAAAGTATCAAAGTGAGAGTGTTCTCGGTTTTGTGATTATTTGACGAAGCAGCTAGTATCAATTGTAATGGCTAATACAAAAGAGGTCCCTTCTTGAGTAGCATTATTAAATCTTGTTCGATATTTACGTGATCGATCACCGGCGATTTCTCGTTTTTACCCTGAATCGCGCCTAGAGAGGTAGGGTAATTTATCCCGACTGTGTTTATTACGTTAATTAAGACGTATTATATCACTTGTTTCATGCCGCTTATTAGCTCGAGCACACGAACGTGGCTTACTTACATCAAATTTTAGTATCATGCGTGCAGTAGCACATGCTTTGACTAGCAGTGATAAAGGTAATGCTACCTGTGTTTTACCGTTCCTCAACTATTATGGTAAGTTATTTATAATTATTTCAAATGCAATAACAAATAATATGTATAGAGGATCTCTTAAAACCATTATTATTATAGAGAGGCGATGTAAATATATTTTACTAACTTCTGATTCCGAGGATGACAAAAACAGCGATGAGAAGCCGCGGTGTCGAAAGTTAGACAAGACATTGCCCCTGAAGGAGGTCAAGAGTCTCAAATTAAAGACAAAATTATTGAACTCAGTTGTGCTGAAAAAATTGAGAACCCACAACCATCCACTTTGACTGGTATCACTAGTACAGTGAATGATATTAATGACATCGAGTGTCCACAGCCATCAACATTATCTGGTGTTACTTATGATGGTGTAATAGCTAATTGGATCCAAGCTCATAGCATACCACCACAGGTTATTAAACCAGAGGATATACCTTTGAATCTCTAAAGAGGTCAGTGGTTAAATGTCGATTATTGGGATCAAATTATAACTGAGTATCATGGACCTTGGTGTCCTGCCGGTGACAGTACTTCTACAATCTCCTGTTCTCATTCACAATGCAGCTGTGACATCAGCATCCCTTACAGACTTGACACTGAAAAGGAAATAGATGTTGACATGCCTTCAGAAGCATTATACCCAGCCCCTGAGCCGCTATCTCCTGCAGATATTTTTGAAGAAATGCGACGATGAAATCCCTGTTTTATCAGACGACGATGACACTGAGCAACTTCAGCAACAAATTTCATCAGCGGCATCATCCTCTGGAAGTAAATATTCTTTACTCTTCAATTTACTTTTATAACGAATTTAATTATTGAATTCGTGTAAGTTATGATTACGATTGGGGTCCGCGTGAGGAATAATACTGTCTCCAACTATCAAATTATAGATATTCGTTTTATTATCGATAGAGAACGTGTAAAAAATTTTTTAAAATTCCAAGTTACAGGTAAAGCATGTCTAATAAAAATAACAGACCCACCAAATAATCAGAATCATTTAGAATGGTTCGAGGGTGCTTTAACTGACATTACGACATATATATCGCAATCATCTACAGATCGTGATAGGATTGGCTTTACTATTAATTATGAAAGATTGACAGCAGATCCAATTTGGACTCATTTTAGACCGCCACAACAGTATCCGAGTCGCGACTTATGGGACTTACTATGTAAAATTGCTCAGAGTGCTGGTGGTTTGAATAGTAATGATAACATTGCATTAACTGTTTCAATTGTACGGGGCGTCGGGGGGTGTGGTAATAAAAAGTTAACATTCGAAAATATTTTTAAACGTTCTGTTTAACGTATCACTAACGATGATAATTCATGTCTTTCACGTTCACTTGTTGTCGCTGATCTTTATGCTAAGCGTGGTGAAATTCGTACTGGTATGTTACAAAAACGGTGGAAAACAATGTGCGATAGAAGATGTAACTTACAGCGCGCGGCAGCCTCAGAGTTGGTAAGCAAGGCCGGTGTTAAAATGCCTCGTAATGGCTGTGGGCTTGATGAAATACATGCTTTTCGCTGATATTCTGCTCGTAAAGGTATAGCTACTGTTGTTTATGAATTTTATAGATTAGGAAAGGGGAAACCACCTATATTTGATGCTCGGGGCGTTGATGAAGAACGTCACGATGCTATTATTAGAACTTTATTCATTTTATATTATCAACAAATGCATCATTATGAACCAATATTAAATCTCAGCGCTGCAATAGGCGCACGTTCTTTTTGTTCAGCCTGTCATAAAAGTTATTCTACACCTTCAGCATTGCATCGTTGTCATCCGAAATGTTCTCGGTGCGGCAGCTCACCTGGCTGCACGCCTGAAAAATCGTGCATGTGTCGTTACAGACAATTTTTAAAGAATAATCCCAATTTAGAGATATCAATTAATGTACATCCCTAGCTACGAAACACGCTCCTTAAACCTCGTAATGCTTTTCTTGGCGGGCGCACTGAAAACTTTGTTACATTACGTAATGTACATGAGTCAGAAAAAATAAAATATGTTGATGTGTGCTCGCTTTATCTATACGTTCGTAAAACAGAAAAATTTCCCGTTGGTCATCCGACAATTTACATCGGTTCTGAATGCCATGAATTACTACCAAATGAAAATGATTTTTCTGCCATTGAGGGGCTTGTAAACTGTTCGATTTTACCGCCCCGTGATCTTTTATGTCCTGTTTTACCATCAAGATTCCATGGTAAACTTCTTTTTGTATTATGTAGGACCTGTGCCGAAACAAGTCATCAGGGTAATTGTTATCATAACGATATTGCTGAACGTATATTACATGGTACCTGGGCCGTTGATGAAATACGTAAAGCTATAGAAAAAGGTTATCGAGTCTCAAAAGTGATGGAAATATGGCAATACGAGATGATTCAATATAACAGGGATACAGGTGTACGTGGTCTTTTCATTGACGACATCAACACTTTTTTAAAAATAAAGCAAAAGGCAAGCGGTTGGCCAAAAACGTGTGAAAATAATTCTAATGGACGAAAATTATACATAGGAAATTATGAGAAAGCTGAGGGTATCAAATTAGAGGCTGATAAAAAAATGTATAATCCTAGTGTAAGATCAGTCGCAAAAGTATTTTTGAATTCTCCATTGGGTAAATTTGGCCAACGCGAAAATCATACACAAACGGTGATTGTAATCGATCGTGCGAAACTTATGGAATTATTAACAAATCCTGAAATTGATATTACAGGTTTACATTGTATCAATAACTATGTTTTATATGTTTCACATGTAGAAAAAGAAGAATCCCTCGAATCGCCCCCTACGACAAATTTTGTCATAGCAGCTTATACAAAGGCCCCAACTTGCCTGAAATTATATTCTTATTTAGAAAAATTCGGCGATCGAGCACTTTATTGTGACACCGATTCGGTTATATATGTATGTAATGAAAACAGCATTGATCTAGAAACTGGAAACTATCTTGGGGATTTAACCGATGAGCTAGAAAGTTATAGTGTTGGTAGTTATGTAAAATTTTTTATTTCTGGTGGTCCAAAATTTTATGCATATCTCGTACACAAACCTGATGGTTAAACTGTTGAGGTATGTAAAGTTGAAGGTGTGACATTAAATTATGCAAATAGTAATCACATAAATTATAAAACAATACGATCGCTAACTACTGGTGAACGTAAAGAGCCTATTGTTGTTTCTTTTGATGCTATTAGAGGAACGTCATTTAATTAAGTCGTTACACGCGGCGAGACAAAAACAACTCAAATACAAAAGAAAGAACGCCGTATAAAAGACAACTTTTCAACACTTCCTTTCGGTTATCGAATCAATAATTAGCTATTACATGAGTAATATTATAGCTTTCGAGTACTAAAATAATGTAAAAATAATGTAAGTAAGAAATTTTTTATCCTTATAAAAATATATGTAACAATACTCATGTTTATGTAGAAATAAAGCTATGTAATATTATACGTTTATTAAAATGTAAAAATCTATGCAACAATAAAATAAATAATCAATTAAACATCTTTGTTTATAATAAAAATAAAATCATCCCCTCAAGACACGTCCTTATCCATGCCACAGTAAATAGTCTGCGCACAACCGCTGTAAATATGCAAAAGCGTTTGTGCGCAGCTCGTACAGACGCCGCTCATTAGCTGAGAAAAGGTATTCATCGGACCGTGGAAACCTCTCGGACGAAGCGGCAATTACAGGCCACCCGTTCATAAGCCCTCGCCTAGCGGGTCTTAACGCTAAAAACTGCACTCAGACAGCTCGCAGCGGCGGCATCAGGCCCCACTACATGGCACTCCCACTACTTGCACCCGATCAACGGACTGCACACAGGCACTGCCAGCGTACCCGTTGAGTTACACGTTATATTTTTAACGTAAGATGGCACGTCGATGCTCTTTAATGCATCGCAGGCTTTCAATTGCAATATAAGACTCCTGTTCTGCGCCTGCGTCAATAATACATAAATATTAAAATAATTTAAGCACTTACAGTACTACTTATAATTAAAAATAGATCGAATTACAATAAAAATTCTAATTATACCGAGCAATTATTGAAATAATTATTTCTACACATGTACATATATACCCCCACTTCACGCTACGCGACTACCCCCACCGCCCGCGGCACGGCTACGATGGACACAAATTCATCCCCACTTTGTGGTGGAGATAGGAGTGGGGTCCGCCAAAGTTGCTCCATATTACTAATAAAAATTAATAAGGGCGTCTGTTGTAAAAACTCATGAAAACTTATTGGCAAATCGTTTTCAGATATTCATCACTCAGGTTTGTAAGAATCTATAAGTAGAAATAGTGTCGGAATCTATAAGAATGTATTTGTCGATAATGTATTGCGTTATTTCATGCGGTTAATAAGTGTTCCGGCTTCGATGAGCTTGTGAGAAAAGATGGAAAACGATTACAGGTGGACGGTAATCAGGAAATTAAATGGACTGTATTTTGAGGAGAGGTTGGATGCTAGAACAGTCGGGACTGTTGAACGGTTGTAAATGAGTTGGCTGAGACACTATTTTTCTAGTAACAATTAACAATTTATTAATATTCAAAGGTAGTGACACAAATATAGCGAGAGATAGTCTGTCAAAGAATTGTCTGATCTGAGTTCACTAAAATACACACATAATGAGTTCACTGCTGATCTTCTATGTGGTGCGTTCACAGATAAATCGTCTCATGAGTATAAATCCCTGGAAAGTTGTAAGTTGTCCAGGACTGGTCCACTCGACCAGTAGGAGTCTGAGTGTTTATGAGTTGGCGTCAGTCACAACGACACAAGTGAGTTGTTCTGGTGTGGACCTTGTGTGAGTGACTGTCCATGAAGCCATTAGGCGTCGAAGCCGACATCGTTCGCGTCTCTCTCAGCGAAGATATATAATCGGACCAACTTGAGATGACTGATAATAGTTGATGTGAGTTAGACTGCTTGATGAGTTTACAATCATCTCTGTAGATGATTGACCGTTGAGTTATTTTATTTCTGAGGAATATTCTGGAGAGTTTTCTGGTGTCTAACTGAAAAGTTTGTCTGTGTGAGTTGACTGATAGTACACACGTACCGAGTTGACTGTTATACCCAGTTGTCTGTCGGTTGGCATCATCCGATGATGCCGAAGAGTCGTCCGAGTACTAGCACGTACAATTACTGACAAGTATTGATGGCAACTGAAGAAAACTGACTAATACAGACCGATATACCCGAAATTCTGTGTTCGCAAAGCTTTTAGGTCCTTTGGAAAGGATATCAACGCCTAGAAATTAATTAGAGTGGTCTAATTGGCGAAGATGAGTTGGCAGAAGAGACCTTGAGTTGTCTAATTATTCGGTGGGGAGAAAAATGTCAGGCTATAGAAGAATTACTCCTGACCAAGTCAGAACAATACGAATTAATAAAAGCAACTGTTGTGAGAACTTATTGGCGAATAGTCTGCAGATATTTATTACTCAGGTTTGTAAGAATCTATAAGTTGTTGAATCGTAGCTACGTTATACAATTGACATATTACGCTGACATGAATATTTTTACGCCTCGGTCTCATAACTAAGTGCAACTCTCTCAATTGATTTTCTTAGCTGTAGTGATATTTTTGTGAAGAACTACTTTTGTATTTTAATAATTTTCAGTCAGTCGATAGGAGGTCCTCACAGAAGTAGAATCGAAAATTTATGGAGCTTCCTTGACTTATTGTGAAAGATAAGAATTATGATATTGTTAAGAAGTTAAGCATATTCGATTACAAATAATAGTGATAAAACTAATACGTTATTGTGATCTAAAATAATCTCTAGTGTTAAACATTTCAGAGTAATAAAATTTCGAGAGTGACAATGAACTTGTGACTGTTCGAATAAATTTGTGTGTGAGAATTGACTAAAATCTTGAATTCTATCTACGGCATAACAAAATTGGTGGCAGTGGTAGTATCTCAAATTAGTTTGAAATTGGAACGTTTTGATGTACAAAAGGATAAAATGAATACAGTAAAAAATTTGTAAATAACATTACTTTACAAGTACGTATAGCGGAGAACGCATTCTCGGAATACAGAAATAATAACAACAACTACTTCAATATGGACCATTCTAACGAATTCCCGGAAATTAAAACTTCAACAATAGAAGAACAAATCACGAAACTTATGAACGCAATGACAATAGTTCAAGGTCAATTAATTGCGCTAAACGTAAAAGTGGAGAGTATATGCGCGTCTCCTAGCAATCACACGTCAGTTCACGTTACAGACGAACGTACATCTACAACTCCTAATAGCGCCGAAACATCAGCCCACATAAAAAATCTAAAGCAGCAATTAGAATTAATAACAGAATTTGAAAGTAACAATACAGCAGTTAAAACATTTATTTTTGAAACCAAATCAAACTCAACCAACAAAATGCGACCAGTGCTGAAAAAGCTCTACGCTAGAATGAATTTAAATTGCTTATCATTGGATGAGATTCATATGTTACCAGAAAAGTTTTTTATATACTTTGAAAAAAAAAATTGAAGATATGAAAAGCAAATCTATTAATCCATAATGTAATTTGTATGCACATAAAATTATTTTACTCAGAATTTCATATTTGAAATACTCAATGGATGCACTGTTACAAACATTATTATGTATTATGACTGATTTTTGATAAATGTATGTTATTAAAACTTCATTCATGTATTTAACCTTTTTAACGGTTATCTGACAAAATATTCGATAATATCAACAATGAATTTTGGAATCACGTCTTAAATCCTACGCGTTACGGCTTATGTTTTTGATTGTGTGAACACCCTGAACCACCAAAATACACCCTGAGCCTTGGCGAATTAAAGTTGTCAATAAACCATTTGATATGGGAAACCATTTGCATGATTTTGAATCGATCAATCTGCCCTCTTGCAACTTAAGAACAGAAATATTTATTTATCGATATAATTACCTACCCTCTAGTGAATGAAAAACCAAATATCGTTCTATTGATGTACATTTCTGCCTTCTAGTGGCTCATTTTAATCAATGTATCTGCCCTCTGGTAACTAGAGCTCAAATGCTGTTTTATTTTGAATGCTACTTTCAAAATCAGCCTCTTATCGTCCTCATGAAAGTATCATGTTAAGTATTTAACAATAATTTGATTGCTATGTAATAATATTAACTAAAACCTAATCAAGTAAGACTTATCATTCGTAATTATCTAAATATAGGGGGGGGGGTAAGAAGCATTAAACAATTAATGTGAAAATACCACGAATATTATTCTGAAACTGCAAATTTTTTTTAGTTTCCTTCAGGAACACTAATTATACAGCATCTTACCATGCTTTTTTAATCCCCCCTCCCGACACACCCTCCGATACTTTTCTTACTTTATTTTACCGTAGCAAAATAGTGACTAAATTTTCAATTTTTTCAAATGTATTTTGCCTCGATAAAATAATAATCATTTATGACTACCGTAATTATTCATGATAATTTTTAATAATCACAGTGAATTAATTGATTTTATATTTTTTTCCCCTACTTAGCTGTAGTTATTGTTCGTAGATTTTTAGATAAAGTTTATATTATGTTAACACACGTAATTCCGTAAATGATCAATTTCCATTTTTTAACCCTCTCTATTTTCTTAACAAGGGATGACCGATGGCTGAAATAATTTTTTTTGTGTTCAGTACACTTTTTTTTATCACCCCCTACAACCCCAGGTCAATAGGGGGTGGGGGATGATATTTAGATAATTACCACTATTTATTTTATCCTATTTTGATCATTGTTCTTTAACTTATTAAAAAATTATTCAGTATACGTATAAGATATTAATAACATTGTGTTGATAAAAAATGAAAAAATCTCTCAATTACATCAATTGAAAGTAAGTAAGTGCTTTTTCTCTTATTTTTTCCTTTAAATATGATTTTAATAGCAAAATAGTGTTATATAATAATAATGAATAATCGTTGAATAATTTAGATAAATTAGTTTGAAATGGAGATGAAAGTAATTGTACTTCAGCAGTAGGCACATTGGGTAAACGATAATCATCGCACTAATCAGTTATCTTCAGCAATAGATGTATGGGTGCAGTTGACGGGTAGTATTCATAATTTCCTTTTTCTATACCAAGGAATTTTGACAACGCTACTCATAAATCCAAATGATAAATCATGGACGTTCGTGAAGGTGCTGGAAATTCAGTATGGAGATATTATTATTGAATATATTGGTTCCATGAAAATTATAAATCATGAAGTTCGAATCGACAGCATTGAAAGGTATCGTTTAAATAATAGAAAATATGGATACATGGAATATATATTCATATATGTATGACATAAAATCTTTATTGTTGCAGCACATACATCCAGCCACGGTCGTTCTTTCACATTGTTGTCATTTCCTTTCAATGGCAACACGTAAATCGGATCGGAGAAAGCATCAATTACGCCATGAAACATTATGGTTCGCAATTAAGACAGCAGAAACGTCTATTGTGTATAAATGACACAATCTGCCGCTTAGTGTATGATGATGTGGAACAAATGTATGTGTTTTACCATTCACTGCTGAGAAACTTCATGGTGACGATATCTTCTTATTTTCCAATAATAAGGGAGAAAAAGAAAAAGAAGAAGAAAAAAGTAATCACGACAGTGGTGTAGGAAGTATTGGAACTGATGATAATAATAACGATAATAACGACAGCATTTCAGAAATTGTCAGCGCTGGAGAGGAACTTCACCATTAAAATGTTGATGAAGATGAAAGTAATAATTTTGACAATGGGAATGATAGTGATGGAGTTGAAAATAGTTCGGATGATTGTGATTCTGATGATAATTCTGGTGAAAAAAGTTCGCAACCATAGAGTTAATCATGATATACTTTTTGTGATATAAATCTCAAGTGTGTTACTATTTTGCTCAAATATTCTTTGTCTTTTTATTCTGATTATTGTCAATGTTACTACATTCTTTAAGATAAATGAGTATTTTTATTTTGATTATTGTTGCTATAAATAAATTTACTTATGTTCTATAAGATGAAAAAGTAACTACAATGTTCACAACCATGCTATAATATTTTATATTTTATAACTGAATGAAAAATTATTCTCGTTTACTACTATAAAAATCGTTTTTTTTATTATAAAATATATAATAGTTTCATTATTGTAATTGTGTTATTTTTTATTCTAAGTTACTTTCACAAAGCTCACATTAATAATTATCGAAAATTCAAACATAGTAATTTAGTTATAACAGAAGTGAGTAATTTAGAATGAGAAGATTAATAATCTATAAATGATAATGAACTTAAAACATATGTACCAAAAAATAGTTGAAACAAAGGACTTCTTTTCTTGGACAATGTGCCATTTTTTGTGTGTTCCTTAGTTTGGAAGGTCTCCTGCACAATAGAGTGTCTAATTGATTGTAGGCTGCTTTATCTCTTTGTTTCAGGTATTCGATAATGACTTCGAATTTTGGGCATCCTATTGACTCCAGATTGATGTAGTTGTTGATGTTTAAATGATTCAGCCTTGTTTTCTCAAAATTTTCACCCTTGTATGCTATAACCATTCTTTTATTCTCTGCTTCATCAGCAATAACTCTCAATAATAATTTATCCAGGTTCGATGGATCTTCATCATCTTGTTTATCTCGATATAGCATTCCATGGACATAATGCAAGCAGAATGATGCAGTTTTTTTATCTTCATGTGATAGTTCATTTAATTTACCAATTTTATGAAATTTTAAATTCACTTCACTTGGAATAATGTCTATAAATCCCATTTTTTTGCGAAGAAATTTTTTGTTAACTATGAATCCTTCCATATCAATTATGTAAAGGATTTTTTTCCCATCTTTTATTATTCAAGACTATACACGACCGAGAATATCTTTCTTTATGACTCTTTAAGCCACGTTTATGATTCTAAGAGTATTTATCAATATCTTTATTAAACCAACATATACTTCCATAAGGATGACGTCACAACGACAAAAGCCATGTAATCGGATAGTGTTAAAGGGTAGTTGTTATTTAGCATATGTATGATGACGTTTTTCAAACTGACTGTATAGTTTCCATTCTGATATCATTGGAATGTATTAACGATAGAATCTAGTGATGTTCGAGGGTAGTATTGGCTTGTATAGAAAATGAAATGTATAAGAGCTTTTCTACTATTTTTGATTCAAAAGTTGCCGAGTTAACATCGGAAATGAGTTCAAATTGTTAACAAATGGATAATTATTAATGATTAATTATTTGATTAAAGAAAAAGTAACCGAAAAAGTGAATGACAAATACAATGAAGAGTGAGTGAAAATGGATAATTATCATCAAAATTTGATTAAATTGATGGAAGAAGCTTATGCGCTTCTTTCATCATTGAATAGACCAAGATAAAGAAGTGAACAAGTAATTAGAGATTGAAAAAACGAATATTGCTACATTAAGAAGGCAATTACGATACAATATGACAGTTGGTAAAAAATGAGAATACAATTAACCATCTTAATTTTAAATTTATTAACTAAAAAATTTATTACTCAACAAAACTGTATATGAGGAGGTGATCTCCAACATGATGTTGAGAGACAAAGTCCATCAGTGGCTTGGAGAGAGAGGAAGAGAATGTATTTGAACTTCGGATTTCTACTGGATCAATTGTTAATTTGAAACACGTGAATTAAGGGGATTTTTTTAATGATGTAAAAAAAAATACTTTGTGGAAAATTTAAACAAATAATTGACAATAATGGCAGCAAGAAAGTGAACTTTTCTTTGGCGTGCAAGTTTAGGAGTGTGAAAGATAATGAATTCATCGAAAAAATAAAATATTCCACAATGCCAAATAAACAACTTATGCCATCAAGTGACATAGAAGGAATTATAGTGGAGAAAGTCATTGAGGTTTTATTAGTAAAAGTTGAGGACATTAGAGAAAGAGATTTAGGATGGTCCATGGTGGGAATTGTGCACCTTTAAGTAAGCATCAGTCGGTATCATCCACTAGCAGTAGGAGCATCAACTTTTATCCCCCTACCAAAGTTCATTCAAGATCAGAAAGCAGTATTGAACGTCAAGAATGATAACCAATGCTGTTTTCTTTCGGCAGTTACTGCAGCTCTGCGTCAAGCGGAAATTAATTCTACAAGAACTTCATCAGATCTGCATCATTCAACAATTCTCCAGTATGAAGGTATTGATTGTACAACAACTCTCCATGATATACCAAAATTTGAATTAATTGATGAAGAGAAAAATTTTTCAATCAATGTTTATGGGTTACATAGTAATGATAAAATAGCCCTATTATATTTAAGTAGATTTCGTCATGAAAAATGTATACATTGGTTAATGGTAGAAAGTGATGTTCAGGTTGATCATGAAAATACTTAAAAAACTATTTATCATTTTTGCTTAATTACGGATCTTTCTAGATCAGTAAGCTCTCAAATTTCTAATGGTAAAACGAAAAAATATCTATGCGATCATTGACTATGTCATTCTAAATTCAAAAAATCTTATGACAACCATCATGAAGATTGTATTAAAGTAAATAAAATAGCAATCACTTTCCGACCAAGCGATGAAAAAATTACATTTGTGAATTATAATAACAAGGAACAAGCTCCATTTGTTGTATATGCTGATCTAAAATGCATACTTAAACCAGAAAACAATAGACAAAAACATATTCCATGCAGTATTGCTTTTTATTCTCATTGCTCATATGATAAGTCCAAATCTAAATTTTTCATAAAACGTGGAATAGATTGCATCGATTGGTTCATGGAAAAATAAAAAAAATGTCAGAACATGTAAAAGACACCATCAATATATTGTGCCAATAAAACCATTAACTCTCCAGCAGCAAAAAGCTCATAATCAAGCTAGAAAGTGTCACATTTGTAATGGAGTTTTTCTATATAGTGAACCTAAAATTCGTAATCATTGTCACTTTTCCGTTAATTTTTGCGGTCCAGCACACAACAGATGTAATTTGAATTATCATATTTTTTATATCATTCCAATAGTTTTTCACAATCTTTCGGGATACGATTCTCATTTTTTAATTAACGAATAAGCAGCAACATCATTTGAAGGTAAAATCAATTTATTGACGATAAATAAAGAAAAATACATAGCTTTCACAAAAGCGGTCGGTAAAGAAAAGTTCAATGGACATGGAAAAAGAACTCGTGAAGTAGTGATTGATTGCAATTCATAGATTCCTTTAGCTTTATAGCTAGCAACATTGATAAATTAGCATCCTTTCTAGATAATAATAAAAAAATATTGCTAAAGGCCTTTATAGCGATCCTGAAAAATTTGTAGTGTGAAAAGGTGTTTTTCCTTATGAATATACAGATAACTGGGATATACTTGATGAAACCCAGCTCCCTGCACAATTGGCTTTCGATTCCAAGTTGAATAATACAAGCATATCAGATAAAGGCCATCAACATGCACTCAATGTTTGGAATAAGTTTCAGCTTAAAACTTTGGGTGGAAATTCAGACTTATATTCAAAAACTGATGTTTTACTATTAACGGATATCTTTGAAAATTCTCTTGAAAACTGTCGAGCTGCTTATAACCTTGATCCATTACATCATTTAACTGCTCCAGGTCTAGTATTTGATGCCATGCTAAAATACGCAGAAATAAAATTTGATCCTTTACAAGATGTTGAGATGTTAAATTGTATTGAAAACGGTATAAGAGGTGGTGTTTCTTAATGTAGCAATAGATATGCCAAAACTAATAATAAGTACATGTATATTGATGTGAATAATCTTTATGGTGCTGCAATGAGTGAATATTTACTCACTGATCTATTCGAGTGGGTAACTCATAAGTTTATTTTTAATAATGATATTGATAATTTAATTTTGAATATTCTTAAAAATTCTTCTGCTGGCCATATTTTTGAAGTAGACTTCAATTATCCACAATCATTACATGAACATCTTAAAGATTTACCGTGATGCCTTGAACATTGGCAACCATCGAATAGCGAATGTGAAAAGCTGAAGACAACGTTATTGCCAAAGAATGATTATGTTATACACTACAGAAATTTACAACAATCTATTGAATTGGGTTTAGAAATCACTGAAATTCATAGAGTTTTACAGTTTGAACAGTTAGCTTGGTTGAAAAAATATATTGATTTAAACACAGAAATGACAAAAAAGTCCAAAAATGATTTCGAGAAAAACTTTTCTAAACCCATAATGTTTGTAATTATAAAGATATTAGATCAATTACAGAATGGAAGGGAAGATAGATATCACAACCGAATTTCCATTGCAGTGTTATTTCCGATGATGATATAGTTGTCATTGAAATGAATCAGCTTGAAGTAATGTTTAATAAACTCATTTATGTAGGTTTTACAATTCTCAGTTAATCATAGATTTTTGATTATGATTTTCATTATAAGTATATTAAGAAAACGTTCAAAAACAATATTAAATTGCTGTATACTGATGCAGGTAGTTCAGTTCATCATTTTATGAATGTTAACATATATGACTATACAAAACATGATATTCACATGTACGATACCTCTGATTATCCAGAAAATAATATATATGGTATTCCCAGGAAGAATAAGAAGGTACTAGGTTTAATAAAAGATCAGAATAAAGGGATGATTATGACTGAATTTATTGGTCTTAGAGCTGAAATGTATAGTAATACTGTTTTAATTGGAAAAAAGTGGTCTAGGTGCGACCCAAAAGGTCCACACGACTAACTTCGCAGTGGAAAGGGTAAAAAAATATCATATGTTCTATATTTTAAATAAATATTATTTATTTATTATCATGACTTTGCAGATCCCCTATTATTAATATTACTTTCATTATTAACTTCCTATAAGGAAGCTATTGTAATTGGGTCGATTGGAGAAACTGGAATTTTCATCATATCTCCACGTTTCAACATATTTCAAGCATACTGACCAATTTTTAGAATGATGTGTGTGCGTACGTACGTACTTATGTCAGCATTTGTTTTGTTTTCGATATCTCAAGGACGGATATCGACTTCAACCAAAATTTATTCGAGAGATATTCTTATAAAGAAGATCTAAAAGACGTTTAAACGAATTCGGTCAAACCGGTTTTTTTTTGTAACGAAAAAACGAATAATAAAAAAAATATGACAAAATTAACTATTTAAAAAAATACTTTTAAGTGCAAGACAACACATGAATTTGGATGCTTTTGACAAATAAATAATATTATTAATAATGAACTATGACTCTTAACAATTATAAATTGTTTATAACAATGTGAATTTATTATCAATAATTAATAATAGGAAGTTCGTCGTGTAAGCACAGACAAAGTGTGCTCAGGCCTATTTTTTTGTAAACAATTTTTTTTTTTTTATTTCAGGCTTCACCCCCTGCACCGCCGATAAGTTTAAAACTATCTAAGTGATAATATTAACAATCATACATTTTTTTATTTGGTACAAAAAACGGCTTGACCGATTTTGCTCAAAATTTAATCAGGTCTAAGTTACATAATTATGCGTTGATGGAACTGGTCCCATGTCAATATCATCATTTGTTCTTGAGACACGCGAGGAGAAAATTGAATCCGAACATACATACATACATGTGCACACACGGACATCCTTTTAAAAACCATACCATTCGACTCTGAAGACCTTGAAACGTTGAGATATGTCAAAATTTTCATTTTGCAAAATCGGAACCATTACAATAACTTCCCACTGGGAAGTTAAAAAAGATAACGATGAAGATGATGTTGTTAAAAAAGCTATAGGTGTGAAGCAGGTTATAGGTAAAACCATTACATTTGATGACTACAAAAAATGCCTATTTAATTATACAATTTCAAATGAAATTGAGTTACACATTGATAGTGAGAAACATAAAGTATGTACCGTTTCTAGATCAAAAAAAGCTTTGAGTTGGCAAGACAATAAAAGGCAATTATTAGAGGGAACTACTGATACTACGCTATGGGGCTATAAAAAAGTAATACATATTCGTAATTTTTTATATTTTTTGTTGAAATAATTACAAAATATCCTAGTCACAAGTTACAATTGTCATAGCTCATAATCTTAATTGTTATTTTATAAATTGTGATTATTCTTCCATGAGTTAACCTATCACTATTATAATTTTTTCTGATAATTATAAGTTTCTGTCATCACTTCAAGATTAATTTTTTGTCAAATAAACTATATATCTTTTGAATTCATCCAACTGTTGTGTTCATTGCGGAACCCCAACTATTTTACATATGCTTGATATCCACGTTTTTTTAAATCTCTTTCAACCAAATATACATCAGGATATTGAACTCCCGTTCATTCATCCTTATAAAAACTGCCTTCCATTGGTTGGTTTTGATAGTCAGTTAATTTATATGTCACTAGATGAGTATTGGCAACTTTGCTGATGGTAAAGATTTCAGCGGTCCAATTGGAAGTGTAACCTTTATCGAATTCGTGTTTATATTTACTAATTCGAACTTTATCGCCTTTTTTTTCTTTCTTTTTCATTATTACGACTTTGAGTTTTCTATAAATAGTATCAAATAGTCGCTTTTGATTGGTTGAAGTCACATTTACAGGTTTCATCTTAATTGTACAATGTTCAGTATTGTTATATGATAATAACAAATTCAGGAGCAGGTTAATCTACTTGTAATTTCCAATAAGAGTAAATTCTTTTCACATTTTGTTTTATAATGTTTGATTAAATGTTCCACGAATTAATGCTTTGAGATGGCTGAATGTTGAGTACATTTTAATATTATATTATTTCGTAAGTCCTTCGAAATCCTTATTATAGAACTCTTTGCCTCTATCAACGTGTAAATGCTTGGGAACTCTTTTTCGTTTTACAATAGTTATTATTGCAGCAGTGCCATCTTTACCATTTTCGTTTTAATTGGGATAGCTCAAGCATATTTAGAGAAAATATCAATAACTGTTAATAAATATTGATATCCTTTATTGTATGATTTATATGCACTCATATCAACAAGATCAGCCTGCCATGTCTCATCAAGACTACGCATATCTACATGTCATTGTTGATAATTTCTTCTCACTGGTCTATGAAGCTTTTCTGCAATTCGCTTTTTTTCTTTATTCATGGCAATTGGACTTCCTTGAGGTCTCTTATTCAATTTTTTCTGAACGTTCTTCTCCAGCTGTTTTATAATGTCAGTATGCCAATTATCCGCTTTTTTAAATGTATTTAATTGATCAAATTGATAAAATTTATTTATTTCATTTAATTCAACCTTCAAACTTTGCAGCGCTGCTTGTTATGATTCAAATCGCTGTTCTACTGGCTCACTGATATTTTCAATTTTTGCTTGGAGATTTTTTATTTCTTGTGTTATAGATGCTATCGTATTACTGATGCTTGATTTAACAACTTTTAACGATACAGCATCATTTAGATCTACTGGATCAGCAAGGTTGCACAATCTTCTATTATTCATATCATATTGTTTATCAATTGTTAATTTAAATCCATTACCAGGTGGACCACGGACACCACTTTTCCGTGAATCATTGTCCAACTGATGTCCACAGATGTCTACACTCATCCTCTCTGTTCAAGAGATAATTGATCAATAAGTAATGATATTTAGCATCTGATTAGTATATGATTCCAGCTTCACGTAGTTCTTCAATAATTGACATTATTTCATTGTTATGGCTAAAATTACCAGCAGCCCGTGATGAAATAAGACGTCAGAATATTTTGTTTTTTGAGAGCATACAAAAAAAGTCAAAGTCAAAGTGTGCTGTTTTGCGTGTTTATTGCCATGGCTGCGGGGGAGGAGACATTAACTATCAACAGAAGAGTTGTTGTTGATGAGTCTATATCATACTATGAATTACATGCTCATCAACCGTATGCATCAGCTTCACTCAACAACAACGATGTAATCCGGATTGCTGTCCAACATCATTGCCTTGCAAGAGTTCTCTACATATCACTGGGAAATTTACCAAAGTTAATGACACTGCTATAGCAGCTACAACGAAATTTGTAAACATGGCATTATGTCACTTATTCGAAGAAATATGAATTGAATTGAATGACATTGAGATTGTCATAAAGGGATATCTATCAATTCATCTAAGTCAATTAAATTACTTAGATAACTCAGGTCGGATTGTCAACGATGAATAGCTGACGGATAACAAAGGATATTTTGACATTTTATTGCCATTGAATATGCTATTGGGATTTGCTGAAGATTATCATCGCATTATTGTCGATGCTAAGCATGAACTTGTTTTAACAGGTTCAAACACCGATCTGAATGCAATAGTACAAACTGCAGCTAGTACAGATGAAAAAATTACATTGACCAAAATTGAATGGATGATTCCTTACATCACAGTGTCTAATATAAAAAAAATACAATTATTAAATTATATCGCCAAGGATCCGCCAATAACAGTGAGTTTTCGATCATGGGAAACTTATGAATATCCATTGTTACCGAGAACAGCGAATAACGTCTGGATAATAAAAACATCGACACAGTTAGGGAAACCAAGATATGTTATACTGGCGTTCCAGACAGCACGAAAAAATGATGCAACAAAAGATTCCAGTCAATTCGATCATTGTTATTTGAGAGACGTAAAACTTTTTCCCAATTCACAATGTTATCCACGTGGTAACTCGAATCTTGTCATGTCTCACAATCAATATACATTATTATATGATATGTACAAAAATTCCCAAGGATCATGTTATTGTAAAGAATCAGAATCTTTTCTCACAAAAGAACAATTTATTGGCTAAGCACCCCCAGTTGTCATCGATTGTTCAAAACAAAATCAATCATTAAACTCTGGACCTGTTGATATGCGAATCGAATTTGAATCTACAAAACCAATACCCGATCATTCATCAGAATACTGTTTAATCATTCATGATAGAATTGTTGAATACGAATCTTTGAGTGAACAATTGAGAAAATTATCATATTGGAACGAAAATCTGGTCAATTTAATCTTCAACCGAAAATACACGTAATGCATACATGGACTCATGCGTACAAAGCGGCCAGACACGAATGTTGGCAAGAAGCAGCTTGAGATAGAGACAGATTTAGATTAAGAATAGAAAAATATAACATTATAATTAACCCTGTATTATAAAAAAAAAATTGATTATATGAATAAAGTAAAATGAATTATTTAAGAAAAAAATTGTTTCTATTTTTTTTATAATACATTTTACAATCCTTAACAAATGGTATAGGGCCATCATTTTGATCGTCTTTCGGTGGATGATGCTCATAAAATCGTCGATATATTTTAAAATCTTCATCTAATTTCGATTCATCAGGCAGTTTATCTCACGCAGTGTCGTTATTGTTTGCAGCCTCTTCAATGATTTTTTTGTTGAAAGTTATAAGTCTGTTAGATTCAACTTGAGTGAATTTTCGGTTGCTCGATAAACCATCATTGGTCTGATATCATCATCAAGAATCAAAATATCATCAGGAACTCATTGGTTGAGTTTTTTTACATCTTTAAGAGCACACGTATATCGATGGCAGTATAGACGTAAAAGTTCTATATTCCTTTATTCACTATTCCTTTCTTGTGTTGGTCATGATGTGGACAAATGGATTAAGGAATATCATAAAATGTAAAATCTACTTTCTCCAAGTTAATAATCAGAATATCCGTTTTTATTAATGATTCCAAGAGATATTGCACTTCATAATCGCGTACAAAAATAAAGCGTACGGTGTTCAGTGTCTCTTTGAAGTACTTGTCCAGTGTTTCATATGGTGTATCACTGATTTCCCACGAAAGTCCATGATAATATCTCTTGCCAAAATTAACGTCCCATACTTCAGAAACATTTAATTCCCCGTAATCACATGGTGGTTCAAATAAAAAATGATATTCACAAACGTTCATGAATATTAGACATTTACATGAAGCCAACTATTTCACAATCACTTTGACATTAGAAAAATGATCGCCTTTTATACCAATAACAAGATCTATGTGGATCACTCGTTCTCTCTGCGAGACTAACTTTTAACGCACATTATCGGTTCCTTATTTTCAAATATAAGACAAGTTGTGGAAGAATAAAATCTATATCTCTGACCGTTAAATTTTTGACGTCAGAGAAACAGAGAGAGGGGTTTATCTAATTTAGATGAACAAAAGAAATGTGTGTTTTTATGATGCAATTTCCTCGTAAAGCTAACAAAGAGGTTCCACTCAAAAGAAATGACACATTTTTTGAGGATCACAAGACAAGAAAAATTGCGTTGTTCGGAAATGTGTTTCTAAAACTGACCGCTAGAGTAGGGCACATATTCAAAACAAAAAAGACATCCGACAAGTCAGTTTAGCCACAGACATGAAGACAACGACTTAGGGGATTCCACAAAGCAAGTTAATTAATTCAATACAAAATACACTTAATTATGTTAATGTCATACAATTAAATTCACGTCAATGATTATAAATTAAATTTTTTTTAATTTAAATATTTTTCTTGCATTTACTGGTAGCACCTTCTAACGAATGATAAATTAAGTACTAAATTTCGTTTTTTTTATCGTAACAGCAGTGTCATTAAGTGAAAAAGATCATCAATAGTTACCGCCTGAGATCGATGACAATTACAGGCGAAAAAAAAAAAATTCAAATTTAAATTTTTTACCTGCTACAACAGCAACGTCACCTATATTTTGTACTGTTTCCTTAATAAAAATCACTGCAAATTCTTTCACAACGAAGTGATTTGGACGCACGCACTACAAAGATTATCAAACTTGATTGATAAACTTACAAATTAAATTCAAATCGTGCTAATTTCGTAAATTACAGTTTATTTTAAATGACTTTGCAATTAATAGTTAAAATAATTGTTGAAAATAATTATAATTAACAAACTTACAACCCACGTTAGCTATGGAGAGCATTTTTCAAATCTGAAGAATCAACTCTTTTATTCCTTTAAGTACAATGGGTTAATCTTTGTGGTGTTCATTACTTTATTTTCAAGTTGTAAAAGAGAGGTTATATTTTGCCTCGCACACACACGTGTGTGGGGCTCGTGGCATTTTGACGAGAAGTTATTTTCCCTCGCACACACGCGTGTATATAACTTGATGATTGGTAACAATCACAGGTAAACAAAAATTCAAATTTTTTTATCCGCCACAACAGCAGCACCGCCTAGATCAGCAACATTTACTGACTGCAGATCGATACAGCGTCACCTAGCTGGTAACCTAGGAACTGTACATGCCGTCGGTAAGTTGCTGGACCTGTCAGTAAATTACCGATGCTGTTGGTACTTTACCGACACGATCGGTAATAGTAGAGTGATCCAGAACTCCTCTGCCTATCTACTCGGATCCTTTCCGGGATGTATACAGGCTACCAGAAGATCCTTCACCATGCTCTGATTTGGGTGATCATCCTCTTGAAACTACGGATGAGATACCAGTATATGTTAAACAATATTGTTGTCCACCTGGACAGATGGAAAAAATTTTGAGACAAGTTTAAGGAATGCGATAGCAAGGATCAATTAAAGATTTAGACTCTCTTCACAATTCACCCATATAATTCGTTTCCAAAAGAAGTGATGCTTCAGGAAAACAGAAACGGCGAGTTGTAGTGGACTACAGGAAATTGGACGAAAAAACTCGTGCAGACGCTTATCATATATCAAACATAGAGAAAATTTTGATCAGCTTGGTAACGCTCGCTATTTCTCAGCTTTTAATCTAGCGAGCGGATTTCACCAAATTCCAATGAGGAAGGAGCATCGACACAAAAAAGAATTTAGTACTCCTCTAGGTCACTATCAATTTTTCAGAATGCCCTTTGGTTAAAAAAAAAGCCCCTTAACATTTCAAATAATAATGGATAAGGCGTTGAGAGGCCTAATTGGAGAAGTATATTTTGTCTACCTAGATGATGTCATCATATATGGATCTACATAGAAAGAGCACAATAATAAACTACGCACCGCCCTGCAAAGAAAGAGAGACGTCAATCTTAAATTACAGCCTGATATGTGTAAATATCTAAAACTACAATACCTCGGTCACGTCATCACAAAGGACAGCACGAAATCCAATCCGGATAAATGTAAAAGTGTTCGTGAATTTCCTTAACTGGAGAATGTGAAGCTCGTCGAACAGTTTTTGGGACATTCAGGCTACTACAGAAAATTTATCAGAAACTACAGTAAGGGGGCAAAACCACTAACACAGTTGTTAAAGAAGAATATACCCGGGGAATGGGGAGTTGAAAGAGATAAGCATTTACCGTACTGAAAGAAGGATTATGCAAGGAAGCAATCCTGGCAATTCCTGATTTTTCGAAAAAGTTTTCATAAGCAACTGATGGTTCAGGTATTGCGAGTAGAGAAATATTTTCTTGAGACAGAAATGGAAACCCTAGTAGAACAAACTAAGAAAAATTAATAATTTCCGACAGATTCTGATACACAATTTATAAGAATGACTAAGAACGTATTGGGTCCGTTCGAAGACTGAAAGTAGTCTTACAACCGTTCAATCGGAATGAATCAGAATTTTTAAGAGTAAAAAAACTTTCAGTTGATTTTATAAGTATACGTAAGAAGGAATTAGGACAATATTGTAAAATATAAGATCAAGACAACTTATATTCAGAATAAAAGTTTATTAAGAATGACAGATTCAAATACAGAATCTAATATAAGACGTCTAATCGGTGCTAGTCTCAGTCACAAACTGGAGATAAACAAATTCTCCCCTCGTTGCTATAAACGATCTAATCGTCAAGCAATCGTCGCTCACTAATAAACTGTCGTTCGTCAATCTATCACTAGATGGACACACACGCATATTTTACAATATGATAAGTTCCAATGGGAAATTATAAGCAAATAACCCCACGGAGTTAAATCAGGAATTAATTTGAAGACAAAACGATTCTACAAATCTTGTAAAAATTTCAAAAGAATAGATTAATAACTCCGCGAGTTAGTGAATTTTTTAGGGAAAAAAACGATGTTTTTTGGGGTCAATTTTTAATAAGGGAAGTTTGAACGACCGTAGTGATGCGAAAAAAAAAAACGGATTGAAAATTTAACTATAGCTAGCGGGTACGTTGCCAAACAAAATAACGTTACGAATAAATCACAACAATAAATATCGGATGGCACTATCTCAGCCCCAAAATAAGATAGAAAGATAAATCAAAGTCGACATGAAAGGAAAAAAATTATATATAATGAATCGCAGAAAATAAAATACGAGAAAAAAAACCGCGAAGATAGGACGAATTTTAAAAATCATGCAGGTGTTTATGACACCCACTAACGGCGAGGATAATCCATCGTAAACCTTTTCTTCTCGTATGTAGGATTGAATATACAGAAGTAAGGAAAAAACAATTTTTTTCAGCAAAAATCATAAAAGGATTATAGATAAAAAGGCGTAAAATAAGAAGAATATTTGAGGGGCAAAATAATATGGAAGAACACACGTAGAATTATCGAGTACGAGAAAGGAACGATGCAGACCACATTTATTTACATTTTCAATAATCTAACTCTTTTTAACTATAAATATTAAGGAATGAAAATAAACAGAGTTATAATGAATAGTTCGAATCTACAATTCTGCCTAATTGGAAGCAATAAAAACCGTGAATCAAGCCCGTGGGCAATCGCGAGAACGTGCAATTCAGAGCAGAAAGTAAGAAAACCATTGTTTTGAACCCTTCTGAAATTTATATCTTTTTCGATTATGAATATTAAAAAATAAAACTTGACAAAGTTATAGATAGGGGTCTTATTCATAATTCTGTCCAACTAAAAATAATAAAAACCGCGAATCAAGCCCGTGGGCAATCATAAGTGCGTGCAATTCAGAGCAGAAGGTAAGGAAACCATAAATATTGACGAACAAAAATCGACATAGTCATAGATAGGAGTCTCATCGATAATTATGTCCAATTCGAAATACTAAAAACCGTGAATCGAGACCCTGAGCAATTATGAGAGTGTCAAGTATCAAAAACCTTAATTATTCAACTGTCGTAATTTTTATCTTCTTTTTGTCAATTGCAAGGAATAAAATTCTTTACGGAATATTCGCAACGTGCGTCCTATTAGACTCTCTGATTAGAAAGCCGTGCATATGTTTGTTTTTTCAATTTCATTTAATGTATAAACTGATTTTGTTATTAAATAATACCTTTTTGAGTGCAGTGTATTTGGCAGCACTCAGTAATTTTCAATGGTACAAGCTGTAGATTTCCTCATAAATCATAAATCGAATGTCGACTAAGGGTCAACAATCCTGACAGACCTAACTTTGGTCTACCGATCTGAACGCCGGGCTTTTCTTGCACAGGTATAATCCCCTGTCGTTAAGATTGTTCTTCTCGAATTCATTTGTTCCTTTCAAACCTTGAGAATATTTGCCATTTCCTAATTGTTTATTCTATATTGTTGCGCGCTTCTTGGCCTTGTTTACTTTTTCCTACGCTGCATTTGTAGTTTTCCTGTTTATGTCTTCTATCTTTGTTTTTCGGTTTAAATGTCTGACTTTCTGTGTCTTGGAGTCATTTAAATTTCATTAGAATTTCGCCTGAAATTTTTTTTTGCTCTCTGCTGATGTTAATGTATTTCTGGATACACCTCTTATTTTAACGCTTTCCTTGATCTTTACTTTCAATTCGTTGTCTCCAAGCAATTTGGTTCTCCCACTACATTGCAAAAATGGCCTATTTTAGTTATTTTCAATGAGAATTGTCTCTTCTCGTTATTTCCGACAACTAGTCTTGAACTTTCGTTCGTTCGGTGAAGTACTCTTGGTATATCTATTGTTTGAATTTTTATTCTCGACTTCCTAGCAGCTAACAATTCGTGCATTTATTTAGATTAATAATTGTGTCTGCATTGTTTATTGGTGTGATTTTACATATCGTTTTCTGGTGAGCATTCTTTCCGTTGGTGAAATACCTTATCAGTGGAATTCCGTCTGTGTGTGTCAAGTTTATTCCTGTTTTTACTGTACTACGTCATTTTGCTTGTTGTGCTGCCAAAAGGTAATAATTTTCAATAGCCAATAATTCTTTAATCTTCATTAGTAATCGAGCATAAAATTAATTACATTTCAAAAAGTCTAGAAATAGAGCGCGCAGATATTTAACTTCTTTTCTTTGTCGTCGTTATCTTTTTATTGTTTCTTTTACGTTTAATTTTTTTTTTTGTATCATTATGGATAGTATTGTTTCGGTAAACAACATGATATTTCATATCGTTGATGCTGGTGGCAATGGAGATTGTTTCTTTGATTGCCTCAGTAAATTACTCAATATTCGTGGATCGTTCAAAGTACGTCAAAAAATTGTATCCCATGTCGTGGAACATTGGGCAGATTATTGTGAAGATGCTCATTGTTATTTTAATATAACAAGTGCTTCACAATATCAATCAATGATGGGAAATCACAGAATTCTTGCGTCACTTTTAGAATGTAGAGCAGCCGCGAAATATTTTACTGTCAATTTAATTGTAATCCGTAAAAACGCTGATAATTCTCATTTTATGTTAGAATTCCGGGATTTGCATGTGACGGAAGATTTATATTTATTATTTACGGGACAACATTCCGAAAATAGCAGAGATGGACATTTTCGAATTCTTGAGAGAAATACGAGTGAAGAGGATGTAGGTGATGTCATGGAGGTTGGGCCTATCGAAATCGAAGAACGTGCTGCAAAAAGGAGTGCAAGTTCTGCATTGCATGTCAGTGACGATGATTCTTTATCTACAGATTTGAATAAATCTCATGTAGAAGACTGCAAGATAGCAAAAAAAAATCTAAAGGACAACAATACGCAATCATCCCGTCGACATTTGACGGAGAATAAGAAAAGAATGATCATGAACGCCCGTCATTATTTTGATCATGAAAAAGAGAATGGGGCAAATGACATCACACAGGTAATCAGAAGGACGGCAGAATGCCTAATAATATCAGAGAGGACTGTGAAGCGGATTACGAGTGAGTGGAGAAAAAACGGCGAGATTAAAACTCCAGAAAGAGGGGGAAGACCATCCATTCCTTGTGACGAAAACTTACAAGGTTTAATACGGAAAAAAATCTATGATTTTTATGCAAGGAAAGAGTTTCCTACTACTTTAGCATTGTACGAAGTTTTGAAGAACGAAGTACAAGATCTCCCAGAATTTGAAGTTTAGACTTTAAGAAAATGTATGAAAAAATTGCATTTTTCTTACAGAAAACTTGCAAAAAAACCCGTATGGATAGAAAGCATAAAAATCGCGGGGCAACGCGATAATTATCTACGCGAAATTCAAGACTATCGTGACAACGGCTACAAAATCTTTTACACGAACGAGTCATGGTGTGGAGCTAATCATAGCAGAAAATATGGATGGACCGAGCAAATTGACTCGAGTGACTTTGACAGCTATGATCTATATCGTGAGAGAGTACAAGAAGTGTACGGAGAAAGAGGCGGTTTTATCACGCCTTCCGGAGCAGGAAAGAGTGTTATTATTTTGCACATTGGAGAAGATGACGGTTTCGTACCAGGAGCGATGAAGTGCTTCGTAGGGATAAAAGGATCTAACGATTATCATGACGAAATGAACGTTCAGCATTACCAAGAATGGATTGAAAACGTACTGCGCGTGCTGCCAAAAAATTAATTGTACTAGATCAAGCGCCATACCACACGATGCTAGATCCGGATTTCCGCAATCCCACGACGCAATAGAGAAAACAGCAGATAATTGAATGGCTGATAAAGCGTAGATGTCCCATCGTATGTTAAGAGTTTTGAAGACCTCAACAGAAATGAATGGCTTAACTTAGCGAGACCTCACCACTATGCAAGACATTACGTGATAAACAAAATTCCCCAAGAAATGCGGAATGGAGAAGTCAAAATTTTATGGCTTCCTGTAGCTTATTGTGAGTATAACCCCATCGAATTAATATGGGCATATGTTAAAAATTACGTCGCCAAACGTAACAAGACATTTAAAGTAACTGATGTTCATCAACTATGCGTTGAGGCAATAGAGTCGATTCCGCCAACTTTATGGCCACGGTGCATCGAGCACGCAAAAAAGAGGAAAATAAGTCTCGTAAACTTGCCAAAACAATTTCAGAGAGAATAGAATCAATCGTAACAGCAGAAAATAATGACAGTGATGAAGACAACGAATCCAAAGAAAGTGAAAGTGACGATGAAGAATAAAACAAAATTTTATTAAAATAAACAGTTGGGTCAAAGAACAAACCGAGAAAGAAAATATCAGAAAATGAAATCGTCACGTCGGAAATGGAGTAAAAAAAACACATCAGGCAAACCATAGAACAACGAAAAATGATGACTCGTCAAAAAAGTAAACAGAAAAAAACAACACAAAACATAGATTATAAAAGAACCAACCCTATCCCTATCCCATATCCTATCCCCTCCTGCCGAAAGACGCCTGCCACCTTCACGTGGTTTTCGTTGAGCAACAATTCATTGTTGGCCAAAAGTAGGCAAAGAATAGTAAACAGTTAATGAACATGTAAATTAGGAAAGTATTAAAAGTAAATTTACAGCAATGACTACGGAAGATGGAATAACCTGTCTCTAACGAATCAGTCGACTTAGGATTTAAGTATCCGATAAGAAACGTAACAAATTGCGATGGGAAAGAAACCATGGTTTTTTCACCTTCTGCTCTGAATTGCACGCTCTCGCGATTGCCCACGGGCTTGATTCGCTGTTTTTATTACTTTTAATCAGGCAGAATTATAGATTGAACTATTCTTCATAACTCTGTTTATTTTTATTCCTCAATATCTATAATTGGAATAGATATAAATTTTAGAAGGGTTCAAAACAATGGTTTTCTTACTTTCTGCTCTGAATTGCACGTTCTCGCGATTGCCCACGGGCTTGATTCACGGTTTTTATTGCTTCCAATTAGGCAGAATTGTAGATTCGAACTATTCATTATAACTCTGTTTATTTTCATTCCTTAATATTTATAGTTAAAAAGAGTTAGATTATTGAAAATGTAAATAAATGTGGTCTGCATCGTTCCTTTCTCGTACTCGATAATTCTACGTGTGTTCTTCCATATTATTTTGCCCCTCAAATATTCTTCTTATTTTACGCCTTTTTATCTATAATCCTTTTATGATTTTTGCTGAAAAAAATTGTTTTTTCCTTACTTCTGTATATTCAATCCTACATACGAGAAGAAAAGGTTTACGATGGATTATCCTCGCCGTTAGTGGGTGTCATAAACACCTGCATGATTTTCAAAATTCGTCCTATCTTCGCGGTTTTTTTTCTCGTATTTTATTTTCTGCGATTCATTATATATAATTTTTTTCCTTTCATGTCGACTTTGATTTATCTTTCTATCTTATTTTGGGGCTGAGATAGTGCCATCCGATATTTATTGTTGTGATTTATTCGTAACGTTATTTTGTTTGGCAACGTACCCGCTAGCTATAGTTAAATTTTCAATCCGTTTTTTTTTTTCGCATCGCTACGGTCGTTCAAACTCCCCTTATTAAAAATTGACCCCAAAGAACATCGTTTTTTTCCCTAAAAAATTCACTAACTCGCGAAGTTATTAATCTATTCTTTTGAAATTTTTACAAGATTTGTAGAATCGTTTTGTCTTCAAATTAATTTCTGATTCAACTCCGCGGGGATTTTCTTTTTTTTTTTATATAGTTCTTCAAAGTGAGGGGCCTATACTTTTTACACCGATAATAGTTAATGATGCTGTTTGATTCATCGTCCGATTGTATACGATTCTGTCAGAACAAATGTTGTCAAATTTAATAAGGACTTATTGGTAAATAATTTTGACAACATAACAGCTATTTCTACAAGACACTATTACACCGTATCTCATAAGATGCTACAGAAACTTATCAGTTAATTACGCCATTGGATATTTTGTCTCATTTTATACGATTCTATTAGAATAAATGTCGTAAGATTGAATAAGGATTTATTTTTAGATAACATTAATTCATTTATTGGTGTTTGCCATACAGTTTTACCAATACCTTATTCGATGTTGTACAACTGTACAACTTTGGAGAAAACATCTTACCTAGGGTAATTGAGTTTTTATAGAAATGCTCATTTCTTTTTTTTTTAGTCATTTTATTATTCTTATTATTATGAATTTCATAGCATACATAAAATTTTCAATGACTACCGATTGAACTACTTGCAATTTCAGTTTCAGACATATCCGTCGTATTTATCTTTTCTTTGTAAATTTAATCTTAGCATATTAACGTATACTACTGATGAATTCTGAAGATCTAAAAATGAGAAATAATGAGAAAATATTGTGTCTATCAGAAAAACTAACAACGTCTCATAATTATTTATCTAGAATAAATAAATGAAAAATACCTATTCAATATAATAACATCCCGAGTAGAATTTATTTTAGGACAGGAGTTCGCGCCCAATTCGAATTTCCTAAGTTCAAGTTAGGCGCCAATTGGGATACCACATTAGGCCCACATTGAGAATGTAACGCTTGTCCCTAGTGGGACTAAGTGAGAAAAGCTTGATTGAGGCAAGTTAAATTTAACAATTAAGTTGGTTGATTATCCTATTGTTTATAGATTTTATATTGTTGAAATACATAATTATTAAACGTATTTTTATTAAATTTCCGCGAAAATACATATGCTGAAAAATTTTTTTCTCGGAGGATTTGAACTTACGATCGCTAGCTTGCTCGCATCAGAAACTAAAGCTTTTACTTTTCTTTTAGAAATAAGTTTTTATTGTATTTTATATAAGCACATTGGTATGAAGTTTTCAAGGTACAAATAGTATGCTTAATAAACTAATTACCTTAGAATAATATCACTATTTATAGTAAACCATGGTAGTCTATTACCTACACTCAGTTAGCATAATTATTTACTTATTTAATATAAGCAATTATTAACGCAATACTTATTTTTATGTTATTCAGTATTACGAGTTAACTTCTTGATTTAAAAGTCGGAAAAAATAAGAATATAAAGTTGGAGTGCATTATGTACAGAAAAAAAAACTCACTGGAGGTATTTGCACACAACAAGGGAAAAGTTTTTCATATTTATGGATATGTTTTTATAATATTGGATTCTGATTATCTTACGTATGGTGTGTATAAGTTATTGGTGAGGAGGTCCCAGCAGTTAGTTGGCTTCCTGGGTTGACCTGAAGATAACTTGCTTGTTCACAATTATTATTTCATTTTGTCTATGGTCTTACTTTGGCCCAGCTTGTGGGGACGATGTGCGGATCTGGGTTTTGCTTCTATTAATTTATTTATTTACTCTTTCAGCTAGCTCAATTAGTTTAGGGTGGTTAGTATTTATCCACCAGTATTTTTTTTCTATCTTGACGATCACGATCCTATCAACGCTATCAGTGTCCTTATCAAGCAGACTTATGGATTCAACTCGATTTCTTGGATTATTCACTTGTGAGGGATCCAGGCTGATTCTATTATCAGCCTTGATCCTTCTTCAGTGAAAAACTAGCGGTACATTGAATTTATTTTGTATTAGGATATTTTGATCTACAAAAGTGAATGTTTGAGGTTCGATGTACCCTTCTTTACATTGCTTTATGACTGAACTCTGATGGTATTTGCTCATTTCTTTAACTAGGGAGTTAGATGAATTTATTTCTTAGGAAATAGTTCCGGGTGAGATTGAGTATAAAACTGTTTACTCTTGGTATGTTGGCTTGGTTATACACAATTTTGTTGCTAACTCTGTTTTTAAAGTTGGACTCTATTGATCTATAGAGAAAAGAACAAGATCTTAGACAGTTTCTTTCGAAGAGTCTAATTTTCCCCACTAAGGATGCACTATTGTTCCAGAGGAGAGGTGCAGTGCATGTTAAAATGGGTATGATTAGAAGCTGGTAGCATATTGTTTTTATTTTGGAGTTCAAGTTCCTACTGTAAAGTATTCTTGCATTATTTTCAAATATTTTTCTAGCTTTAATTAGCTGAGTTTCAGGGTGGGTGTATAGCCTTGAAAAGTGATCTACTTGAAAACTTAGATACTTAACTGTATTTTTGTAAGGGACTTTTACCATCTTATTGGTCCTAATCTCCCTTAGGGTTATACTGAAATTGTTCACTAGCTCCCTATTTCTTTCGTGAGGTTTGGTGAGTTCGCTCATAATTCTCCTGGATAATATTCTTTTGCATTTATCCGGGTTAATTTTGAGATTCCACGAGGCATAGTAATCATGAACTTGTAACGCAGAATCACTGAAGCAGAGAATTAGTTCTTTGATGCTATACTCTGCCCAGTATATGATTATGTCATCAGCATAAGCTATGGCCCCAGGCCTGTGGAACTCGTTATTGCACAGATTAAATCTGTTCATCAGATCTGCAGTATATATATTGAACAGTATTGGAGAGTTTACTGTGCCCTGCTGGAGACCTTCTGCAATTTTAAATGTGAGAGAGGATAGATTTGCCCTATTCCAGGTCACAAAGGTTTTGTTGGAGATCATATCAAGGATCATTAGGAACATGTGCTTAGAAAACTTGTAGTTATGTAGCTTGTGGGCGTGTCGATCCATACGGAATAAAAGGCTTATTCCAAATCTATAGGTATCACCGGAATTATATCTTTACTTATTAAAGCAGTAGAGATATCTGATAATAATTTATGAATTGCGTGTACCGTTGAGTGCATTTTCCTGGAACCAAATAAGTTATTTGGAATTATGCTATAATCTTTACATATTTTGTTTATTCCAACCCAATAAAAATATGTCTAAAAGATATCCCTTAAATATCTTCACCTAGAGCTGGATATCTGAAAAAATATCTAAAAAGCTTCCAAATGTCTCTGAAAAATATCTGTAAGATATCTATAAGATGTCTTATGCGCCGTTTCTTGAGAGCTGTAAGATATCTTTTTGCGGAAGAAAAAAAGACATCCAATTTCAAAACAATAAATGATTTGGGGATTACAAAAATATCAATTAAAACAAAAATTGCATTCAATTATAGATTAGTTAGAAAAAACAAAAGTGGAATTCGATTATTATTGTTTCGTTATTAATGGTGAAAATAACTTTTGAGGCAAACACTGAAACAGTTGTAGACTCGTCCCTCGAACCATTGCAACCGTAGACTTAAACCTTGAATACTGTGCCAAACTACAAAACTTAAGATGCCATTTTCAAATCGTCTATTTGGATGACTTAAGCTTTTCCAACGCTTCTTTTTTTCTTTTAATGAAATGAAGTTACAATCCATGTATAAAGCATGAAAATTTACTCTTTTTGATTATAACATTTAAATTTGTTATAAACAATGGAAAACGGGATCTATTCAACATATTCAAAAGATATGAAAGTTTTTCTAATGCCTAATTTTTTCTTTCACTGAAATGATGATTCGGAGCAAGTAAAATGGATAGGAACCTAAGTAGTATGAAACAACTTTGGCGGACCCCACTCCTATCCCCACGACAAAGTGGGGATAAGTTTGTGTCCATCCGAGCCGTGCCGCGTGTGAGGAGGTTGGCGCGTAGCGCAAAGTAGGAGTGTATATTTACACATGTAAACAAAAGTATAATAATGATTACCTGCAATAATAAAAATTTTTATGGTAATTCGATCTATTTTTAATTGTAAGTATTACTATAAGTAGTTAAATTACATGAAATGATGTTAATATTCACGTATTATAGGCACATGCGCATAACAGGGCTTCAAATTTCAATTGCAAGCCTGAGATGCATTAAAGAGCATCGACGTGCCATCGAACGTTAAGAAATATAACACGCAATTTAACGGGCACGCTGTCGATGCCTGTGCGCACTTGGTTGTTTGAATGCAAGCCGAGGCCGGTGATGTGTAGTGTGACTGATGCCGTCGCTGCGAGCTGTCTGAGTGCAGTTTTTAGCGTTCAGACCCGCCAGGCATGGGCTTATGAACGGGTAACGTGTTATTGCCGCTCCATCAGAGAGGTTCCCACGGTCCCGTGGATACTTTTTTTCAGCCAATGAGCGGTGTCTGTACGAGCTGCGCACAAACGCTTTTGCATATTTTTAACGGTTATGCGCAGACTATTGACTGTGGCATGTATAAGCACGTGTCTTGAGGGACGACTTTATTTTTACTATGAACAGAGATGTTCATTTAATTATTTATTTTATTATTGAATATCCTTTTACATTTCTATAAACGTATCATATCACATATCGTTATTTCTACATAGACACGATTATTGTTACATATATTTTTATGAGTGTAAAATATTACATATTATTATTTCTACATAAACATATTTGATAGAATTTTATCCCTTCACCCACAAAATCATTTTTAACATATTTAACACTATTTTTTTTCATAAAAGACACATAAATATTCACTTACAATTTTATCGTTTTCGGATTACTTTCGACTAAAGCTAAATAGAAAGTCACTAAATCGATCATTGACAGACATAGCATGCAAAAACATGATACAATGCAGCAAACATTGAGCAGTAGCCCGTAAAATTGTGTTTTAGAGCAGCGCAATATGAGCAAATGATCTCAACGGTTGACAAATCAGTTAATGATGGTTTACTAGGAATGTCGTCGATATTTATAATTTTTTGGCAGATGACTGTCTCTAATAAACGTTTTCGCCTGAACCCTCGAGTATGAATCGCTTTAGCAACATGTGTAATATGTAATAGCCCGTAGATTATTGTATACAGCCTTGATTGATGGTGAACACTCGTACCAAGGAATACCATGTTGCGTTGTCATCAAAATATTTGTGTGTTTTTTTGCTTCTGATAATAGTGAATATGGAAGTTCTGGAAAAATTACCAGTGACCGATGATGTTTGCTTCCAGAGCAATTAACGCTATTTCTTTTGGCGAAAAATCAGCGTCGTTACGAGAAAATTCTTGAATATCAATTACAAACCTCATTTTGGATAAAAAATAATTCTTTATGCATTCAACGTGTTACAATGTGAGCGACTAGCTTGATACTGAACACTTCATTGAATTTATATAATTGTATTTCATCAAAAATGTGCTCAACCAGCACAATCCACAATAACTTGGTAGCATAAATAAATTTTAAGTATATTTTCGTATTCAGCATAAATAATACAGTTAAAAGTTGAAGCTAGGGCGTCACCAAAGCGTGCTTCGAGCCACACACTGCCATGACGGGTCAAATTCCAATGTGTGTTACTGATTGCTGTAAGATCACGTGTCAAATCAAAAGCAAAGAAACAATATCCATTTGAATAATCGGGGTGACTAATTTCGTTTCAGTTATTAAGCAAATGTTTTCCTATTCCTGAGAATAATGCATGATAGCAGTCGATACAGATGGAATTTCTAGTGAAAACTGGCTGTGAAGGCTTCGAGGGAATTTTTGTCCATCGATATACAAGGATAAATAATTAATCTTCTAATGATGAAAGTTGAATGCATTCAATTTTCGATCACCGTTGAAAGCTTTACTATCAACAAAACCAATGATCACTCGCTGCAGTAATCATCCAAGAATCACAATGTTAATGGTTTCACCATGAACGCCGCCATGTATGGAAACCGCTTTAACTTTCGGACGTGTTAACGGGTATATTGCTGTCGTTTTTGTTAGAGCACGTGCATGTGATAGCAAAGTACCTGGTAATATTTTTATACGTCTCATTATTAAAAAGGCGTCGATTATATATAGACATGAAGAAAAGCCATGGTTATTTTTTTAATATATCTGCTACGCAACGCGATTTCTTACTTGTCTTTTTTCAATTTTTTCTTTTTCACGTGTTTTTCATTTTACGGCCTTTACTCTTCTTCTTTCTTCTACAGGTCTGCTTTTTTGACTTCTTAACTTTTTTGGTACCGCGTTTTCTTCTTTTTTGAGAGCCGATGTTCTCTAAATGGCTGTCTAGAAGCAACGGTTTATTTGATGTTGAACCTCGCGGTATATAGCCTGATCTTCTCATTAAGCTATCAATTTTTTTTTCTGCTTTACGTTTCAAATTTCATCCTGACTCTCGTAAACGCGTACGCGCTGATTCTTTGAAGGACAAACCGTTGTCAAGTACATCGTGAGCAATATTTAGGCCTGATTTGAGGCCTTCTTTACCAATGACTTTTGCCCCACTTTTTAAGAACGGCAGAACACTCCTAAATAAGCCGCCCAAAAAACTACCGATACCATGACCTCTCTGATGAGATGTTCTAGAGTAAATTTGACTGATGCCACTGTAACTACTGTGACCGAAGCCGTGCTGTGGAATATCGTAGTGAATTTCGTGATATATATCTATCGAAGCCTTCTGAAGTGTAGCGTTACTGTCAGCGTACCGTGTTCGAATGATATAGGTTTACCTAACTCATCTCTTATATCTATTTCAATCGTACGAATATCCGTTTTTAATAGTGGTATACAGTGCATTGTAGAGAATTACTTTATTTTTGTTGAGCCATATGCATAGTTATGCATAACAAGAGACACAAAAAGTGATAATGGCGTTTGTATATCTCCTGTTATATAATTTTTACAAATATCTGTATAAACAAATAAGCTGCATGGAAGAGATGCAAAGATACTTGCAGGGCGAGTGGTTTGAAGATGAGCTAATAATTCAGCTCTATTCTTTGCTGGAAACCCAAGAATCTGTTGGAGATGAGGTGATAGTTGGACCAAGTGTATCCCATTACAACTGTCATCACAAATCATCGTAGTTTTAACATAGCCACCAGGATTCACCATCCATTTTATATGCTCGTTGATTATGTCGAGTTTATTCAATTACTCAATTAGATGATGGGGGGTTTGATATTAACCAGCAGGAATAAGTGACGCATAATTTCCTGCTCTGTCGAAATTATAAGTATTAGCAACGTTTTCTTTTACAAATTCTAGGATATAGACGTCATGTATAAGTGAAAAAAAAACATTAGCATGATTTGCAGGCACATTCAAAAAATTCATAGAAACGCTTATTTCTTGCAAAGACACGCCCCACTCCTCAGGCAATTTGAGAGGATGTGATAATTGTGTAGCAAAGTGCGTTGTGGTATTTTCAGGCAAATAAATCATGCCACTATTACTGAGTAGAATAATCGTCTTTTTGCCGTGTCATTTTTATTTTCTTGATTTTTGACCTACTTTTAACAGTTTTTTTGTCTCTATTTTGATGGTTCACATCTTGAAGTATATACACCGGGGGCTGACAAAATTTCGACACACGAATTATTTAAAAAAATTTTTCGGTCTAGCCGCTACTATAACCTTTCATGAAAGCAGCCTTGGCTTTACTGATGCGAACTAGATCACCAACAGTATATTTGGACATTTTCGATACTTTTTTACGCCACCTATTATTTTCGTAACGATGTTGCATATTCTGAAAGGCTACTAATTCATTCTCAGTATAAATTTTAGATGGCATAAATTTTGTTGCACTATGTTTAGTATTATTGTAAGCTGAGACAATTTATTGTTGAATATCAATGTATCTTTTTGTGTGGGCATTTGTAAAATAACGCCAAATTCGCTCTTTATGTGCAATTAAAACGGTCAACAATAGCGGCTTTAACATCAAGATTTTTCACTGTTCTGAAAATAATTTCTTTTTTATTTAAAACTTTTTGAAAATCACTGCCCAGAAATGTTTTACCTCGATCTGTTTGTGATATGCATTGTAATTTTTTATCACTACGCTGATAAATCCGTGTCATTGCTCGAGCAACAGTTAAGTTTGTTTTGTCATGTAATGCTTTAACCCATACAAATTTATTTAGAATATCAATGACAACTAATAAATACTTAATATTGTTATTATAAGGAGCAATATTATGTAGGTCAAATGAATCTCTTTTCCATACATCGTCTACATGTGGAACATTATACGTCCGCCTAGGAAAACGACGTCTCGTTAAACGATGTAAATTATAAGCATCTGGGTTTTCTAACCATTCTTTTATTTTATTGTGAAGTGTATTTCTCACATCATTCAACAATCGCGTTGAACTAAAAATGCCAGTGAGGTATTCGGGACTATCATATATTTTTTTTAGGGCCGTCATTACTTAAATGAAAATTTCAACCAACAATTTTTCCACTTTAGCTTTAAAAAACCTGACTCTCTTTGTGATTTGGTGCTGCGTGCACTTAAAAAATCATTAGCCTCATCAATATCCGATTCACTTTGCGATTTCATTGACGAGGAACCTTCAGCTATTAAATCTCGTATGATAAGCCGGTATCCACGGATTGAGTGTGTCAGCGTACATGTGCCGACTGCTTCAGCATCAAACAAGTCTTTATTTCCTATGTACTCGCGTAGCACGTATCCTCTATGAATAACGCGTGCAAACTGATCTCTGCCTATAGTCTTTATTCTTTACAGACCTCATAGCATCATTCAACATGCCTATAATATTTTAACCTAGGATAGGACTACCTTCAATACTGATAACACCTGTACTATCCAATATGATAATATTATTAGGCATATTCTTTAACCATCTGTAAAGAAGTTTTTAGGCGATTTATTTATCGACTCCCCTACTTAATCATACAAGCATTTTGATAAGCTGTAGAACATAGTATTTTATCTCTTGATCGAGGCGTGCTAAAACTGAATCATAAATTTTATCTCATTTATTTGTTGATAATTTTGTATCTGTTGTTTGAAAATTTTTTGCAGTTTCTTCTGGTATAAAAACCATTTTTTTAGCATGTTCCATTATTTTTCAACTGTTGATGAGTTTGATATCAAGCTACCCACGATAGGGGCTAGAAGTACAGGTAAAAATCCGCCACCATTCTGTAAAATTATCTTTTTTTTCCCTTTGGCACTGCCCCGTGAAGCTAAGCGTCGTAAAATGGATGCGTGACGTTTAAATTTGCGTTTCGGCTCGAGTGTCAATGAAATGTTGCCCCGTGAAATATTAAGAGAGCATTGACATATATATCTCATCAACTGTGGATCAGCCTTCCGTAAAATAGCAGATCGTTGTTCTTTTCCCATGTAAAATAAAGCACTGAGAATTGCTGGTTGTTTCTTCCACGATGCGTTCACCGCCATCACTGAATGACAATTGATCACTTATTGTTATTTGAACTCTTATTTATATGTTTTCGCTAAACATAAACGTAATGTCTCGGATCATCTGGAAAAATACCCGTGCGAAATTGACAATTTTCAGCCGTCGATTGTTGTAAGACCAATAGTAGGTATACATGAGGTTGTGCTGTTGCGTCATAATATATTTCTTCGAAAAAGCGTGTATTATCTGGACACACCTATAGAGCTAAATGCTGAACTTGTGAACGGTCATGTGGGTTTTTAAATATTACAATGTAGTTAGCGTTTAAAGAAATGCCTCTCTGCTCTTTCCCCTGATGAAATTAATTCTGTGTAATAAACATAACACTCAAATTACGATGATGACTCCCTTCCTTAAAAAGATCTACAATCGCGCTACTTGATGATATACGCATGAGATCATCGATGATAATTAATTTTGGCATTTGATCAGTCGAATAATCATCAGTGTTTGGCGGCACTTCTCGAAATTCAAGGGTTAAGTATTTTGGATAACTATTATATTCTTCTTGCCACTCAGCGTAATGGAATATAATTCTCAAGAATCGTGTATCGCTCATATAACATATGCTACGAATGAACTTGCTCACAAAAATGGTTTTACCACAACCCGTTGGACCTTAAATAGAAGAAGTCCATGGATGTTTTCAGGGCGGGTCCATTATGATCACTGATGTAAATAAACTTAGAGTTCTGATTTCATACTATAATCAACTCTCATAAAATGAGAGATGCACATGAGCAGATGTAAAAACAATTTTTTTTTTTTGCAATTTTACAAGTAAAGATCGAAATTTCGAAAATATAAACACAAAATTTTTTATTTAATAAAAATTTAAAAATGGTGGGGTCATCATAATGAACATCAATGAGTACGGTTTCAAATCAATGTTAATTGCCCTATCAACAGCTTCGAAGAGTCCATTTCGCTCTCCTAAGTTAACAGAAATCGTAAAGGGTGTCTTGTCCCACTCTCGCCTATGTCATTATTAATATCATTGAGAACGTTTATTTCTGTTGTTGTTTTAATTACATTAAATGAATTTTAAAGTTTTCTAATAAAATAATTCTTAGACTTTTTTTGAATTCTTATAAAATTTCACTTGTGTTCCTACAGAATTCAAAAATAATTCCCCTGTATTTCACCAGCAGAACATTGTGAAAACGGCACTGTTTTGGATTCTGCAGGAATATTTTCGCTGATGGTCAGCGTTTTAACTTATCATAAGTGCAACTAGAGATGCGCAACGTCTCAAATTTTTAAAAAAATAAGCGACTTAAAACTGCTAGAAATGAGCATAGCTTTTGTAGTCTTCAGAGAGTGCAAAGCAATGAAAAGACAGTGGAGATGTTACAATTATCTCTTGGACTTGCTGCAGCCATGTGAATAAAAATGTTCAAAATAATTTTACGACTCATTTGGTGGGTTTTAAAAATAACCTGTGGTGAACAATACATGTTACGACGTCAGTTAAAGGTTAATAAGACATTAGAAGAATTAACAATCCGTGGTTTGCGTAAATGTGCTGTAATAATGTATCCTGGCCACTCATGTCCAAACGTCATTGACGTAGGAGAATTTTGTGTTGAACATGAAAGAATCCGTAGACTTAGTTGGCAGCGTCATCATTTTGTGAATAATCCCGCAACTTTTGCTTCTGTTGATTGTTATGGTAAAAGATTGAGAGAACTCAAAATGGCCGCTATTGAGTGCGAGTCAGCAATGCGTATAGAATACGAGCGCAAATTTCAATTCATCTCTGATACTGGGCATGAGCAGCGAAAATGGTTTTTAAGAGCTACCCTAACTAGTTTAAAACCTTTATCACAGATGAAAGAAAGGAACAATAATAACCTGAGTGATAATTGGCAGACTGTCTTTTATACAGGGCGTGAACTAATCATGCAAATGTTTTACCTGGACACAGCGGTTACTGGTGACAGTGTTAATGCCAAAGAAGACCTGTCATACTGAACCCATCGCATTTGATAAGCATACTGTAAATAACCAGTACCTGAAGTGTGTAATAAAAAATACACATTCGTATGATGATAAAGGTGCCATTGGAAAAAAATTGGATCTCAGGCGCTACAGAGCCGACGATGAATGAGGTAAAATTATTATCATGGCGTGTACTTTTGTGCTGATTGTTACAGAGATCTTTGTTTCAGAAATACCACCTGTGTTGATGATCAGAGGACGGCTGCCTTATATATTTAAACATACTTTTATTACTATATTTGTATTACTATATTATATTATTATATTAGAGAATATTTTTATTATTGAAATTACTTTTCCTACTTGAATTATTAGTATGTAAATTAATTTTTATTTTTAAGTAATTTTCATTATCTAAATTACTTTCAATTATTTAAATAAATTTTTTATTATTTGAATAACTTTTTATCATTCGAAAAACCTCTAATTATCCCCTCCTTGAATTTGGTGGAAATAAGGCATATTATTACATTTATTTAATAGTAATCACAGTTCTTTTCTAACAATAATAGCATTAAACAACTTATTACGTTTCTGAAAATGACTTTTTGAAACAAGTAGGATTATAATGGAAAATTTTTATTAATATTTTATGAAATCAAAATAATAAAGGTTCACATATCATTTAATTTTAATTTAAATATTTTCATTCGACACTTAAGACAACTTGAAGCACTGCTTCACTCACAATATGTTCATTAGAAAGTTGGCACAATTCTTGCGCGATGATTTCAATATTCATAGATGATACTGTTGCTGATGACATGTAACCAGGCTTTAGTTTCTCAAAAATCGTTGTCATTACTCCCTCACGTTGAAGATAATTGGCTCCAAAGTTACAAATTAAATCTACAGGCAGTTGGATGGTGTTGATAGTATGTAGAATAGCTAGTATTCCATTTCTCAAAATAAAGTTATCCCTCAAGACACGTGCCTATACATGCCGCAGTCAATAGTCAAACATATGCAGAAGCGTTTGTGCGCAGCTCGTACAGACGTGACGTCGCTCATTGGCTGAAAACAAGTATTCATGGGACCGTGGGAATCTCTCGGACGGAGCGGCAATAACACGTTACCCGTTCATAAGCCCATGCCTGGCGGGTCTGAACGCTAAAAACTGCACTCAGACAGCTCGCAGCGACGGCATCAGTCGCACTACACATCACCGGCCTCGGCTTGCATTCAAACAACCAAGTACACACAGGCACCGACAGCGTGTCCGTTAAGTCACGGGTTATATTTCTTAACGTTAGATGGCACGGCGATATTTTTTAATGCATCTCAGGCTTGCAATTGCAATATGAGGCCCTGCAATGCGCATGCGCTAATAATCCATGAATATTAAAATCATTTCATGTAATTTAACTACTTATAGTAATACTTGCAATCAAAAATAGATCGAATTACAATAAAAAATCTAATTATAGCGGGTAATTATTATTATAATTATGTTTACATGTGTCCCGGGAAAAAATTGTAGACCTGGTCGTATCGAATTTTATATTCTCAGATCTAATTGCTTATGATTTTCGATAAAATTATTTATAATCAGATCCGATTTTATCTCATCAGATCACTATGTTGACCAAATTATATCTCAATAGATCTGATCACATTTAACTTTTTTAAAAAATTAACGTATTCAGATATGTTTAGATTTGCACGTATCTAATCAAATCTGATTATATTTTGTATGACAAAGAAGTAGAAACGTGTCGATCTGATTGGATATAGTAGGAACCATTCGTATCTGGCACTATTGTCGAATTTATATGACCAGATGCAATGAAAATTACTCAGATCTGATCACGCATATCTATATCTGATACTTTTACGAAATTTATATATTTATATTTTATTAGATCTGATAAGACCTAACTTGATTTACTCATGTATGTTCTTTTTCCAAATTATATACAGTTGCATTTCATTAGATCTGATCTTGCATAATCGTATCTGATAATTGTTGGGAATTGATATATTTATATCTCATTAGATCTGATCCAACCTGGTCAAATCTGTTTGTATTAAACTTTTTTCTAAGTTAGACTTTTATAAAATTAACACACACAAATATTAAAAATTTTTATAAATATTAATAATAATATGCAGCACATATGTTCAGTGATTGTGGAATATTTATTTCTTTTATGACATGTACATACATCTTGCTTCAAAAACATACATTAAATTATATAGTTTTATGTAACTGATTTGGTCTTTTGCAAACATAACCATACACATAAATAAGATGACTGATTATAGAAATATGTTCGTATGTAATTGACATAAACTGATTTCCTTCTTGAACTGGTATAATTGATTGGAGTTGTGATGCTGTTTTTTCGTGTTGTATTAATTTTTGGATATCAATGTATAACTTATTTATAATTAAATATAAATTGCCGTTTATTTCATAAAAAGCAGTTATCAGACCATAAATAACACGTTGATTTTTTAATTTAATATAAACAGTATTGGTTGCCAATTCTTCATACATTTGTGATGTAAAAATAACTTGGTTAATACTTGCTTTAGTAGAGAATTTTACTTCCGTGAACATTAATTGACGTAAACGAAAAAAATCGGATTGACGATGAATATAAAAATTCTCAATCATTGCTATCTCATTAAATAGTTTAAATTTTGTTTTTTCATTACAATTCTGGGTAAAAAAGTTCAGAGTTCTTGGATTTAGTACTTGCACATCCTGTGCAATTATTAAATTGTTTACAATTTCTTGTCCAAGATGTTTTGATCCGTGTATGCTGTTTCCTATAATTCCATTGTAGTTTTCGAAGGGAAAAGCAGACGTTGCCCATAATAGACCCCATCGTTTTACACAGAGTACGAGATGAAGAAGTTGATGTACGTTATACGTATATTCATATTCCCCATACAGAGTTTTAATGTCTCTTACGAACATTCGTAAAAAGATTTCTGCTCGTTTAAAATCTGGATGAATACGTATATGTTTCTTGAGCAAAGTGAATAATGAAAGAACAAGTAAGAGCCAATGTTGAAAGTACTTTTTTGGTAGAAATTTCTCAAGAATCGGTACAGAGTAATATAGATTCCAGTTATAAAATTTTGATGCTTTGTAAAGTTTTTATGATGATAGATTTCTAGGCATACGATTGAAAAAATATGGTGGTTTGATGTGTGAAATGCTATCATCGATGCTATCCAGGAAATGCGCAATATTCCAAGGTCCTTTCTTTTTAACCCAAATTACTATGAACTGTTTCGCTACCCCTAGAAGCACAGAGTGCATGAATTCTGGTAGTACACATGTACTTCTGTCGATAAAGGGCAAAGAAGAAACAATTGTGTACCCTTTTACACCTTTTTCAGATTGAACTCGTTTTGTTACGACATTGTAAGCATGCTTTTTCATTGAATCACTACTTCGCAGTTTACTTTCTTTTTCTCTGTACATGTATACACGTTTTCTTTTTTGCCCTTCTTTATATTGACAAAGTTCCATTTCGATTTTACAGAGATTACATCCAAAAATAGCATTATAACTCATAGTATTTTGTATGAGAGCATGTGCTGGTGCGTCAGCGATAAATAACGGCGCAACTATTTTTGATTTATGTACTGTACGTTACATTTACCTCCTGATGCAGTAATCAGTGATAATGATTTAATTGAACATGAAAATAATGAGAATGAACCTGAAAGAAATGACAATAGATGTGAAGATGATGAAAATAAGGATATTGGTAAATGCAAAAGCGTAGACATGAGAGATCCAGTGAACCAATTATTCGGAAAGGACTTTGACTTTGAAAAGGACTCGAAAGATGAATCGGTATCTATAATTTTATATTTATGTCAGTTATTTTGTTCAATTAAATTGAATTGAATTTTTCTTTTAATTTACAGATGGTGGAACTGAAAAATGGTATTTATTGTATTTAAAGAATTTTGGATTCAGCGAAGTCAGGAGCTCAAGCAACTTCACACATGGCAAGAAGATTGATTGATGGTGTTTTTAAACCGGAAGCACTAGTTCGCTGCACTTTTACAGGACAGTCTGTACGATCTCAAGGCTCACAACGATTGGAGGAGAAGGTATATCCCATAAACGAAGATACCAAGAACGCTATTAGAGAAACGATTATTTTTATTCCCGTTTTTTTTTATCTAAAAAGTGCTTCTAATTTTTTTTATTTTTATCAGAATACAGTAAAGAGGAAGCAATAGAAAAGGGCTGGGAACCTCAAGATAGAAAGATTGTTGAGCATGCGATAAGCCAGAGAATCAGTGAAATAAAGAGGGATTACTGGAAGACTTTCAAACAAAAATAAATAACAAAGGATAGAACAAACAAGTGATTGATCACCACAGTCATTGGCCATATTATTATAATTTTTTTTATCAAGGCGAACATTTTTTTCTTTCATTATTATTTTCTATGTTTTTCTATATCTTTACGTGAAACAATACTTATAAGGCCAATCACTATACGTTTATTTCAAATTATAATAATTAAAAGTAATGTGAACTAAAAGTAATATAAACCAAAAATATTAGTAATACATTGAATTAATACTTAATAACAGTACTCAATTAGAATTTAAGTAAATTGCAATGTAACAGTATTATTATTTGTATTAAATTCGAAACAAATAATATGTTTCCTTTATATTTAAGTATATTCGTCCTGAATCCTGGTATTCCCAATCACTTGAAATTCATTTTTTTTAAAATGTATAACTTTAACTAAATGGATTGAATCATGTATAATTATATATAGAATTACAGAGCACATATATAAAAATGGTCGTGTATAGTCAAATCTTATTCGATCAAAAAATTCAGTTTAATCTGGTCAAATTTGTCTATATCAGCTAACACATTGCTCTACATTTTTGGTGGCTCAAATCTGATCATATATATTTTTGTCTGAATGGATTTTATGAGACAGAAACAAAATCGATATCTGCTCAGACCTGAATATTTAATGTGATCAGATCTATTTACATCTAATCGGATCTACAATTTTTTCCCGGGGTAAATATACACCCCCACTTTGCGCTACGCGCCTGACGTCCCGTGATTTCACAGCAGCAGCGTAGGAGAATGGTGGAGTGTGCTAGTAGCTGTTAGAGTTGGAGCGTGGTAGTCTTTTCTGGATGAGTTGCTTCGAGTGGAGGTTAGGAGCTTCTATACTGAGGTTCCTTACGGCAAACAGATCTTCATTTGATTGATTGTTAAAGAATAAAAGGTATTTGCATCCTTTGTATGAGGCAGGGTGTCTTTGTTTCCACAATTAGCACATGTTAAGGCTGATTTGTCAGCATCGGAGGGGATCTCGCACTTTCCTGGTTCATGGCTTTTGGCTCGGAAGAAGTCATTAGGCAAAACGAATTGGGGAAAATCTTGGGCTGTCCCTATAAACCTAAATAACAATTTCATTGGGCATAAGTTAGAAATGCGAAGGCTGATCTAAATAATTCCCTTTAGGGACCCAATGACACTGTAGGCATACCCAAGATAAATTCTACTCGGGATTCATTCTAATAGAATCGTTTAAGATTAGACAAAATATCAAACAACGCAATTAACTGAAAAATTCCTGTAGCATCTTATCAGGCCCGGTGTAGTAGTTTTTTATGGAAATAGTTGTTATGTTGTCAAAATTATTTACCAATAAGTCTTTATCAAATTTGATAACATTTGTTTTCATAGAATTGTATACAATCGGACGAGGAATCAAACAACGTCATCAACTAATAAATTCTTGTAGGATCTAATGAGAAACCACCAAATAGTTTCTTATAAATTCATTCAGAAATTAACAAATATTACTTGCTTATTGCTTCTTATAAAGTCCTTTAGTATTTTTTCTTACAAAATCTTATCGCATTGGATAGAAGAAGAAGTTATTACTTTTACCAATAGATTCTTATTGCATCTTGTAATATTTGTCTGAGACATTCTTCTAAAACTTATTCAGAAGTAACAAAATATGATATACCTATAATTTCCCATTGGAACTTATCATGTTGTTCTAATTCATTCTACCATATACTTATAAAATCAATCAAAAGTTCGGTTGACGCAATTATTTACCCATAATTCCTCATTCAATCTGACAGTATTCTTTTCTATAGAATCGTATACAAATGGACGAGGAATCAAACGCTATCATCAACTAATAAATTCTCGTAGGATCTAATCAGAAACGACCTCATAGTTTCTTATAGAAATAATTGATATGTTGTCGAAATTATTTACCAATAAGTCCTTATTCGATTTGATGACATTTATTCCAATAGAATCTCAAAAATTTATGGAGACATGAAAAAATTGCATCTATTTAAATGTTCAAAGTCTTATTGAAGCATCCTGGCAATGAAAAAATATTTTCTCTGTCGTATATTTCTTTTCAGGCTATCTATTCCCTATAGAAAATTGAATAAATCCAACTAATTACAAAATAGGAAATTGTATTGGAATATCCAATAGTTGAGAAATATTTTTTTTCTTGTATTATACTATTGAATCATACTCTTTCTTATAGTAAACTATAAAAATTAGTTCTATAAAGAACATGAAATTCTATTGAGATACATTAAAACGAGAAATAAGTTTTTAAGTAGCATTTTCCTCTTGAATCCGTTGATTTCTAACAGAAATTGGTCTCATATTCTCCTTTCAAATATCATCAAATCCTATCATGGGAAATTGCGACAATTATTTTTTTTCTGCCTTAAAATACTTTCTTAGAAGCAAACTTGATTAATGTTTAAATTATTCCAAATGTTCAACTCAAATAGATTAGGCGAAAGTCATGTCTCCATGTTTTAGAATAGCACAGTTGGCAGCGTACTGGGCAGTGGACCCGAGGATGCCAGGATCGAATCTCACCATCAACAAGATTTTTTTGGACAAAGTTTCTCATGAACTCCATTTTAGGGGTATATTTAAACAAAAAATCCGTAAAAATAGAAAAACCCATAGAGCAAATTGAAATTTAATTCTGTTTAAACTGATTTTTTTTGTGGTAAGAAGATAAATTCCGATAAAAAACGATACAAAACATGCTTATAGATTCTTCCACAAAGCGATCAGAATATTCTCAACAATTTCTTATGCATTCCGATGAAAATCGATACAAATGTTTCTTAAAAATACTTACTATGTTATAAGAATCAATCCGAAAATTGCATGAGAAATATAATTTATTTTACAAGAATTGATAAGAAAATGCTCATGAGTTTTCTTATAGATTATGATAAAGATATCAGAATAAATGTGAAAATTGCATGAAAAATTCGACACTTTTTTGAAGAATCCATTCGGTGTTTTCACAAAATATTTTAACAGGTAAAGGAACCAACTTTACTAGTGAACTGATGAAGAATGTCGAAAAATTGTTGGGGATGAAACAAATAACGACAACTTGTTTTCATTCTTAAAGCAACGGATGCCTTGAACGGAGTGACCGAATATTGAACGACTTCTTACGTCACTCCTATAACGAAAACGCTAGCAATTGGGATGAAGTTATTCACTTTGCTATCTTATATTACAACACATCAAAACATGAAGAAACAAAATTCACACCCTGTGAATTAGTATTCGAATAAAACGCAGCAGACGTATCATCAGTCAAGAAACGTCACAATATACTATACATCGAGTATCTCAACGAATTAATGAGCAAGATAATGAAGAACCTTGATGAATGCAGGAAAATAATATCTGAGAGTAAACAATGAGCCAAAGACAGATATGACATAATGAGTAATCCTCAGGAATTCAAACGCGGTGATCAGATTTGGTTGCGAAAGGAAAGCGTAGCTAATAATAAAACTCATGCGCTCAACTTACCATGGGAAGGACCGTATCGAGTGTCCGATAAGACGTCTGATGTTAATTATGAAATAATAAGAAAATCATTCTTCATACAAATAGATTAAAATTTGCTATATATTCTTCGCAATTTAAAGTATATTCAGGATTTTCAGAATTATAAGAATCCGATAGATGTAACGTGTACTGTTCTTCTATGGTATCATTAGCATCGTTGTTACGGTCATTATTACTTGACATAGCATCATGATATTCTTGACCTGTAATCTAAATTAACGAAAAAAATATATATAAAAGCAAAACAATTATTTTTATTTGAATATAATTTAGAATTTTGATGCATCCAATTTCCGTAAGCACGATCTCACTGAATATATCCAAAAGAAATATATTTTCACGATTACGCAAAGATTTGAAAATTTCAAATATTTATGAGACATACTATCAATGTGTATTCATAAAATAACAGGTATATTTATTATTTATAGATGCTGATATCATCACAACTAAATACAGATTGATTCGTTAATCCGGTGAAATAATTAAATCTAGTAATAATTAAACCAATAAAATCCAATAGATACCGATAAGCAATTTATAAAAATGAATAAGAAAGTATTGGTTCTATTGGAAGAACACGAAACAACTCGTAAACCGTTCATAAGAATGAATCAGAACCTATAGGAGTTAAAGAAAAATTTTTTTAATGTGTAAGAAATTGTAAGAATGAATAAGATAAATGCAATAAGATTTAATAAGAAATTATAGGCAAATAATAATTAGAATTTCTGCTTCAATTAATAAGGATTTATAATTGATCATATTGAAAAATAAGATATAAGATTTATGCTTATTATATTTTTGATCGTATTCATCACTTGGAATAAATGTATTTATAAATATGTTATTAACTAATCAGTACTTATAAAATCTTATACCAGCTGTATAAACCATGATGGTTTAGGTAAGCTTAAATAAATAAAAAAAAAAAATAAAATCATATACGTATATTTTTATAGCGAATTAGAAGATCAATCTATATGATTATCATACTTATAATTCAAATTATAAGTATTTTTTATCCAAAAGTTATTATACGATATTGTAGCATATACTCATAGAATCTTACAAAACTGGGTAGTTATCCATATTATTTACCGATAATTTGTTATTGAAACTCTTAATGAAATTCTGATTCATTCTCTAAAAAACTTATACAATCAAATAAGCGTTTTTTTACAATTTATAAAAAAAATAAGAATAAATTGGATCAATCGCAATGATAAAAAGTATGTAGGTGTATTAAATGATAATAAATCACATGTATTAGGTGTCAAGAAACTTAGTCTGATTGTATGCTTATATGTGTATTTGTCAAAATAAATTGAATGAATTTAGTAATTCTTTTTGTCATATCCCCACGTAAGATTCGATTTTACTCCTTGTTCAGAGATAGTAAAGCCCGATGTTTCTTCCTTGCATAAAATGACAAAATTTGTTTGTGCGCATGCCCACACGCATGGTGTCCTTCTCTACAAGGCAGAACGTCTCGCTTCACTAACCTCTAAACTGAGAATAGAATCGCAATTTTCGTGACAATATGACAAAAAGATGGATTCACATTAAGGGGGTAAAATATAGTACTTCTATCTGTGAGATTTCATCCCTTGCCTCCGGATCGGGACAAAACATTTCTCGCGTAAAAAATATTAGATTTTACTCCCTTGATACGAAATATACTATTTCTAAGCACTTATTGAATATTTTCAGCTTGGTCACTTAAGATATAATGTGCTTTTGTAAAACTACTATAACTATACAAATATCCACTATAATTATAAAAATTATAATTTTTATGACATTTAAATAAAATAGAATATCTCTTATTGAATATTACTCTATTTGTTAGTTTTTCTATATTAGTAATCAATAAATATCTTTAATGGAACACTCCAAATAAAATTGGAATGTTGTTGAAATTTTTTCGCTAGGGAGAATCATCTTTTGAGAATTTAAACAATTTCAAAACATTCTTTTCCCAGAATATTGAATAAATTCTAACTATGAATATTTTTATACCTTGTTTACGACGTTTTTGCCAGAGATATAAAGTGTTTGGATTAAGAATAGCATTTGCAATACTCTGAGCAAATGAACTTTTGTAACTACCTCGTTGTTTTTGTTGCGACATTTTAAAAATAATTTATCCAATTTATGTTAATGAAAAAATTACACTTGACTGTAATATTAATTAAAAAAATAGGTCTGGGCACCCTTTGTCTGTGCTTACATGACGAACTTTCTATTATTAGAACAAATTCATATTGTTATAAACAATGCGTAATTTTTAAAAGTCATAGGTCATCATTAATAACATGATTTTGTTGGAAACATCGAAATTCATGTGATATATGTATTACTTATTCGATAGATACAATTTTCAATTGTTTATAACAAGTTCACATTGTTATAAACAATGGGTAATTGTTAAAACTCATATCTCATCATAAATCATATTATTTTGTTAGAAACATCCAAATTCATGTGATATATGCATTAGTTATTCGATAAATACAATTTTCAAATGCTTATAACAAATTCATATTGTTCTAAACAACGTGTAATTGTAGAAAGTCATATGTAGTTGTAAACAATAATGTTCAGTCAATGTCAAGTTAATTTTCAAATGAAATCGTTTTTTTTTTTTGCTTAAAAGTATTTTAAATAGACAATCTTTTCATTTATTCATTATTAGTTTTTTTCTTATGAATTGAATTTGTTTGAATTTCTTACAGATCTTTTTTATAACAATATCTTTCGAATAAATTTTGATTAAAGTCGATATCTCAATTCGTTCTTAAGATATCGAAAACGAAAAGAATGCTGACGTACGTCCGTACATACGTACACACACACACACATTATTTTGGAAGTTGGTCAGTATGCTTGTAAATATCTTAAAACGTGGAAATTTGATGGAAATTCACATTTCACCAATTGACCCAATTTCAATAACTTTCTAATGGGAAGTTAATATTTTAATAGTAAAATTTTGTCCTATTACTTGAAAAAATGTATGTTTAGCAGTATCACTGAAACGGATGAAATAATTATATCAAAATTTTTAATCTGTGCTAGCTCTTACGAAGCTTCCACTTAAACTGTGGGTGCATAATTATCACTTACTGTTGAACGAATATTTTTTCATCCAAGGTCCAGAGAAGGTGGACTGGTATAGAAGTTCAATCCTGGGTTAAAGATCTGGATGAAGTTTGGGTCAACAGGTATACGTTCACCCATGTGAAAGTTTGGTCAATACCCTTGGAAAATTCCCTCGACAGGACCTCGACAAAATTTCTACTAGTTAGTATACCTGTCTCGTTGTATTTCTAAATTAGTTTCGCTTAGACAGCTGTATAACGATAGTATTGACGGTTCTAAAGGTGATATAACTTTGGGTCTATATTCGGATATCCTGCAGAAATAGTATATTTTTTTGACAGTACAGATATTTTTATAAATTGTGATGAATTAATATACGCAATCTACTGTTTTTATCAATAGTTTCAGAACCATTGTTACTTATTTTAACACTATCACAAATCATATCGCTAGCATTAATATTACTGTATAAATTATTTGTTTTGATAAATTAATTCTTACTCTACAGAGTAATACTTTTAGATGTTTTTGTCACTTTTTGTTTCCATGTTTCTAAAATGAATCCATTAAAATGTAGTACCAATTACGTCAATCAGTTTCATAATTATTACCATTTATTTATAAATTACTGTGATACTCATAAACCTAAGTGATGAATATATGAGTACTATTTTTCAATAGGTTCTTAAAGATTCTGATAATATTTGCTCTTATAGATTCCTATAAAATTAGGTGATGAATTTTCGGATATCATTTGCCAATAAGTTCCTACAGATCATTAAAAAATTGAGTGAGAAAATCAAATATTTTTTTTTACCAATCAATTCTTATAAATTTTGATAGCGTTCGCGATTACAAACTTTTCAAAGTTGCACCAGAAAATTTAAATTACTATTCTTCTATAGCTTCTTACTGAATCCCTTTGCATTTATCTTATCAATTGTTACACATTCTCATACATGTAGATAAGAATTTTTGAACTTTCATAAATTCTGATTCATACTGATGGCGTTTTTTGCTCTTCCGATAGACCTTACAATTTTCTATTTATTTTTATAAATTATCTATTAGCATCTATTAGATATTATCGTTTTTTTGCTAGGTCATATGGGTGATAATTATCAACTATATTATCAACATTTATCTTAGTCTTTACTTTATCATTATTCCCCTTCATGACTCAATCCGATGAGCCTGCTTCAGTAATTAAACTTTCTTATAAATTAGAACATTTTAAATAATTATCAAAAAGAAAATCAAAACAATACAAACCGGAATCAATGTTCACGTTTGTTATAAGATCACCTCCTTGAGGTCAGTCAGTATCTTAAAAACAAAACCTTTTGAAATAAGAAATACTTGAAGTGTACCTCTTCCAATATAGAGCAAGAGGACATGATCAAGTACCACTAAAGAAACAAAAATTAAACTAATGAACTAGAGACTTTAGAATTACAATAATCGATTTTAAGGCTGGGCTGCAGTCAGAAAATTTTCTGAAGTTGATTTTAGCCCTCGCATTGTGCGGTGAAATGCCGAAGCTCGACATCAATTAAAATTGAGTAGGTAACAGGGAAATCGTTTGAAAAATGATTATTTACAAGGATGCATGTAAAAAAGGGAGCCTCAGAGCACCAAAAAATTCTAAAATTTCCAAATCATCTGATTTGAGCAAGACAGAGCACAGAATATATCTATCTATCTTTGTCTTATTTACCAGAGAGAAGAATGTAAGTTCGGACAGTTGGCGAGCAAGCTCAGCCCCCACTCTCTGTTCCTAAGCCTGAAGCCTGTTGTTTACGTTTATATATGATAAGCTTCTGTTTAAAAGTAAGTAACAGGAATAAAAATATGGTGGTTCTGTTCGTCTGAGCGCTCGACTTTTATTTTGCCGAACGGTGTTCAATTCGAATTACGGCCAAATTGTTTTTCATTTAAATTGCATGTAACTGCAATTTCATCATGCTAAGTAGTTTCAAATAGAAATTTTAATGTTTATGTAAAACCATTTTTCAGTTAATCGATGAGAAAATATTTGAACAGACTCATAAGCCCTTTTTTGTACAGCTGCATTAGTAGTAGCCTTTTTTTCATTACTCACTGATAATACAAAAAATTTGAACAATCCGCGGCGAGTTCCATCACTTCGGTGGCAAGCTTTATCCCCAGCCTCCATACTCAAGCCTTTAGCTTGAGGTTTATACTGCTAAATCACATAATGTAAATATGATAGCTCTGTGGTCAGAGCGCAAGGCTTTCATTTTGCCGGGCAGGGTTTAACCACTTTCAAATGCAGATGCCAAAAAAGAACCAGAGTTCTGAAACGACATATTATAGATTAATTGAATAATGACCAAGTAGAAAAAGATATACAACCAGAGAATGCTGTAGCTATAAGTATTTTTTATCCGAGACTTTCTCATAACTTTTTTATTCATTCAACATGTTTTACAACATGTATACCAAAGACAATGAAATTGTTAGCTAGTAAGTAAGACGTCGTACGTTTAATATAAGCATATACATATATATATGTCCAGCTACCACTTCCACGACACGTGGAGTCATCTATCTTGCATTTCCACGACCAAATGCCAGTTCCACGACGGTCGTGGAATTGTTTCAGGTCTATCATCTATTTCCATGACCGGTCGCAGGAACGGTTGAAATAGATATATCTTCCATTTCCACAGCCAACAGTTTCCACACACACGCCGTTTTGAAGACCGTCGTGGAAATGGCGTATGCATTCGATATACGTATATACGAATGTACGTATATATGAATATGAATAAATTATAAGACCTTTGTAGTGACGTAAACATGTAGAATTGGGTAGAATTGTCAGGACTGTCCGGATAAAAAATATCTATGAAGCGGTACTTGTCAGGACATCGTCATGCTTTAGTTATTAAAGTCATGAATGGAGGTGCATAAATATCCGCAGACGAAATAACCGAGAAAAAATAACTGCAGGTAAAAAAACCGATCGCTGTAATAACTGTTAAAAATCATTTCTTCACACCGATACATGGATTTAAAAACACAGCCCAACTTAAATCAAATAAAATTTTGTTTTCTGACTAAACATATGATGATGGAATATAAATCACGAAATTTTTAAAAAAATGAATAGATAAAGTTACAAGTTAAATTTAATTTATACCGATCAAATAGGATTGTACGTACACTTCCCACGTCGTATTCTCAACTTTTTCTGAAACGAATTGATTTTTCCTTTATAGCTACTTACAATCGGTTATTATAGTATACTAAGGTTTATAAAATCTAAGAATGTAGTCTTTAATGTCTTATTAGGCTAATTAAAAATTCTGGATCACATATTTTAATTATTGTTTATTGCTAACGTGATAATGAAAAATATCACAATAAAGGAGAATTCGATTGAAAACATAATCGAGAATTTTCTGCGAAAACTCGTAAACATTTAAAGCTATACGAGCAAAAAAAAAGTTTGTTAGATCTAAAAATACACATGATGAAATTAAATCATAAGATACAAGGAATTTCTTGAAAATTTCATAATTGACTATGAAATCAACTTGTGGTTGTCAGTCAACATAAAATATAAGCATTATTGACCTATTTAAATCAAAATATAGACTTTATGGACAAATTATCTATTTTGACGATAGTCGTTAAATGACTAATGAGTAGCAGACATTCAACGACGTTGGTAGTTGGAACAGGATGTGACATGATGGTATTAATAAACCTGTTGTACAACGTCTTTCTACTTACTACTAGGTTTTGGTTTTTTAGAGTACTCATAAGCGAATTGTGCGATGTTAGTCTATGTCGTTCTGTTTGTAGTTGTCAGTCGTCATAAAATATAAGCATTATCTACCTATTTGAATCAAAATATGGACTTTATGGACAAATTATCGATTCTGACGATAGTCGTTAAATGACTAATGAGTAGCAGACATTCAACGACGTTGGTAGTTGGAACAGCATGTGACCTGATGGTATTAATAAACCTGTTGTACCACGTCTTTCTACTTACTACTAGGTTTTGGTTTTTTAGAGTACTCATAAGCTAATTGTGCGATGTTAGTCTATGTCGTTCTGTTTGTAGTTGTCAGTCGTCATAAAATATAAGCATTATCTACCTATTTGAATCAAAATATGGACTTTATGGTAAAATCATCGATTCTGACGATAGTCGTTAAATGACTAATGAGTAGCAGACATTCTACACGTTTGTAGTTGGGACAGCATGTGACCTGATGGTATTAATAAACCTGTTGTACCACGTCTTTCTACTTACTACTAGGTTTTGGTTTTTTAGAGTACTCATAAGCGAATTGTGCGATGTTAGTCTATGTCGTTCTGTTTGTAGTTGTCAGTCGTCATAAAATATAAGCATTATCTACCTATTTGAATCAAAATATAGACTTTATGGACAAATTATCTATTTTGACGATAGTCGTTAAATGACTAATGAGTAGCAGACATTCAACGACGTTGGTAGTTGGAACAGCATGTGACCTGATGGTATTAATAAACCTGTTGTACCACGTCTTTCTACTTACTACTAGGTTTTGGTTTTTTAGAGTACTCATAAGCTAATTGTGCGATGTTAGTCTATGTCGTCCTGTTTGTAGTTGTCAGTCGTCAAAAAATATAAGCATGATCTACCTATTCGAATCAAAATATGGACTTTATGGTAAAATCATCGATTCTGACGATAGTCGTTAAATGACTAATGAGTAGCAGACATTCTACACGTTTGTAGTTGGGACAGCATGTGACCTGATGGTATTAATAAACCTGTTGTACCACGTCTTTCTACTTACTACTAGGTTTTGGTTTTTTAGAGTACTCATAAGCTAATTGTGCGATGTTAGTCTATGTCGTTCTGTTTGTAGTTGTCAGTCGTCATAAAATATAAGCATTATCTACCTATTTGAATCAAAATATGGACTTTATGGACAAATTATCTATTTTGACGATAGTCTTTGACTAATTAGTAGCAGACTCTAAGCAACGTTTGTAGTTGTGACAGGATGTGACATCATGGTATTAATAGACCTGTTGTATCTGGACATGCTGTTTCCTACTTGGTTTCGTCTCTTTAAAGTAGTCATAAGTTCAATATGTGATTTTAGTTGTCGTTTTTATATTTGTAGTTGTCAGTGATCATGGAATTAGAGCCTTTTCGACTGTGTCAACATAGTAGACAGACTAATTAGAACAATCATCTATTTTGACGATTGTCGATAATTGACTCATGAGTAGCAGACATTCTACACGTTTGTAGTTGTGACAGGATGTGGCATAATGATCAAAATAGACCTGTTGCGGGAGTACATCCTATTCACTGCTTAGTTTCATTATTTTGGAGTAGTCACGAGCTCAATGTGCGATTTCAGTCGACGTTGTCATGTTTGTAGTTGTCAGTCATCATAAAATATTATTGATTATTATTGATCTTTTTGATTCAATGTATGGCCTTTTTTGTGGAATTATCGATAGTGCTGTCAGTCAACGATTTGCTTATAATTATTTGACCTTCGCAGAGGTTTTTAGTGTTGACAGGCCGTGAGCTGATGATATAAATAGGCGTGTTAAAGCGCTACATGCTGTCCGTTGCCTTTTTTTATTATTACAATTTCGTTACGAGCTAATTGTATATTGTAAATTGATTTCATTATGGTTGTAGTTCTTAATAATCATAGAATAACTCTGACAAATTGATAAATAGACTTATCAGTACAATTACCAATTGGGACGACAGGCAATGATTGCCTAATGTGTAGCAGACACTGGCAGACGTTTCTAGTTGTAGCAGGACGTGGCATAATTATATCAATAGGGCTGTTGGAGAGGTCCATGCTATTTGTCGCACGGTTCCATTATTTTAAATTTGTTATGTGCTAATTGTATGATTTAAGTTGATGTTACTTTGTTTGTAGTTTTTAATAATTATAGAATATTATTATTACTGACTCCGTTGATTAATAGATAGATTTATCAGTACAATTATCGGTTCCGACGACGGTCAATGATTGTATCTATAGACGTATTCGAGTGGAACGTGCTGTTAATTACTTGGTTTTATCTCGATGCGTACTTATGACTTTAAGATGTTATTTTCGTCATCGGTGATGTGTTTGTTGTTCCGTATAATTATGTAATATTTGCATTATTGTCTTTGCGAAATTGATTGATGCACTACTAAATGCTACTACTACATTCGTCGGCTAAAAACTAGTGGCCAGCAGTTAGTAAAGAGTAGTAGCCTTCAATGAGAGATTTTTTTCGATAATCCTAAGTACAAAACGTGACAAGTCCGCGATTCGAAGTTCACAAGTTAAAATTTATGTAAATCGTATTAAATTTTGGGTTATGATAAGTAAAACTGTACTAAGATTAAAAAAAAAATATAAATCTTATGATTACAATAACCCAAAGTTTACGCCTGTTTATACGCATTTGTACCTATAAACCTCGAATCGTAGACTTGTCATTTTTTGTACTTGCGGTTATCGAAAAAAATGTCTCAGTGGATAATCGTTGTAAAAATTTTCCCTTTACGCATTTACTGTCAATATGGGAGTATTATTATCGTCGCGTTTGACGGAATTGTATTCTTTTTTTTTTAAATTTTGAAATGATACTTTTTCTACATTTATCTTTGTTGTATTTTTTTTGTATTTATGTCTTTCATAGTTGTTTTTCAACAATTATAATATTCTGAAAACCTTAAGAGCTATCCCTTTCCTTCTATTATTCGATTTTTCCCATGTACATTGTTGTGCTCTATACTGCAAATTTTGTCTTCCGGCTTATTCTTGTCTTTTTTACTTGTTGGTTCTTAATGTACGTTTTTATCTGTTGTTTTGATCTGTTGTCTAATTCTGGATTTCTCTTTACAACTCCTTTTATCTTCTCAAAACTTGGTAGTGAGCCGTTCTCTATGTAGTCACCGAATTCTTTCAATACTATGTTCTGTTCAGCTGGTGTCCATCTCCGTCGTATTGTTTTTCCATAAAGTGGTGCTGAAAAAAATGAAATTCAATTATTATTCTTAATTTTGCACAGCGATTACGTATTCAATCAGTATTCATTCATCCTCCGTTCTTACTGTTTCTCTTCTTTTCCTTATATTGTTTTCCTTCATCTGTTTCGGATCCACTATCCTCTTCATTACTTTTCTGGCCTTTTTTTTTCGTTTCCTTGTGTCTGTTTGTGTCATTGGTAGCGAATTCAGAGGAAAGCTAGATTCTTGATTGTTCGCTTCTAAAACATTTTTACTATAATAGTTATGTGCATATCATCTTTTACTGTATACTGTGTCTATCATGAACGACTTTTTACATCTGTTGTGTTTAACTTAGCCCGGATTGAAAATATTCATAATTATTACCATTTTCTCTATTCAGCTCGACTCTTGCATCGTTTTCATCGCTGCTATCGTTGCTGTCTCTATCTCCTGACGAAACGTATTCATCATCATCATCTGATTGATTCGGATCTTCTTGGTCCATCCCGGCAGCTTTTTTTAACATTTTCGATGTGCTTAGTATTTCACGACTAGAGATTGGTTGTCTGTAGTGTTTTTTATAAATCGACTTATCATGCCCTAAGTAATCTGCAACATCTGATACTAGATGTTCATTTATATTTAACTGTAAACAATGTGTAGCTATCTGTTGACGTAACCGCGTTGATCTTAAACTTGAAGGTATCTTTGCTCCACAAGCTACTGAATACTCTCTCAATAATTTACATGCTCGAAGATAATTATTATTATCATTTTTATGTTTGCCAGGCAATCCAAATACAAAATCATTTTGAGGGGGAACTCCAGCTTTGTGTCGTAATTTTATCAAGATTTCTCCAGCATGTAAATGTTTCTTTAATAATAAAACAGGTACTTCATTCCTTAGTTTTCCACAAATCGTAAATCGAACATATTCGTTAGCTATTTTTTTAATTTCTTTTGGCAATGAATTATATAAGTCTGGATCTGTCTCTTGAACGCTATGATAATTTTCGAAGTCCTTGATTGTTAGTCGTTCAGTTTCTCCTGGTCGACGTCGATTGAAAATCTGCAGTGAAATTAGTAAAAGTTTTCCAACATATAACCAACTTTCATAACTAAAACTTTTTTTCAATCTTTCTACTGCTTTATCTCTTTCTTTATCAAGATAATTCATAAGCATTTTAATATCATTTATAGATAGAAGAACTATTTTTTTTAAACGTTTTTTTTTCAATCGTGATTTAATAGCACTTTTAGTAATCGCCAAATTCAATCGTGTTTTACAAAGAGTCAAAAAATCCTCGACTTGTTCTTTTTTGATTTTGTCTTCATCTTCTATACATTTTGTTATAAGAGTGTCACCCATTTGTTTAATAGTTGTAACAAGGGTTGTGGCATTTGATGGATTTTTATATTCTTTCTCTTCTGAGTCCCACTTAGCAACTAGTTTTATCGCTTCAACAACACTTCGGAAGTATTTGGCTCTATACATTACCATCAAACTTTCTATTTCTGGCTTTATTTTCTTCAATTCTAACCAAAATCGTCCTAATATGCGTAAACGACTACGAATAAGTTCATCATGATGCTTAAGAGTATAACGCTCACAAAGAAAATTCCCAAATATGATTGCTAATTCATCGTATCTTATAGACCGTACGATTTCATCCTCTCGTAGTTTCGGAAAAATTTCTTTTTTCAATTTATCACATGCTACTTGATGTAAACGTGCTTCTACTGCACGACTCAATACTTGAATCACTCGAGCACCTTTCTTTCGATGTTTTGCGCAATTGCGGTAATGGATGCTTAGTTTTGTGCGTCTATATGAACCTTTACACGATGGACATACAGAAAAATCTTGCGCTAATTTAGGAGCTTTAGCTGATGGTCGACGAACTACTATCATATCGCCTTTGTTGTACAGAGCATTACTGTTATACAGAAAATTCCCATTTCTACGTATTGGATCAAGAATTTTACGTCGTTCTTCTGATTTTTTTTCGGATGCAAGAAATTTTTTAACAACATCTTCATTTTTATGTTTACGTTCTAAGTGACGCGGTAATTGTAACTGTAGAGTTTTGCAGAACATACAGAAGTTTTTTTTATCTTGACCTTTGGGTCCTTTAGATTTTTGTACAGATAAATTCAATTCAACTTTGCCACATCCTTTTGAAGAATCGTTCAATGATAACATTAAACTACTCTCCGCTGACGAATTATGTATTATAAATGTACTATTAGGATCAATATTCTGTTCTCTATTTGTATTTGGATCATAAACGTTTTCAGTCGAATTACTACAATCAGTATTAGTGTTGTCAGAAGGACAGAATTCACTTTCTGTATCGTCATTATCTATATGTTAGAAAATAAATAATTATATATTAGTATTATAGTTTATTATATTGATCAACAAGAGAGTTTTGGAGTGAAATTTTACCAATTATATTTTCTGGCTCAGCTTCGCATATTTTACCATTATCGAGATGATAATTTGATAGATTATCATATTTTTCATTGAGAATATCTGTTTCATTTTGCATGTTATCGTCCAATTCGAATGGAATAGGCGTATTCAGTGGATAGTCGGCTGAATAAAAAGCAAAAATGTTATTATTTTAGTGAAATCAAGATTCCGACAACTACAATTGAAATAAGTTCCAATTTATACCTTCATCTACAAATTGTTGTAAGTCTTCAACGCTTGATAATGTTCTCACATTATCATCAAAAAGAATTTCAATGTTATCATCTGCAATATTAATATTAGAAAAGGATTCTTGCGATAATGTTATCGATTCATCACTAAAAGCAATATTTGACGGTAGGCTGTTAATGCTGTCACGTAATTCAATATCATTTATAATTTCCGATCCACAGCTGTTTTGATTGGAGCATTGCAACTCATTCTTCTTGTGATCATCCGAAAACTCAGAACCATGAGGAGTATTGGATTCCTAGACATATTTAATAATCATTCAATATTTTTTTATTCATATTTGATTAAGTTTTTTTCTATTAGTATTAAATAAATCATGACTATAGTGAAAGAGACAAATTACAAAATTACAAAAAAAATTCCATCACATAAATTAGAAAATATAATTGTGATCATATCTATAGGATTGAAATAGATCATTTCAGTTTTTTAAATTTCCGATTAGAAACGGAAAAATATTTATAAGCTCAAATTTACATACAAAATTAATGAATAAATGAAATTGCTCACTATTATATTAACTATACTCAATAAAGACTATTACTTACAAATGATGCCAGCTTTTTTGGTAAAAATCCATCCATTTTTTGTAGTGTTACTATCGGATTGTTAGAATTACTATTGTTACTTAAAGATCGTAGAAGTTTTTCATCCTCTAAAAATATTGTAAGACGATTATAATTCATTGAAAGATTCTATTCACATAAGATTGATTTTTATATGAGTAATGAAAAATCTCGTTGATATTTTACTTATTATTTTTTCACCTTATTTGTTTTTTCTACTGAATACCAGCATTACAATACTTACCTGAATATGTAACAATGGAACATTGTAGATATTTATTATTTTTCTATTTGATTTTCGGAAGGGATTTTTGTTTACAATGAATATCATTTTTTTTGCAAACTATAAATTGTTTATTAAAGATAATTTCCACTAAGTACCACATTTTAACTGAAAAAATTGACGGAAACAATACACTATCGAATGGATAGACGCTCGATATATAGCAGAACGATAGGAAATTATAGAGACAATACTAATGAGATAATTCAGTTGAAAATCGTTAAATAAATAGCTGACTATGTTTGAATAATATTGAAAAAATATCAAAAATTAGTCATTGTATTTATAAGATAAATTATTCGATAATTTAATCGGTTAGACATTTGAATTTTATTCAATCAGAAGAATATGTGTGTTGGATTTTTTTTGCTTTTATGTGCATGCGTGAAAATTTTCATCAATCTATATATACTATATTATTGCATCAAAAACTAAACTACAACTGATTAAATTATATTAATATTTTTTATAACATGTGTGAATAATTCATTTTTATAGCTAATCATATTTTAAAATTTATTATATTTTCTTTAATTTTCCTTGCTTGTGTGATCGTAAAAATATGCACATCAATTACGCCCTTAGGAAGAATGCGGTAGAAACGAAAACTTAAGAGTAGAACATTCATAACCTCTAATTATAATAAATAGAATAAAGTCACAAAGTATTTTATGAATATCGGTTTTTCAGTTTTAGCTCCGAGTTTAATCACTTAAATATCAGAAAATTGAGTGTACTTATTCATTTTTGTTCAGTAAAAGATAAAAATTTTATTCTTAAAAATGCCGAAAAAGCCACGCCTAAGTCCAGATGAAATATATGATATAATTAAACACATTAGATTTCGTATGAAAAATGGCAAAGTATTACCTTATAGTGATCCAGTGTGGTCGGAGGCATCGGCATTATTAAAAAAGATGAGTAAAGATTACCTGTTTCAATATGTGACTCAAAATAGAAATGGTCTGTTGGACAGAGTGGATAATTTTAATGGTCGTAGCAACACCGACACTACGAATATCTCGCAACAAAAGACACATCTTAATAACAATAGTAAAGAAAATGTTTCATTAGACAAAAGCATAAATATCAGTAGTAAAACTCAAGAAGTATACATTTATCAAGACAATATTGATGATTTACATGATTCTATAGATAACTGTGATAATTTAAAAAGCGTTTCAAAGCCTACAATTATTCCTTACAAAAAAGATGCAGAAATGTTAACAATAATCTCACAACAGAAGATCCATCCTGATAACAATATTAAAGAAAATGTTTCATTAGATAAGAACATAAATATCAGTGGTGAAACTCAACAAGTCTACATCAATCGAGACAATAGTGATGGATTGCATAATTCTATGGATAACTGTGATAATTTAAAAAGGGTTCAAAGCATATAATTATTTCTTACAAAAAATATGCAGAAATTTTAAAAATAATCGAACTCAAAAATAGTTCAAAATATTTTAATAGTATACAACAGATTGGAATACATCAGTTTTATGTAATGTATTGGTCACCTCTTCAAATATTTGTATACAAAGAGCTTGAAGGGAGAAACTTAGTGAACCATATTGTAATCAATGTTGAAAAATTCACTAATACGTTTTCTGAAGATTCAAGAGGATCAGCTGGCATACTGTACTTGTTTGAAGCACAGTATATTTTGAATAATAGCTGCATACTGTTGTTTGAAATGATATCTGAACATTGTAATCAGAATATTGTTTTTTTTTGGATCAACGAGTGGCTTTCATTAAAAATTCCAATACTGAAAATCATAGAAATAGATATTTCAACTACATTGATAAATACAATGCCACTTGCCTTTAATGGGATGGCAATAGAGAATTATCTAAATTTATTTTTCGGTGCAACAACTATTGATCAAGTGAGCCCAATTTATTTCATCAGAATAAGTATTGCAAGTTTAATTAATTTTATTTGGAAATGGCCATCTTTCCACAAATTATCTTTAACAGATAAATTATATTTCATTAAATGTTTAGTATACCTCAATACTGTAACATCAGTATCAACATTTAAGGAAACTTTGATCAACATCATATGAGTATTCAATTTTCGAAGCAATAGTGGAAGAAGCCAAGATGCTAAGCGTCAACTTGATAAATATGTAGAAACCAAGAAAGCTAATGATTACATCAATAATATAGATGAATTCGTTAATAATAACAATGGGAAGGAGAATGAAAATATATGGATTTCTAATTTTTACATTGATCAACTACTTAAATCAGTTCTATCTCATTCTTTGGCAAATAAATCACCAGAGCCTAACAATAATCAATATTATTGTAATGAATTATGTGCGGAACTCATCAAATTATCTACCTATTTTCCTTTATGGACTACAGTAACACCGAACTCGTTTAATTCTGATTGCAATATATTACTTCCACTTTCGACTGTACGAAAAGAAAAAAAGATAACTTGGAATAATCAGTATTCTCAAAAATATGATAATGGAATCTGTAATAGGCTCATTTCACATCTAAATTGCATATCTGATAAAATGCAATTAATTGCTGCAGAAAATAAAATTACTCTACAATAAAATCATTTTTGCATAAAAACACAGACTAATATAAATGATAAGGTAAAGAATGATACCACTACAAGTATTTGTAGTGATGTTAATAACAGTGAAAATGATAACAACAAACAATGTTGTCAAAAAAATATTCCTATTCTTGTGAATGGGAATAATTTATCATCTGTAAGATTGGAAAGTAATCATCATGGAGCTTTGTCTTTGAAAGTTCTGAATACATGTTCATTTGACACGATAATACAATTAATTTTGTGCAGTACGATTGTCGAAAGATAACATAGTAGAAATAATAATTGAAATCATGAAAAAGCTAAAATTACCCATAAATAATATGAATGCACTGATAACAAAGTGTTCCGTTAAATTATCATACGAATATTCATAAAATTGATCATATTAAAATTGTCAATCACGTGTTACAAACGATTGCTCGATCAACTAAGCGCAATAGAATAGGTTTTTTTCACTCGTATGAAATATGTGCATTGTGAAGTAAATGATGAAAAGAATTGAAAAAGAAACTAATACACATCATGTTGCTGAAAAAATACATTGTTGACGATACAAAAAAAAAGAATGACCTGATCGATGCAACCATCGAGTGCCATGACCATCGAATTCTTGCTAATTAACAGTAAATACTAGAATACGTTCGTAGATGTCGCAAATATGTAAAGCAATGACGTTCAATGAGAACAATTTACTCCCTTGGTCTTATTATATGAAACAGGTAAGTAGCTAAAGGGATCGTTGTAGTTGACCTCACTATGTTCGTAGTTTTATATAGACGAGATTAGCAGGGTTATCGACTCTGCCAAATTGAGAAATTGTCAGATCTCTACAATAATAAGGAAGAAAGTTGTCAACTATTCAATACTAAACAAAAAATTTTTTTAGTCGTTTGTAGTTTTCTTTTTATGTACAAAAATAATGAAAAATGACGTATTGCAATTAATAGAAATAATTAGGTGCTTTTTTCATTAAATAGAAGTAGAAGAAAGCTCTATTATTACGTGAAAATAGTTGGCAGCTCCATTTATGGTCTAAACTGACGATAGAACTCTGTTGGATCAAAAGATTGGCAGAACAGTTTAATAGTCACCGAGAAAACTGTAAAGTATGGAATAGTAAAGAAGATTTTATAAGATGTTTGTAGTTGTCTCATTACGTGCAAAGACAATAGGGAATGACGTGATTAACTAATTCTGACTATATTAGTGACTGTTCATTTATGTGGAAAGAATTAAGGAGCAGTTTTTTTGGTCTAAACTGACGTAAGTATGTTTGTAGTTTTATCAAAACATGTTTAGCAGTGTAATTAACTCTGTTGGATTGAAGGATTGGTAGATCAGTTTAATAGTCAGAGCGAGAAAACTGTTAACTATGAGATACTGAAAAAGATTTAATAAGATGTTTGTAGTTGTCTTATTTTGTGCGATAACCATAAGGAATGAAGTGTTTGACTACTCCAGATTTTATCAATGACTGTCCATTTATGTGGAAAGATTGAGAAGCTCTATTGTTAGTCTAAACTGACGTTAGTATGTTTGTAATTTTATCAAAACATGTGTAGCTGTCTTATCAACTCTGTTGGATTGAAGGATCGGCAGATTTGTTTATTAGTCAGCGAGAAAACTGTTTACTTTGGGATACTGAAAAAGATTTCATAAGATGTTTCTAGTTGTCTTATTTCGTGCAATGACCATAAGGAATGACGTGTTCAACTAATACTGACTATATCAGTGATTGTTCATTACGTGGAAAAAATTGAGGAGCAGTTTTTTTGGTCTAAACTGACGTTAGTATGTTTGTAGTTTCATCGAAACAGATTGACCAGTCTAATCAGCTCTGTTGGATTGAAGGATTAACAGATCAGTTTAATAGTCACCGAGAAAACTGTAAAGTATGGAATAGTAAAGAAGATTTTATAAGATGTTTGTAGTTGTCTCATTACGTGCAAAGACAATAGGGAATGACGTGATTAACTAATTCTGACTATATTAGTGACTGTTCATTTATGTGGAAAGAATTAAGGAGCAGTTTTTTTGGTCTAAACTGACGTAAGTATGTTTGTAGTTTTATCAAAACATGTTTAGCAGTGTAATTAACTCTGTTGGATTGAAGGATTGGTAGATCAGTTTAATAGTCAGAGCGAGAAAACTGTTAACTATGAGATACTGAAAAAGATTTAATAAGATGTTTGTAGTTGTCTTATTTCGTGCAATGAACATAAGGAATGACGTGTTTAACTTATACTGACTATATCAGTGACTGTTTATTTATGTGGAAAGAATTAAGGAGCAGTTTTTTTGGTCTAAACTGACGTTAGTATGTTTGTAGTTTTATCGAAACAGATTGACCAGTCTAATCAGCTCTGTTGGATTGAAGGATTAACAGATCAGTTTAATAGTCAGAGCGAGAACTGTAAACTATGGGATACTAAGAAAGATTTCATAAGATGTTTGTAGTTGTCTTATTTCGTGCAATGACCATAAGGAACGACGTGTTTAACTAATACTGACTATATTAGCGACTGTCCATTTATGTGGAAAGAGTGAGAAGCACTTCTTTTGGTCTTAACTAACGTTAGTATATTTGTAGTATTATGAACACTTGCTTGGCAGTGATATCGACTCTGCTTAATTAAAACATTGTATTGTCAGTGCAACTTTCGAGAACGAAAACCGTCAACTGTTAGCTACTGATCAGTAGACCCTAAAAGATTTCTGTAGTTGTTTTCATACGTGAAACAACGATCATAAAGACGTGATTGATGGATAAAAACAATTTGTTTGCTAGATCTTACCGTTCAAAAGTATATTAGAGCTGAATGTATGACCTATATTAACATTACATTTTTTGTAAGTTTTTATGAACATGAATAGAAGTTTTTGTCTTTGCTAAATCAGCAGTTGAACTACGCCGCGCAATTGTCAAATGTGACGCCTATTCACCATAATGATTGGTTTATCAGCAATCGACACTGACAGTCGTTTGTAGTTGTCAACATATGTATCGTCATGTAATAGATAGACGTGTTTGATTTATACGAATTATCCTCCAGTTTGTTCTATTATTCGGCACCGGTTTTCGTTGCAAAATATGGCATCAGACGAATATGAGTCAGTAAAAAAATGCAGAGATCGTTTCTAATCGTTGAAATTGTTATAAACAATCAAAAATGAAGTCAAAGAATTTTTTTTTTGGCGAAGATAGAGATCGTTACAAAGGTGTTGAACTTCTATTAATAATTATAATAATAGTAATACTTATATTATATTTCTATTCTCTTTTTTCTGTTTTTTACTAGGAAGTTGCTCGTGTTGCCCAACAGGGTTGGAATACTTCTCCTTTTTCACTTATTTTTATTTTTTATTACACGCTATATTTATGATTTATCCTTCCTAACACTAATCATGCTATTGACTGTTTATGGTGACTATTCTTCTTTCAGAAGCTTTTTAGACTTACATCACCTATCGAACACTATAATGTTTCCTTCCATTGTAACGATTTCTATTATTATCATTTTTCCTTTAATCCATTCTAGTCATATGAAAATGAATTAAAATTATTATCGTGAGTATTATTATAGTTTTCTTATTGAAGGTTTCATTCTCCAGAAAGAAATACTCTGAGCTTTGACTATACTTTCGGCACTGGAATAAAAAAAAAGTTATACGATCGTAGTGATGTTTGGTCGTGTATTTGGTATGATAGTATACCGGTCATGGAATTGTTTGGTCGTGACATTGGCGTGTATATAAACAGTCGTTGAAATAGTGTTTACATTGATTAATTCTTAAAATTTGTCATTTGTATCAATAATAATGACATATTTCTCATTATAATTGTACGTAACTATCAATAATTATCTATGTATACGATAAAATGTTATTAAAAATTTTGGTCGTGGTACTAGTAGCTGGACATATATATATATATACATATATATCTCTGTGTTTATATACAAATTATAATACGGAGAAAAAAAAACTTTTGCTCCACCGATGTATCGGATGATTACTCATAGTCATTAGGTTACGTCAATATGCCTACTCCATGATAAAAGAATCAATAATAATTCTACAAATTTATATCAAATGTTAAAAGTTCATAATGAACCATTAGTTAACCAAATGGAAATATTAGATTTATTATGGTTCCCATACTTATATCCATTTGGCGAAAACGGACAACATGAGAAAATAATAACTAATATTGAAAACTCTTATTACATCAGAACACGTTTAACATCAGCTGACCGACGTTTTCGTTTGGATGTACAATATCTATTCTACTTTTTGAATGATGCCAATATTTGACAACTCAGAAAAGGTATTTATCACATGATGAACATAAAAAATTATCAAGAAAAAATGACTGTATCTGATTACATGAAAAAATTAGTAACTGGAGATTTAGAAGCGGATTTATTAACTATTTTTTCACGATTATGGAATTCTAAACAATATTGATCAAAACCAAGAAATGAAGATACGTCATTATAGACCAGCTACATGGTTTTTGACTGTTAGCCCAGCAGAGTTGTTATGGGAAGATTTATCTGAGTACCTTAGGACTGTAAACACTCCATTATTTAGTAATTTACCTCTTGCTGAAATGATTGTTGCAGACCCAGTATCAGTATCAAGATTTGTTGATAACAACTTTAAAGTATTTCTAGATTTTATACGATTAGATAGTTATCCTATTGGTAAAGTTATTCATTACTACTAGCGACAAAAATATCAAGGCAAAGGCATCCAACATTTTCATATATTAATCTGGATTGAAAATGCACATATTAATGGTAAAAATATACCAGCTGAAATTGACGAATTTATCCTCAAATACATCACATGTCAAATACCTGATAAAAGAATATCACCAACGCTCTATCGGCATATTAATATGCATCAGAATCATTATCATAACTCTTATTGCTGGAGATTAGATAAAGATAAACACGAAATATGTAGGTTTGGATTCTCACGACATGCGAATCATTTATATTTAAAGGCAAACTTGATACCTTAAAAGACATTCTTTCGGTTATTTAATCAATCACTACAGATATAATATACATACTCAATCAGAAAATTACTATGGTGCTTTATTATTACTTTTTCAGCCGTGGAGAGATACAAACGAATTGAAAAACGGATGTCAATCTTATGCAGAGTCCTTCAAATCTCAAAAAAATATTCTTGTAAATGCATATCAATATCATCAATACCATGAAGAGTTCAAAAAAGTATTAGATAATACGAAAAAGTTGATTGAACAACAAATAGTAGATGATAGTAATAAAAATGAAAATGATGTTAATAATGTAAATGGAAAAATGATAAATCAGAATTGAATATTATAATGGAACAGTTGGAAGATTTATTCCAAACGATGCAACAGATGAATAAAGATCAACAACGAGAATTGAAAGATATATGTAATAAATTGCAATCGAATGATAATAACCCTTTAAGATTATATATTAGCGGTGAAGGTGGTACTGGAGAAAGTTTTCTCATTGAATTGTGTTCAACTTTGGGTTACACGAGAATTAAGAAGTCGAATCATTGTAGCAGCTCCTACTGGAATGGCTGCTTTCGATATTGACGGCTTCACATTACATAAAATTTTCCAATTGCCTGTGAAACATTCGTACATACCAGCATGTAAACAATTATCAGATGATATGTTGAAAGTAATACACAAAACTTTTAAGGATGTTGCAGCGATTATTATTGATGAAATATCAATGTTATTGAATATAATGCTTATATATATATAGACATCTAAGATTAGTTGAAATTTTCAATACTTCTGAAAAAGATCCTCATGATAGATGGTTTGGAGGAAAACATATTATCGTTTTTGGTGATTAATTCCGACTTCCTCCAATAAATCTTTTCCCCACTTATGTAAATTTAACATCGTTAGAAGTAGAAAAATATATCAATGGGTTAAACTATATTAACGTAGGGACTCATCATTTTAAATATGATGAATTGCAGATTAATATGTGTCAGAAAGAAGACAATTCATTTGCTGAACTATTATCTCGATCATGAATTGGTACAATGGTTTCCGATAAAATAAAATTATTACACACCAGGCTGATTAATATTGATTCGGAATCAGTGCCACTTGCACAAGAAACATCCAAAATATGTGATTACATAAATAGTTTACCGAATAATATAGTTTGCTTATTTCCTACTAGCAAACAATGTGATTGTATTAATTCTGTAATGATAAAGAAAATACCATCTGAAGAAATAGTTTTAATTGCTCAAGACGATGTTAAATGTCCAAAAATACTTAATAAAAAAGTTACAAAACTATTCAATAAACTTGAAGAATGAACTAATGAAACAGCTGGACTTGCAAAAATTATAAAAATAAAAATAGGAGCTAAAATTATGTTAAGAAGCAATATTGACGTTACTCTTGGTCTTGTTAATGGTGCAATTGGTATTATTAGATTAGTTTCTTGTACAGGAAATAGATTTGATGTACAATCTATCAATGTAAAATTTACAGAAGACAAAGAATATACAATAGAGAAAATAGATGTAAAGTTTCAAGTTATGGATCGAGCATTTATTATACGAAAACAATTTCTAATATGTCTTAGTTATGCTATCACTGTTCATAAAAGCCGAGGTTTAAGTTTCAATAATATAATCGTAGATGCAGGAAATAAAATTTCTCTTAGTCAAAGTTATGTTGCATTATCTTGAATTCAAACATTAGATGGGTTACATTTAGTTAATTTAGATCCATATTCAGCTAACGTACATGTATTAGCAATCGAAGAATATAATCGACTCAGGAAAATAAACATACCAGATCTATCAATTATAGAAATACCTGATAGATGTTATCAACAACTTCCCGATTGTATATGATTCATTAAATCTTATAATATTCAAGATGATAAGGATACGATTGAGAAAAAGAACAATTTCAAGAGAAACTTGAAATACGTAAAATTGTTAATTCTGAGTGTATATCAAGTTACATAAATGCAACATTACAATGTATTTTTCAAATTTATCCAAATAATGTTAATAAAGGTATTATATATGATCTAATAAAAATTTATCGAAACAATATGATCAACATAAATTCCTGCTTCATCAAAGAGATGATAAATGAGCCAGTTTATTTTATGCGTAATGAACATAATCCATACGATTTCTTAATGTATAAGTGTGAAAAAGATGACAATTAGAAAAATTTAGTGGCATGCAAAATAAATTATACTTAGAAATGCGGAGAATGTGAATATATTAATAATCGCATTGAATATGAGTGCATTTTATCATTGAAAGTATTTAATACCCAAAAAGTATGTAATTTAGAAGAAATTATGAGCAAATCTTTTTCGCATTGGAAAGCTATTACCGAATTATCAACTGCAAAAATATAATTAGAACTTTATTTAAACAGAAAATTCACTCAGTTGGTAAATATCTAATTTTAGAATTAACACCTGTAAATAATAATCGTAATCAAACAGTTAAGATTAGATCAGTGTCTACAACCCAAGTATGTTTATGTAATACTAAATTCAAAGTAGAAAATGGAATATTTTTCAATTCTCATATGAACAGTTACACAAATATTATTTCTGACGAAAAATTAAGTTGGTTCTCTATTGACGATTCAAAAATTTAGAAAATACGTTAGCCGTCTCCCGCGAAAGATGCGTACATTTTATTTTTACAAAATATAAAAAAGTAGGTCTGAACACACTTTGTCTATGTTTACACGAAGAACATCTGATTATTAATTGTTTATAATAAACTCACATTGCTATAAACAATATGTCATATTTCGTCATAAATAACATTATTTAGTCGATAACATCCAAGACCGTGTGATGTACGCATTAGATACTCGATAAATACACTCTTAATTGCTTCATTTTTTGTTATAAAAAAAACGGCTCGATTGAATCCATTCGACTTTCACTCAGATCTTCTTTATGAAAATATATTTTGAAGAAATTTTGAATGAAGTCGATATCTCGATCTGTTCGTGAGATATTGACAACGAAAAAAATGCTGACATACGTACACACACACACACATCATTCTAAAAAGTGATCAGTATGCTTGCAAATATCTTGAATCGTGAAGATATGATGAAAATCTAAATTTTGCTGATTGACCCAATTACAATCACTTCTTGATGGGAAGATGAAAAGAAACTCGATGATTTCTAACAAGTAATTAATTCATAGGTGTACAAAAAATCCGCAAATCGTACAAAAAAAGCCACTGGGCTGTATAAAAATGTGTGCCAAGTATAAATTAAGTGGAGTACTGCTATTGCACATAATATTCAATAATTACAAAAGTGCTCTATGTTCAAGAATTACAAAAATTGCACAAATCATTAATTGCCAGGTTAAAAGAAATTTGTAATACTCAAATTTTCTGGCAAGAGAGAGAAAGAAGGTCCTGCCAAAATGAGGAAAAATGTATATAATATAGGAATTGACAATATGGATAGATAGAAAATATTATGGGTACTATGGGATGAGTTTATGGAATAGAAAGATATAGAGAAGATGGGATAAAGGGTTATTTTTCCTCCGAGATTTCAATGTTATTTTATTTCACAGGCTACTGTAGCGGTGATACTTTGTTGCGTCGATTTAGGTAGAAATGAAGTAAATAATTATATTCATAATTTAGCTAGAAATATTGTGCCTGGGGTAATCTACACGTACCTGTACGCGGACTCCTTGCTTTACCTCGTCAGGTAATAGCGACTGCGCGTTTTAGACGAATCAAGGCGAAATTTAGCAGCGAGATACGATTAAATAAGCAACTTATAGAATGAATGACAATTAAATTATTAGCCCAGTGGTGTTTCGGCGTCTTTTCCTCTGAAAGTGTGCATGCAAATATCTACGACTACGTGAGATAGGGGTGTCCGAGAACACTGAATTAACTCGTTCAATTTACAATAAAATATTAAGTCATTTATTATAAAAGTTAACCCTATCAATACAATAATGATGTTAATGACTCAAATATGAAAGGTATATGGACTTTGACGCGTAGAATTTGCCTTTAGGTGAATAAAGAAAGAGTGTTCAGTGGACACGAAGCCGTCCGAGCCTGAGAATCAGGATCCACAAATTGTATTCTTTTGGCATCGCCTGAGCCTTTGCTGATTATGAATAATGACTAAGGTAGCTCACTAAGTGTGTCGACGTTCAATCCTGGACTCTTACTGCAGGCGTTTCCTCCTCGAGAGAATGGTCTTTGCGAGTCTGCTTCCCTGGTCTCCCTCGTTGATCAGGTATCAGAACGGGTCGAGTCAGTACTCTAGAGATCTTCTGTCAAGCAGTCTTCGTCCTAGGCACTGCTTCTGTGACAGGAACCGTTTTAACAGAACAGCCTTTCAGGTTTGACTTGTGTATGAGCGCGTTTCAGTAGCTTCTCGCTCAAAGGTACGTTCTTCCTGCTGTCTGGAAAACAACTATTTGTTGCTCGCCGGCTCTCTGAGCGGCATGGTCTTTAGCGCAACCGCAGCGTGACCCCGCCCTTTGCTGCTCCAGCGCGATGGTGTTAGAAGTTTGGCAACAACAGTAACAGGATGGCTGATGGTAAAGCAAGCAGGCAGTACATTTTGAGCAGGTAACATATCGATGACCGGCAGTCTGGAGCATCTTCTTGACTGAAAAAAAGTAGAGCGGCGCTCCCAAGTGTGGATGCAGATGAATAACCATGTTAGTTGCAAAGACTGGCGATAGAGGGCACTATGATAGTACAAGAGAATAAGTCCTGTATTGTTACAATACTTAATAGTGTATGCAATACTTTGAATACATATTCATAATAACTTCCATCTTACTGAAGTCTTAAAAAAAAATTCGGAGCCTTTAAATTCAGAAAAAAAATTGTTCGTTACATAACGCTCAAATATTGTCATTAAAGAAAAATCGTTTTATGTGCAATTTTGATTATTCTAACAGGTACTTTTAACTATACCAAACTATACCAAGAACTTGGCGCGGTTTTTTCAAGCAAAATAAACTATATCATCCGTATTGATGAGAATTTGATGTTCACCGTGCAATGTAAATTTATATGAAATCAAAATATTAATTGATTGCTACATGAATTAAAAACTTAATCGCATTTCGATTTAATAATACTTTCATAAAGTTATTACTATTAAAATGGTCTGAAGTCATGATTCGTGTAAGAAGTTATAAAATGTTAAGAAAACTTCAATTTTGCGAAAGATATACAAACGATTTCAAAAAAATGTACGGATGGACTCAAATCTTGATCAGGAACTATTAAGGAAATCGGGACTAATTCTTAGCTGGAATATTATTGATATTATTTATATGAGCAATTAGTATTTATATAAATCTCAATCATCATTATTATCATTGATTTCATTACATTCTAAAGAAGATGCGATAGTCTCTATATATGATTTATTTTCATTACATGCCCATTCTTAAGCTTATGCAAATTCCTTGCTTACATTCAAACCTTGCTTTGATAAGTTACGAAAAATCTATCTTGCCCCACTCTCCCCTACTGGGGATCGAAGACAATTATTTATACAATTCTCGTATAAACTTCAACGAAATACATATACAATAACTTCACGAGTTATAAAATTCCTCACGCTAAAAAACAGTGTTTTTGTGGCCAATTTTTTGAAAAAGAAATTGAAACGACCGTAGCAACGTTAAAAATATATGAATCAAGTTGAAAATTTTACTGTAGTTAGCAACAACATTTTCGAATAAAATCGTACTGAAAAGAGTCAGATTTTTTTATAAATAAGAAAATTACAAAAACGAATGCCCAGTCTCACAAACGCACGCCGGGAATTAAAAATTTAACTGTGAGTGTGACGAGCGCTGACATTTCGGGCTATCTTTGTCACACCAGTCCCGTACCATAGGGGCCTTTTATTTTTTCTAGTTTTACTGTTTTTTGTTATTTTACTTTTAAAAAAAGGCCAAAAATATTTTTTTCTCTAAGTGTTCAAAAATATTAGATTTAGGCGAAAAAAATTTTAATTAATTCGTTTTTAAGAGAGTTATTGTAATGGGGTCGATTTTTCAAATTCGTAATTTTATCATATTTTCACATTTTAAGACATTTAAAAGCATATTAGAAGGTTTAAAAATGGATGTATGTATGTTTGTCCGTACGTGCGTACGCGAGTGCGCATGTCAGGTTTTTTTTCGTTTCCGATATCTCGAGAATCACTGAAGATATCGATTCCGGACAAATCCCACTTTAAAGATAATACAATGAAGGAAATCTGAGAAAAGTTTGAACGAATTCGGTCGAGCCGTTTTTTTTTATAACAAAAAGAGCATAAACTAAGTAAAGTAAAGAAGAGATTTGAAATAAATTCTACTTATTAGATGTTTGATATTATTGACAACTAAGCTCAATATAAAGCGGTTCTTAATAAGATCATATGACTCTGAACAATTATGTATTGTTTATAACAATTTAAATTTATGATGAACTATTAAAAATAGTGGGAATTTATCGAATTATTATGACTATGATAATATTCGATAAATATTGATAAAATATTGTTACAGATCACTCAAAATGAAGAAACAATTGTATATTATTTATAACAATAAGAAATTTTTATTAACAAATATCAGTGCTCTTCGGCGGTCTGAGTGCGACCCGAGAGGTCCACATGACCAACTTGTTAATGAGAAAAATAAAATAGATCACGTTTTCCATTGTTACAAAAAAGGCAATTGTTTTAAACGGAAAGGGTATGTTTTTATTTATTTAATAAGTTAAATACTTTATTTCAGTGGAAGAAAAGAAGATGAACTTAAATACATTGAATAGAACCCGTTTCGAAATGTTTATAGTCGATTCAGTTTTTGTAAACAAAAACATTGAGCTTTCATTCATATCATGTGATTTGTAACTTTTTTTAAGTAAAAGAAAAAATTACGCGTTAAAAAAATTCAAATATATTACATAGATCTTGATTTTTATTGTTTATAGTCTATTTCATTATTATAAACAAAAAAAGTTAGTTTTTCTTTATGTCATAGGGTTTGTAGCGTTTCTAACAGCTGGTCCCCCGTCGATATCATTATGTGAAAAAATTCTGAACGCACGTACGCATATTCGCACATACACACAAAGACGGCTACTTCAAAACTATTCTATTCGATTCTAAGGGTCTTGAAACGTGGACATTTGTCGAAATTCGGAAAGTTCAAAATACTTCAAGATGACAGAATTACGAATTTCAATTAATGGGAAGTTAATGGGAATGTAATAAATTTTTATTTTTTAATTTTATTTAAAAGTTCTTTTTTTTTTTTTTTAACAATGTGGATACATACCTTCCAAACTGCTTCGATGTTTTTGAAGATGAGATGAAGTCACAAAGACGATTAACAGTGTAAATTTAAGTTAATTTAACACTAATTATTATCACTATGAGTCAATATAAAATGAATAATGGAATAATAATTGTACTTGTGCACGAAACGATAGAAATCGTGGTTCACAATATACTAACTGAGAAATTGAATTCTTAAATCATATGTAGTCGACTATCTACTACCTGTAATACTAAGTAGTGTTTACCTTTTTGCTTATTACTCTATAGATTTGTTATGTACGAAAACAAATTATACTTATACATGACGATAGTATCACACGAAGATACACATATTCTTCGAATCTTTTGAATGTTTTGACTATTCTCAGATAATTTTTATGACAATTGAATTAAAAGAAAATTTTATAAATTTAAATTATATTTGTAATACAACATTTGATGGTCAAATCGTTGACTTATACACGGAGAAAAATTGTAAGGTTTGTAACGCTTTCCTTGGCGAGTAAAAATGATAATGTTGATTTTACTTCAAATATTATGAACTGTAATTGTCTTGAAAGGAGTATTAATATTATGATATAGTTATAAAACCTTTATGAATCAGAGAAAAAATTCTGGAGTTTATCATTTTAGTGGATTAAAATTAAATTCTACAGTAAAGGAATTTTTTTTGTCTCATATTTAGCTCTAAGAATTTATCATTGGCGTATAGATTTCTGAATGTTGAAAAGTGTTCATCACTCGCCCTAAAGTGAAAGTTGTGTGCCATTAAATTCATTTGATCGTTGTTTTTTCCTTTCTAATTCGAATTCCTGTTTACAAAAGAAATATTAGAATAGCTAGGCGGGTCAAAGCGTAGGTTCAAGTTGTAAGCATGCGAGTAATTGTAGGTTCAAATCCCTGAGTAAAAAAAAATTGTTAGGATAAAAAATTCAATTCGAACTCGAAAAATGCATCAAATGATAATGAAATGAATATAATTCTAATTAAATGAAGTTATATAAATCATTGAATATAATTTTTTTTTTCATCGTTTTAAAATGTTCATGTAATTATAATATTCTGAAAATATTATTGCTATAATGTACGATTTGTATACTGGTAGATTCATACATAAATATATATTATGTCAGGAATTTTTTAATAGGTAACATGATCATAGTGTCATTATTATATTGATGCAAATAAATATTATAATAAATAAATTGAGGAATATGAAAACGTATGACTCCCAATCGACATCAATTAAAAATAGCTCTTGCGTGTAAAGAAATTTGTTCTTTACGGTACAGTTAAACCACATAAATTTTTTTACTGGAAAAGTAAAGTAAATTCTACTGTACCGGCTGACCTTCCCTATTTTTACTTGCTTGTCTTATGACTACTGCTAGAATTCCAGTTGTTTGCCCTTTACTTTTCGCTCGGTGTATTCTCATTAAATATCAATCATTTATGCACACATTTCTTGTTAATTTTCTATTGACTACATTTATTAACCTACAAAAATTCCATATGATGTCTGGTTTTATGTAATATACATTTTTGATGTCAAAATTGATTAAAAAGGCATCTTAAAGGTCACTCTATTCTAGTCTACACCTAGTGCAATTGCTGGGATGGAATAGGAGGTTGTTGCATTAGGATTCAAAAATAATAATTAAATATTCTTCAAATTCAAATGAATTAATAAATGAAATATAATTGATCGAAATATTTGTTAAATCAACGAATTGATTAAAAAGACAATTAATAGTTTATTTAACAATTTAACACATATTAATATTTTAATTGTCATAACTAAAGTTTCACTTAACGAACATTTCCGGTTATTGTTAGCAGGTAGCAACATCTCTTCTTTTACATTTTTAATTGAATAATTAATTTTGATTCGTTAAAATGAAATAAATGATTTTTTTTTCAATTTTCTTTTAGTTTGTAACAGGATATTTTGCGAACAATGCTCCTGACAACGTTTTATATTGCTTAAAACACTGAATTACATTTGAAGCATTGTTAAACTTAAACGCAATAAAAATAAATGTAATATCATAAGAAATATTTCTTAAAATTATTAATAATTAATAATAAATAATGTTGATTCTATTTCTAAATTTTTCACTTTTAAATTCAAAACGCATGGACGCGTAGTGCCACATGACGTGACACTATTATAATTTTCTGACAGTCAATATAAAGGATTTATTTGTCTGTGATTCAATAATTATCATTTTTGACTGGCAAAGAAATTGAATTTTCTAAAATTTATTATCATCCGAAAATATCGGAGGTTACTTTTCGAAAACTTGTACGATAAACACCATTGAATATTAATAGTCAGATGGTAAATGTTCTACTAATCATATCTCCGATCGATAAATATTCGATAAGGATTCAGTGTATCCGGACACGGTGCCATTGACATTCATGTCAATACAGTTGAAATGAATGAGGAATTTGTTTTGTATAAGGTATTGGTTTATGAATAGAATTAGTAAACTTGAATAAAGTGCAGAGTAAGTCTAGTGAACCTTCGTTCAATGAAGGTAAGTTTAATAAATATACTAATTATTAAATTATTTCCTATTAATAATTATTAAAAAAACTTCTTTAGAGAGATATTAAGTAGGAACGAACTAATTGTTTAATATTCATTGTTTGTTACTATTCGATAAAACAAAGTATTTCTATAAAATGTAATATATTCAGAACGAACACGTGTTTATCATTGGAATTTTTTCGAATCGAATTTTCTCCTTAGTAACTCCTGTTTGTGTTTGATTCAGTTTAAACCCTCTGTTTTCTTAAAATAAAATCATAACTAACTTGATAATTAAATCAAGTATTATGTTCTTTTAGTATTATAGTTAAATCAAAATATTTATTTCTTGATCAAAAAACCAATAAATAACATTTTCATTCATGACAAAGTGCCGATTATATTTTATTTTTAACAATTGAATGTATCTTCAATTTAAAATTTACTTTTTCCGTAATGTAACAGACTGAAAAAACTTTTTTGAATTCCTCCATTGCATGTGTAATGTCATAATTTATTAAATAGACATTCAAAAAATCACTACGTTTTAGCCTAGTGGAATAGCTGGGATAAAGTAAAGAGTTATTGCATTAGAATTACAAACGATAATTATTCATCCTTGTATTTCTAAAATCCATTAACAATAAGATAACACTAATGAGGTTATTTATACATAAACAAAAGAATTAAGAATACAAGTAAATATTATTTGAAAAAATAATCTAATTTGAAGAAATAATATATTTATCAAGTTAAAACGCGAGATCGCACTTTTTGTTGAAAATATCAAAATGAAGATAAATATTGAAACTAATTTTTAAAGTTAAAATTTCAAATATTGAAAGTTCCGAACTGTATTGCTTTAATTTTCACAAATGGTCACAATTAGTTGTTCCGATTGTTTTTTTTTTTTTTATTGGAAAAAATTGAATACGTTTCAAATTAAGACTCTTTATTATTATTATTACGTCATTTATTTTAATTCTATGCCAGGCTAGAACCAGGCGTTTTACAATACTTTTACAATACATTCCAGTCTACTTATCCCATATAGACACTTTATTTTGCCTTTTCCCTTCCACAAACTTAACCAATTTCTCTCCCTCCAACTTTCGACTCCCCTCCCCCTCTCCCTTCACGTGTCCCACCACTTTCCTCCCTGCCCAACACACTATTACAACATAGCATGCCGGGTTGCGTCTGCTGCCGGCTTACGACCCTAACCATTGTATCGCATTTGCACGAGGACACAGAGAAACTGCAGAAAACCTCTGTCGATACAACCGGATCTCCTTCGGAGATCCTCCCTGTGGGGCGTCAGGCTGACGTTTACCCACTAGTCCACCGTGTCAGTTGATTAAGACTCTTTATAATTTAAATGTCGAAAATGAAGTGTCACTTAAAAGACAATGTTAGTTGTTGCTACCTCTCAACCGAATAACAACATCCCTTTTCTTACATATTTAATTAAATAATTCATTTCAATTAGTGAAAATATAATCGATAATTACTTGTTCACATTTGGATCGAAGAACGCATGAGCGTAGAATATCTCATTAGGGAATTAACTAAATCATTAAGAAAATCATTAAGTATTACATTCCGCTAAAAATCGATCTGTTAACTAATTTATTCTAAAAATTAATAATGAACTATATAAGATGCATAGTTTTGTAACTTAGAAAATCCTGCTTTCAGATGGAAAATGCACAAGTAAATTTAGATTTCAGCGAAATGAGAGGTAAGTAATTAAAGAAAATATTTTTGCACTTGTTACACAGAGAATAATAATCAGGTTTAATTGACGTATCAAGTAAATTCATTTCAACAAACGTTACTAGAATTCTAGTAAAATTTTATGGACGGCGTGAAACAGTTTATCATCTAAAAAACAGTACTAGAAAAATTGAGCTGAGACCATTTTAGTTTTTTTGCTGTATTACTCAATAACTTTCTTATGTTGTACAGATTTCTCGCTATCTTTTACTTCTGTTTACGTTAAATTGGTATTAAACATTCATAAAATCTAACAAAAATTATTTTTTCATCGTTCAAATCATTATTTTCATCAAGTATTTTAAATTTTCTACGTACACCGCTACGATTTTTCCTATAGGAAAGTTAGAGAAAATAATATTTTCTCAACATTGCCGTGAATAATACATTAATTCAATAAAATATATTGTTGATAATTTTACCAAATTATCTATTTTTCCAATGTATTGTTGAATGTTTTATATCAATTAGCTACAATATTTGTCAAAATTACATTCTAGTCAAGTAAATTTCACTAGAATTTATCGTAAACTTCAAGTTAATATTGACGAGGCATTTCCAGTAAATTTTTTTTGACTCGACGATCATCCATATATGTAAAAGAGTTTCTATTGAAGTTTTCTAGAATTCTAGCAATATTGCCATGACTGTTTTCTTCTTGTAGGTACCAAAATTTTTTTCGAAAAATTCGAGTTTTTTGTAAAGGGAATAAAATACAAAACACCTTAATAAGGTAGTTGTTCCACTTAATGCATTTTTTTCGAATGTTGAAATTTTGACAGATTATTATTGGAGTAATTTGTCACCGATGTGTCTAAATTAAAATTTTCTACAATATTATTTCAGAGATGTTTACGTTCAAAATTTGCATTTTTGCAACTTTTATACAGTGGCAAGTCTAACTAAAAATATTTTATTAACTCGAAATTCTTCCTGGCAACTGTTGTAGAAAACCAGAGAAACATTGAACAATAGCTAATTATTTCTGAAAAAAACTATTAACTAACTGTACGATACATTCTATCTTAAACTTCTTACTACGACTAATGTCGTGAAACAACTACCTTGAGTATCTCATCATACAACAAAGTATATGTGTATGCTGGTTATTTAGCAGGAATTAAACAGTTGCAACAGCAGCAATAACCACAAGAACAACAACAAGAACAACCGCAACCTCAACAAGAACTGCAACAACAACCGCATAGGATTAATCCGAGTAAGAATATTTTTGCATTTTTCGTACGTAAAACTTACTACGTGAATCTGTAATTTTTCATAATAAAAAATCATGCTCGTTTTTTTTTTCTAATTACTTTAACAACCAAGCTTCCTCATATCGTATAGTTCAAACCGGTTATTATTGATACAATGTATAGTTGTAGGATAGAACGTTCCTACATTAGGTCTATCGGCTCATTAACTCTTTATTGTTAGTAAATAAAAATTTTTCAAAATTGAACGTCGTACTTCTATACGATATATATGAAAAAATGTTTACTCATGAAACGAAATTCGAAATCGAGAAAAGAGATTTTAACCCACTATCTTCAAACTATACGATAGACATGTTCATATAGATACATCAATATCAATCAACTTGTCGCAGTTTACGAAAACATGAAAATAATTTTAGAAGAACAATTGCAACTTCTGCAATAGCAGCACCAAGCTCAACTTCAACAGCTGTAATTGCAGTAGCTACGACAACTGCAGCAGCAAGAGCCCTTGCATCAGTTGTTCCAGTAACAGCAGCAGCGAATTGTGTAGCTGGAACAAGAGCTACAGCGTGGTGAGTGACCGGAACAGCCGAATCGAAAACGTAAGTTGTTATACATATATGTGATCACAACTTTGAAAGAATAATTGAATATAATTGTAAAAAATTTCATGTGATTGAATTATATACAAAGTTTGAATGTACGGTCTCATAGTATAATAAAGAGTTAAAAAATTCGGTAATTATTCGGATTACCTGTCACAGGGTCAATGACCTTGACCTTGAAATATGTTATTTTTGAGATCTTTTTGAACAACTTTGTCCACGGACATATGGTACGGAAACGCCTCCTTCACATTTTTTTTTTATGTTAAAGTTTGTTATTTCTTAGATATGACGACAGGCATTTCTCCGTAACATGTCATTATTGTACATGTGATTGACGATATTTTTCAGCATTAGCGAAGCAGATTAGTTGGTTCCGCCCACGAAACAGCCCCCCCCCTTCCTCCGCTCTCTGGTCGTTCCATTACCAATTTGGTAATCCTCATGAACTTAAATTACTGCCTGTCGTATTTGCTGCTATTCTAAAAAAATGTAAACAAACTTATACATTTTACACGCTATTAATCGGCGAATTCCACAGCAACTTGTCATACCACACTCGTTAGTTTCTCTTACATTCAGTCTCTTGAAAGTATTATTAACAGAAACATGAGGTCGTATCAATTTGCGCGGATTGTAGATAATTACGATTTGTTATTGGACTTTTTAATTCATCACCATGTTTTGCGGAGTGAAATGTTATGCCCAAGATGTGGCTCAGCTATGCAGATGAATCGTCAAAATATGAAATTTCGGTGCAACACTGTGCGAAGAGTCAGGCGTTATCACCGCAAAGCTCGTCGGGAATGGTGTGCATACTCCGTATCAGCGTTCCGCGGTACATGGCTCCACAATGCCCGCCTGTCGCTCCGAAAAATTTGCCGCCTCGTAGCGTCATTTTTAAGCCACCGTCCTCCGCATCAACAGCAGATTGAGGAGGACTTAGGAATTCGTTCGGAGGCTGCTGTCGAATGGATAGCACGCTGCCGGAAAGTATTTATTTACATTTTTTATCATCGGTTCTACGTTCTCCAGTTACCCTCATCATTCTTACTCTTACCTAGATTTGTCAATATTGGGTTCGACGTACTACCACTCGTATCGGAGCTGTTGTATCCACCGTTCATATCGATGAAACGAAGATCGGGGGTCATCGAAAATCGGGGGAGAATGCTCGGGGGCAATTAGGTGTTCGGAGGGATCGACACCGTTAGCAGGCGTTGTTTTATGGTGCCGGTACCGAATCGCTCCGGCCGTACACTCATCGCTCTCGTTCGCCGCTACATTCGCCCCGGAACGACCATCATGTCAGACTCGTGGCGAGGATACAATAGACTTCGGCAGCACGGCTAGTATCACCTTACGGTGAACCACCGTCTTACTTTTGTAGACCCGATAAAACGGGCCTACACTCAAAATATTGAACGCCTATGGCGGGACTTGCACGATAACATCCCGTCATATGGCGTTGTTAAGCGTCACTACAAGCAGTACATCACTGCTTTCCTATTCAAACGTGCCTTTTTATACACGGAACGCATTGAGCAGTTTTTTAGGGAAGTCGCCCGATGTTTTCCTGTATCACGTAATGATGCAATAAATTTCGTAGAACCGTAAACGTTGATGTTTTCTTTCTTTCACCTTTTCGTCCACTCCTTTTCATTCATGATTTCATTGTCGTGTATGTGCTGCCCTCTAGTCGTTTCGAACTTTGGTGATTTTCATGAATTCGAATTATGGCCTAATGATGATGATGATGATGATGATGATGATGATGATGATGATGATGATGATGATGATGATGATGATGATGATGATGATGATGATGATGATGATGATGATGATGATGATGATGATGATGATGATGATGATGATGATGATGATGATGATGATGATGATGATGATGATGATGATGATGATGATGATGATGATGATGATGATGATGATGATGATGATGATGATGATGATGATGATGATGATGATGATGATGATGATGATGATGATGATGATGATGATGATGATGATGATGATGATGATGATGATGATGATGATGATGATGATGATGATGATGATGATGATGATGATGATGATGATGATGATGATGATGATGATGATGATGATGATGATGATGATGATGATGATGATGATGATGATGATGATGATGATGATGATGATGATGATGATGATGATGATGATGATGATGATGATGATGATGATGATGATGATGATGATGATGATGATGATGATGATGATGATGATGATGATGATGATGATGATGATGATGATGATGATGATGATGATGATGATGATGATGATGATGATGATGATGATGATGATGATGATGATGATGATGATGATGATGATGATGATGATGATGATGATGATGATGATGATGATGATGATGATGATGATGATGATGATGATGATGATGATGATGATGATGATGATGATGATGATGATGATGATGATGATGATGATGATGATGATGATGATGATGATGATGATGATGATGATGATGATGATGATGATGATGATGATGATGATGATGATGATGATGATGATGATGATGATGATGATGATGATGATGATGATGATGATGATGATGATGATGATGATGATGATGATGATGATGATGATGATGATGATGATGATGATGATGATGATGATGATGATGATGATGATGATGATGATGATGATGATGATGATGATGATGATGATGATGATGATGATGATGATGATGATGATGATGATGATGATGATGATGATGATGATGATGATGATGATGATGATGATGATGATGATGATGATGATGATGATGATGATGATGATGATGATGATGATGATGATGATGATGATGATGATGATGATTGATGATGATGATGATGATGATGATGATGATGATGATGATGATGATGATGATGATGATGATGATGATGATGATGATGATGATGATGATGATGATGATGATGATGATGATGATGATGATGATGATGATGATGATGATGATGATGATGATGATGATGATGATGATGATGATGATGATGATGATGATGATGATGATGATGATGATGATGATGATGATGATGATGATGATGATGATGATGATGATGATGATGATGATGATGATGATGATGATGATGATGATGATGATGATGATGATGATGATGATGATGATGATGATGATGATGATGATGATGATGATGATGATGATGATGATGATGATGATGATGATGATGATGATGATGATGATGATGATGATTCCACTCCTCTACATTCATCATTTTATTGTCGTGGTCAACATATTCCAAGGTCAAGGTCATTGACCCTGTGACAGGTAAACCGAATAAGTTCCAAAAATTCTATACAAAATTGTATAATATATTGCAATAAATCTTATACAATAAGACTTTATGTTAAATGACCAGAAAAAATAATTAATATCTAATTTGGCATTCTAGGGCACAATGCAGCAGGCAGAAGCCGAGCAGTGTGGCGTAGTAGAAGAGGTGGAGGAAGGAGGCGTGTAACCAAACCCATAATTAATGAATTTCACGAAAAACACTTCCATTATTATCAAATACTTTGAGTTTTTATTTTATTTTTTTTTTTAAATACATCATTCTTGATCCTTTTCGGATTTCCTTGCAAACCTCTTTCCAAAAAAAATGTTTATCAACGATCAGTAACTCGCAATGTAAGTCATTGGATATTCTACTTTGTAATTTCAATAAAATGTGGACTCAGGCAAATAGGCACTTATAATTCTACTTTACGAAACTCATAAATAATTGTGTTGAATTTCTTTTGAATGCTTGACGATCTTTCCTTGATTCTGGCAATTATCGATCTGTTTCATTTAGAGAAAGTCATCAGAATCGTTTTATGTCTGAACTAGTAGTATCGCAATAAGCAATTCCAAACAATTTACTTTCGGAAAGATGATCTGATTTATTTTTGCTTTTTCTAAACCTTATGATAAAAAGAATGTTCCGCTATAGGAACCAAAGGAGATCAGCAAACAACTTAGGTAGCTATTCTCTAACCTTTACGATAAGCTCACATTACTTTCATAATCTGAGGTTGACTACTACTATTAAGGTTCGTTACAGATGATTGCAATGACCAACAATGCTACTTAGGTGATCATCTGGTGACCTAAGAAGCCAACATTTCGTTTTCTATTTAAGAAAAAAACCGTAGCGTTTTAAAAAGTCACTCTAGGTCAGTAGCGACTCACGTGATAGCTAAATCGATAAAACTATTCTATTTCTGCTCTCTTCAGTAAAATTATACTCTTTCAATAAGCACATGTACATGAGTATGAGCTATTTAATATCATTTACTCTACTTGAAATACAAAATTATTGACCTTCCACGACTACACGGAAAGCTGTTTGACCTACTCTAATAATCTTCTTCTAAGAAATTGATTAGCGGATATCGTCATGATTAAGTCATATATGTTTTCATTTTATTCGTTATTTGATTGGTCGTTGTATTGATTGGCTGTAAATAGCTTTTATTCGAATTTTATTTTATTTTTAAGATGTTTACTGAAAAGCGCGAAGCGCGCCATCACACTCTAGTTCATCTCAGAAATCTATGAAAGGAAATGAAAGTTGTGTTTAAGTTTTAGCATAGCTTACGTTTCTATACAAAATAAGCTAATATCTTTGATTATCAAAATGAACATGGAAGAGTAAGAACGCATTTTATATTATGAAAACATGAGTTAAAACCCATGTTTGTTTATTGAAGAAAATGTTCCAGCATTATGATACGAAAATGAATGTTGGATTGCATATTTTACTATTGGAACGTAAATAAGATTGTTTGAATGTATTTCCCATTATCAGAATATCAATTAAGTCATTGAAACCCATACTCAACTATTTGAACATGAATAAGTTGATTAGAACACCGATTTGATTGTTAAAACATAAGTTAATAAGTTAGAACACAGAATACAGCGTTTGAACATATTTTTGTTCATGAGAACATAATTTGCAATGTTATAATGCATATTAAAATATCAGACCATAAATACAATCGTTAGAACATATGTTTAATCATTGAAACATAATTACTGACACATTGGCCTAGTGGGTACAGCGTCAGCCTGACGCGCCATGGGTAGCGGGTTCGATTCCCGGCCGGGACGAAATCATTTAATATGGTTTTTTCTCTGACCACCGTGAGCAGAAGGCCTCTCCGGAGAGGCCGGTTGTATCGGCACAGGTTTTTTGCAGTTTCCCTGTGTCCTCGTGCAAATGCGATACAATGGTTAGGGCGTAAGTCGGCTGCAGACGCAACCCGATAGACTATGTGTGTGATAGTTTATCGGGCAGGTAGGAGGGTGGTGAGTTTTTAGAGGGGGGAGGGGGGCCTAGAGGGAGTGCGCGTAGGATCCCGACGGGGTCTCATGCTTCTCTTATTAAGCCCGATGATTTGACCCCCAGCTAACCGACATCTCACACTATTGACATTTATAACTGCAGCTTTTACTCAGTACTTAAAACTATTGCTTAGATATTCTATTGAATCTTCTGCAGCTTTGGTACACAACGAAAATCTCTTCTTACACATCTTATCTTTCTTTCACTCCGCAACTATTATCTCATGATTATCGCCAGCCACTGGATTTTTTTTCACCGCCTTTTCTTTTAATAGCTCAGATTTTTTAGCAACCCAAGCCCCCCTTTCTTTTCCGAGCATTTCTTCACATTTTTTGTAGCTCTACTCCTGTTTTTTTAGTTGCAGTTTGAGTGTTGAAATCGTCAGCTTCTGCTCTTCCACTTGTCTTTCTAGATAGTCTCTTTTACCTATGATACTCATAAAAACCTCGTTCAATGCCTCATATTCTTCTCTCTACACCTATTTACTATTTTCATCTGAGCCCTTCCTTTGCTTTGGATCTCCATGCGCTTCTTTTACTTTATTTGCTTCAACTCTAACAAACATTCTATTCAGATTATCCTTATCTCCCTCACTCTCTATCAATGCCGCATCATTACTAGAGTTTGTCTTGTTGACATTCATAACATTTAAACTGTGGTTTTTTGGATTCTGTTCGATCGGTGAGTGCACTACAGGGGTCCTCTTTCCATTGCATGGTATGTACGGCAGAATTGGAATTTGCTTATCGACCTCTTCGATTGACCTTATACTGGGCGGTCGTCCCTTCCCTTTTTTTGACGTGCTGCCATCTGTTTTATTTTCCTCAGCTGGCACCTCAATCATCTATTCAAGACGGTTGCAGAATCTTCGAACCTAACCGCAATTGCAAGTCTACTTTTTCAGATCAGCTTTTCTATCTCTCTACCGCTTTAAATACATTCCTGTTACGTTTTTTACTCTCTCATTGCTTCCGCTCTACTAGTACAGCTTGCTTTTCGACTACTCCTCTACGTAACACAGTATTTTCTTAAAATTTTTCTCACCGCAAAATGACCATTCGTCTTTATCTAACAGCCCTCTACGGGCCTCTTTCCGATGGTCCATAGTAAATGGACTAAAAAATGAAAGTTTCTAATTGAAATTTATGTCAACACCTCATGAAAACTGTATTGATAGTTCCTTTATATTTTGCTGTAATGTCTGTTCGATAATTAGACATAGTTGTAACTAATGTTTCATTCAAAAATTCAGTTAGAATTGCATATCGAGTCTTACTTATGGGTCTCATAATGTGTATACGTGTCCACAGAGCATACACCAAGCTAGTGTGCTTAGTGAATGCTACATGAATATACATTTCATATAACCCGGTGTTGGTACCGATGGTTTGGTAACGTGAACCCACAAATTTTCCCCCACCCAAAAATCGGTCAACGCGCCTAAAGAAGTTTTAACCTAAAAAAAAAAACGATATAGTCGAGTGAAATAAAAAGCCAGCGAAATTTGTTCTTTATTATTCAGATGATGTGTCTTAAATATGTATTGAGTAGAATTGCAATAATACACTCTCGGCAAACTTGACTATAGTAATATTGGTGCGAAACGTTAGTGTATATCTTTGTTATTTATTTGAAAAAACAGCGCCAAGTTATTGGTATAGTTAAAAGTATCTGTTAGAATAATCGAAACTGCACATTAAACGATTTTTCTTTAATGATGATAGTTGAGCGTTATGTAACGAACAATTTTTTCTCTAAATTCATAGTTTCTGAATTTTTTTCATGACTTCAGTAAGATGGAAGTTATTATGAATACGTTCTAAAAGTATTACAAATTTTTTTAACAGACTTACGTACGTCTGCTTTCGTTCTGACGTCGATCTTACGTTAGGAAACCAAAAGACAAAAACGTCGACAGCAGCCTGTTTCCTAATGGCTACAAGGGTATATAGCTTTTATTCGAAAAAATATTAAACGCGCTATAAATAAAATAATTATTAAAATACAATGAAAAAATAAATTAATAGTTACATGTAATTATTATACCATCGTTTTAAGACTAATTATTTCTACTGAATTGGAAAATATTTGGTTTTCAACATGATGTGTTACTAGCGTAAAATCGGCTGATAGAAGTCTTCAACTAACCAAAGCACAAAAATAATTTGCATCCACTGACACTTCATGTTTATAAATGTGTATACATATATTGAAATCACCAAAATAGTTTGTTTATAACATACTTTCACAAACAAGACTGATAAATATATTGATATTTTTTTTCTCTTCGAACAATTTTATAAATTAATTTTGTTCAACCGAACAAAAACCCACGTTGTGAAGTTAAGACTGTTTATCGAAATTTAAGCCATGTACAGTAAGAATGTAAATTGAAAATTCTATGCGAAGCAGTGCTGGCTGCTCGGAGTGGCCGTTTTAAAACTAAAATAGCAATTGTCTTTTTGAGTCAAAACTTATCTGAAAATATATATCTAAATGTTAGGATTATTTTTTTTATTTATGAGAATGATTGTAAATAGAAGTAGTAAAAATAGAAATTAACTCAACTTTGAAAAATTGAAACGTATTATGATATACTTTTTTTGTTATTGAATAGAACTGTATGATTTTTTTAAATAAGCTGCATGCGCATGAAGACAGGACTACTTTTTTTGCGCTTGTGCTTCAAGAAATACGATCGTTACGATCACGTACAACTAGCATGCACGTGAGTTCGCTTATAATATAGAATGCGGTGTATCTTATTTGCCAAAGTGTGCATATCATTTACCGAAGGGTGTTCTTAATAATAGTGAATGTTTTCATTATATTGGTATAAGAATATACAAAATTTATTAAAAATGTATTTAATGGAATGGATATAAGTGTTAGTGATGTAGTAGCTTACATTTGAAGGGACGACGATTTAATGGAAAAGTAAAAATGACTTCACGTAAGAAAATTATTTATTCAATAATATCTTCTAGAATTAATTCTCCTAAATATGCACTTCAGATGATGTGCAAGAAATCAATCATTACCGAAGATAATTAGAATGTGAAAATAACACTAACGAACAGGAACCTAAAATTGAGGAAAAAAATGATCTTAGACAAAAAAAACATTAATGAAAAGAAAACGAAATAAACCAAGAGTCTATTCTCTAGGTGAATTTACTTGCTCGAAACCGAAGAATACAAAATTTAAACGCAAAGAATAGTAAGTAATAAAGTTTACTTTATAAAATTGAGAACGTTATAATTTCTTTCGAGTTTATTTTACTACATAATGATAATTTTTTTTTCTTGTGAGAAATAATCAATTAAAAATATCTATTCAAAACATCAATATACCATTTTAATATTAAATTATAAATAGAAACCATAATTTCAATTCACATAACAAATAAACTAAGTTAAGTAATAATGTCAACTCAATTTTACTACTTTTTCCGTCTTTTAATAACTTTTGTTGCATTTGAAAATAAACTACTTATCTCACATTTTAACAAAGAAATAATCTTAGTTTTTCTCATATTTATAAGCGATCTAAAGTTGTATAGGAAAGTATACAGCGGAAATCATATGAAGCTAGTGAAAGAAAAGTTGCTTATCGTAGTATAAATATTATTGATATGCATTCTGCTTTTAATAATTTTACAAGTCTGTTCAAGTTCTCTATTTATCAATGAACTGAAAGTTACATTACGACTTTAGAAACTAAGATTGCATTAAAGATGATTTTTTTTGTTTTTAACTTTCACCGAAATAAACAGCTTTAAAACCAGTTAAAAGGAGCATCATTTCTCGGAATGAAGTACAAGGTATTGTAGATAAAAGTAAATCTTCAACAAATCTACAAACAAAAAGAGCAAATTCTGATGTCACTGCGTCCTCAAACATAGCGGGTGAAAACTTCTCAGATGGTGATGATAATCAAAATGATTAGAATGATAAAGAGATAGACAGAAATAATAGAGAAAACAAAAATCATGGTACCGATGATGATAATGGCGATGATCTGAAGTATCCGATATATTCAAAGAACGATCCTAAAGTGAGAATATTGATCATTTCGTACTATATCTAATTGTATATTTTAAATTAAATTTCATTGAATCTGAGATCTATGTTTTGAGTAATTTGTACAAATTCGAATTTCTTTCTAGATGAGATATTTAAAAAATAGTATATACACCAAGAGGAAACTATACGGCAGTATAAAGGCCAACGCTGCTAAGCCGTCTTATTTATCAATACGCTTGATGAAAGATGTCTTTCGACCCAAAAAAAATCACACATTGTACATTAACAGAAAACCCTGGTCGAGGACAAGGACTTAAAACTACAAATGTAAACGACTTCATCCTAAAGCTGTAGAGGCTATAATCAGTAATATTACGTTTTTTCAACACAATATTCAATCGTATCATATTTTATAGCCATATAATGCACATACAATTTGTTTTTTACAGAATAAGCATAATCACTGCATAAAAAAGCTGTTCCTGAGAATTCAATTTTGCGCTCTCAAAGAGTGGCTTGAAAAAATATCATAAACAAACAAAAAGATCAACGAAAAAATAACCCAAAAATCTACAAGATAACCAAGAAAAAACTCAACAAGAAAATGAACATAGAGATCAACAAGAAAATCGACAATAGATTTAACAACAAATTTAACAATGGAATTAACAACAAAATTAACAATGAAATACATAATAAAATTAACAATAGTTCTTGACGTATTATAATAAAATATTTAAAATAAATACAATATCCGAAATAAATGTAATGAATGAAATGTTCAAAATAAATAAAATGTTCTTTACTGCAAAGTTCTATTTCAATTATATCACATATGTGCGAATCTGATTGAATCTGATTCCATCCATTCTGCTATTTTCAATTAATCCATATTTGAATCTGCTTAGATTCAACCATCTCTGAGTTGACTGAGTTTGATTTAATGTATGTTCCTGATAGAATTTATATTCAGATTAATCCAGATTTAATCAGTACGAATTTAATCTAAACTATGACAGTAAACAAACTATGGGAATTGTGAAGGATCATGGATGCATGTTTACTCTTCCTACCCCAGAGGTATTCACTAATACATGGACAACTGATGGCGTAGACTAAAGCTACGTAAACAAGTCGAGAGCTGTTGAATATTGATGGCGAGAAAAGAGATACAATTTAGAATCAGAGTCCACTTAGTATAAATGTAAAAAAGTTTAATCAATACGATAATTAACACAATAAGCATATTGAGTAAATCGTGGTAGTACGTCCAAAGCGAAAATAGCCAGAATTTCTACCTATACATTGGATAATCTTGGAGGTGTCGTTGAAGCTGGTACGATAGTCCACAATTCTGATTCACGAAATTCGGATCCACAAACTCAAGTAGAAATAGAATTCGAAGATTGGCACTTTCCATACCTAAAATATGGTCGTCCTCATTTAAAGAGTTATCGAAAATTGTTACGATTTGTAGTCGGCTGAATGCGGAAAAATGGACTGTATGAGTTTTTATACAGGTTGGTGTGAGGAAGTCTAGGAAATAAATTTTTTGAGACACTCGAGTTACGCTTAGTTGAGTTTCTTTATTAACAAAACACTTATAGACTATGATAACACTAAGAAAATATACTTGAATGAGTTGTCTGACACTATACTGCACTTTCTGAGTAGTCCGTAATTAAGTTTAACGGTTTATTAACAATTTAGATCCGAAAAAAGAGTCACAAAACTTCATTTGTAGCGATAGCCACCCTCACACAGGGGAGTTGATCGGTTGTAGTGTGTGTGTGTGACTATCCGTGAAGCACAAGGGCGTCACTGCCAGCACAGCTTCGCGCGCGATTACCCAAAACTGCTTCCACTGGACCACAGGAACTGGAGTTATTGTTAAAGATGCTTCACGTTTGTTAATGGACGTTATGGTGAGATGACTGAACTGTCATTTTTCACAAAATACTGAGTTGACTGACAAAATCGGTGAATCGACGAAAAAAGTACGATAGATTCGTCTGCGTGATTTGCCTGGAGCTATTTGACGACACAAGTGCTCGACCGCGTGTTTGTTGGCGTCATTAGAGCCGGAGAGTCGTCTGTTGGGCCACTAGAGTAATACGAATTTCTGATTGGCTCAGGGAATCGACTGGAGTGCCAGAGGACAAGTCCAGCATGTAATATATTTACATATTTTAAGACTATCTGCCTTGAGCCTTCCAAGTCAGAACAAATATGTAACATTAAAAAAAATTAGAAACAAAAAATGGTGTCAGAAAAATCGAAAAAATTTATTCCTTCCACGGAAAAAAAAATTCGAACATTCAGTTAATCAAATATTGATAATTCCGACCAAAGTGTATTGCCACGAGCAATAAGTTTAGGACGACCTTCAGCAGTTATTCTGACTTTAAGGGGCTCAAGTCTGAGAATATTTAAGAATTGTTAATGCCAGGCTTGTCTATTGGCGCGTCAGTCGACTTACTGGACCAATCTGGAAGAAGCATTGTTCGCATGGCCAAGCAAACATCACTATGGCCCTAATGATGCCAACAATCATGCGGTAAGGACCATGCGATTTCAGTTAGCTTCAGGCAAATCACAGAGTCGAATCTGTTATCAATTCTCTTAGCAAATCTTGATAATTTGAAAAGTCACATTTGACCTCTACAAAAGTACTGAAAAAGCTTCAGTACACTTAGCTGAACAAATGTTTACAATAATCGTAACCAAAATCGGTTCTAGTGGTCCAGACTGATCAGTTTTGTTTTCATGGGGGCGAAACTGAGCTGGCGTTGACGCCATAGTGCCTTCCGGGCCTTCTCGCAGACAACCTTTCTCTCTCAATAATAGTCTACTATACTATATGATCGACAATATCTGCCGACAATAAACTTCTATTCTCACTTCTTGCAGTGTTTAGACAGCCAAAAGTATAAATTACCGATTTATTCACATTCAGGCTCTTTTAAGTATTGGCTAAAACACATTTTTTCGAAACTTTGGTTGTGAAGTATATCATTTACTAGCAGCTGCCCGTAACTTTGCCCACCTGATGTTGAGGAATAGAGGGTAAAGTGGAATACAACGAAAAAGTGAATCAACAAATTAATTATTTTATAAAAAAATTTTGGTGATTTCGAATGTACTAATGAATCGGGAAAATTAATGTACAGAAAGTAAAATAAGCGTTTTTAAACTTGAATTAATTCATTATTATTTAGATACATGTTACATCTTCAGCAACATTTTTTCAATTGTTTAATTGTTTATAACGAATCCAATTGTATAGAATGAAAAGAGTGGGTTTCCATTTATTATACACGATGAATAATTTAATTTCAGTAAAGAAAACAATTTGTCGTTAAAGGAAATCACATATATTGGGCGCATACTGTTTTTAATAATTTATAACGAATCAATTTTTTATAAACAGAAAGAAAAGGTTTCCTGACATTCAACTCAGAAAGTCCCTTCATTTTATCAATGAAAGAAATTTTCCGTTGTGTGTTGTTGACGTTTGAGTTTTTGTACTCCAAGTAACTGTCAAGTTCATATGTAAGGCAATTTGGAGTGGGGCGAGGCTCATCAATACTAAGTATCAATGTACGAGGGATAAGGTCGTCCTGAGAGCAATTCAACAGTTTTGTAATAAGCGAGTCTGTCAGTTAAAGTTAATGTGTAAACAAGCAAGCTGTTCGTCAGCTATCTTTCTATTCAGTGAATGTAATCTTTATATTTCTTTATTCAATATATTCCACTTGTTAATGTTAAAGAGAGTACTCTAAAAGTTTATTTAACGCCTTACTACACTATTCCTTCGCCTTCTACAGTGAATCTAACATGTGTTATAGAATTTATTGCAAAGCTCCCGTTTTTCATGGTTAATGACACATTCAATTTTCATCGAAATCTTAGTCAAGCATTCGATTTAGAATTTCTCATGCACACTTATTCGATTTCTCTATTAAACAATCACCAGACACAGTTTTCTATTTACGCGATTATGGAAAGTCAAATTCAGCGCACTTTTTTCCAAAACGGCCAGTCCGATTTTAATGAAACTCAGCGGACATACAGGAGAGGTGATCGAAGAAGTAACATAAGCTACTTTTTGTTTATGTAAATTGTTTATACTAATAAAAATTGCTAAAAAAAATCAAAAACGGGACCTGTGCAATATATTTGAGTTCTTACGACCGAGAATTTTTTCTTTTACTAAAATTAAGTTACAAGCTGTTTCAAATGTACATAAACATACTTTTTTTGTCTAGAACAATTCATTCTGTTATAAACAATGGAAAACTGGATCTATTCAATTTTTTCTATATTTCAATCCTTCCGAAGCATAATTTTTTCCCTCCACTAAAATAAGGTTACAATACATGTGAAATAGATGTGAACCTGTTCGTCGAGCAGTTTCAACTTTTCGGTTGTTTTTATATCGACCTTTCGCTGCCCTCTGGTCAATTGCAAAAGCCTTAGACTTTTCGGGCTGCTAGGGTCAAAAACTGAGCCACGGTTCTGGGCCGCTCGATATGCTGCTCTATATAGGGATGCATCCCTTGCTAGCGTTGGACGGAAGATCACGGGTGATGACTTCGGTGTAATGTCATCACTTTTTTGTGATACTGTCTAGATCTTTCAATTCACTTCGAAGCCATTCAAGGACTCCAAACGAATTGAGCAAGACTGGGACAGCGAGCATATTCGTGTCTGCGGCTTTATTCGGGCCCGATAATTCAGAGCCCCATATTCTTTTAAGCTGCCACTTATACTCACTGCGGAGAGTATCTTTGATGACAGACACATCCTGTAATGCAGCTTGTGCCTCTCCAAGGTACCTATATGACTCTCTAGCATCCAGATATTTTATGATGCTCCTGTTTGTAAGGTCGACATTATCACTCCAGTTCGGCGATCTTCCTTTCACTAAGTGGGCTACTGCACACTTGTCTGACCCAAACTCCATGCTGATCGCACTAGTATACTCGGACACAACCTCTAGGACTGCTCGGAGTCTCTCAGGACTTGCCGCGTACACTTTCAAGTCATCCGTATAAAATAAATGAGTAACTTTGTGTACGCGGTTGGAGACTCGTCCGGCTTTATATCCAGGCGTTCGGCGTAGAGTGACAGATAATGGCAGCAGTGAGATGCAAAATAGGAGAGGACTCAGAGTATCACCCTGATATACGCCTCTCCTAAATGGCACTGCTCTAGTGGACACTTTCGTTTCACCAGATGTTACGTTGAAACGTGTCCTCCAGAGCGGTAACAGATGTTCGATGCATTTCACGATTTGCGAGGGTACTGAAAGGCATTCGAGCAAGTGGAGAAGAAGCTCATAAGATGTTGTATCAAATGCCTTCCGGTAGTCCACCTAGGCTATTTACAAGTTGCGCTTATAGTAACATGCGATCAGTGTAACGCACTGGTCTACTAACAAGTTCTCCTTGCGACGGGACAAGCCACGTTTGCTGCCACGTTGTTCGTATATCTGTCTCCATACAGGTTCTATTGCAGTCAAAATCCTCTCGTTTCGGATCCTGTATGTTTTGAGATGATACAGGCCAGATGCTGGTGTGATGATCTCAATTTTTTCCACCAATAGTTGGGAATTGTATCTGGCCCTGGGGCAGCCCAGTTTTTAGTGCCCCTTAGAACATTCCTGATTTCGTCAACGCTGACTCGTTGAAACTCTCCAGAAATTCGCGATAGATGTTCGTCGCAGAATTCTGTAAAGTTTTAAAGGGTTGGAGTGTCTACATCTAACATGGTATCACAACCATATATTTTGGTCCAGTCAGTTTTGATTCTTCCTGCACTTAGAGGCTCATAGTTGACAGGGGCTTGCGATTCAAGAAAATGTAAAGGATTAGATTAAAATAATCTGTTGTCTCTTCGCTACTTGTACCGCTTTGCTAATGATTTTTTCGCGGCCATTAGCGATCATATTTTGCCTATATACCTCTTCTTGTGGATCAGTAACACAGCGGTATTCAAAGTATGATGTTCACGCGTAATACTCGCCACGATACGCCGTATTCTCGGTATATAAGGTCTGAGAGCCTTTAAGTGGTCCATCACACTCGATGCGTCTTCACAGGCTTAACTCAGAATTGGCTGATGTTCGTCTACCCTGGCTAAACCTTCGAGCTACATCGTAGACTGCACTATTGAGTGCAGAGAGATCTATATCTTTTGGTACCCGATGGTCGAGATCTTGGTTAGCGCTAGCTAGTTGTTCTGCAGAAAGAGTAACTTTCCGGAGACAACAGCCCTTTCTGCCGGTGTAGTCATGATGATTGGCGCCTGAAAGGGGAGGAGATGGGGGCTCTGCAGTGAGAGAAGGGCGGAACGGAAGTATGCTCCACCTCGGTGCGACTGTCTCGGGTGTTAGTGAGACTTCGTCCTCAGTCTCTGAAGCGTCTGATATTAGAGAGTCAGAGTCTGACTCCTCTTCTATCCGCTGTGGAGACTGAGTGTACCGCACCTGTAATGCGAGCGCCGCCTGCGTTAGTTGTTGTAGCTCTGCGTGCATGTCGCACCACAGAGTATGCAGGCGCCTGGTCTAGCCGGTGGTCTGTGCCTCGCATCTTTCCCAACACTGCATTAAATCCATCCTGAGCTCTTTTGTCTACCTGTGACGCCGAAAGGGTAGTCCAAGGTCAGTATCCAAATTAGAACGCATCGTTAGGCCCCTCCCAACTGTTCCATGGCTCTCATCCGGAAAGGGCTGGTTGTGTGGGGCCGTTGCAGGTCTAGTGTTCGGAACCTGTTTTGATTTCTCGCAGGGGAGGGCGGTGATGTTTAACGAAGCCGAGATGAATAGCTTCGTTCCTTGCACCCAGCAGGCCAAAACCAGTGAGGAGGAAAAACTGGCTGTACGAACTTATTCCATTACCGTAGCGAGAGGAGCACCCCTCAGCCAGACATTTATCATTATTATTAATACTACTATGATTATTATGAAATTACAGCTGAAATATAAAAGGAATTTTGTAAATAAGTTTAATACAATTTATTGCCAGCAAAATAATTTTTATATTCCAATTAAATAAAAATTAGAGGTCAGACTAGTAAAGTTTACTGGGCCAGCATAATAATTTTTCATTGCTGACTGACAGATTAGATAAGAGTGACAACTTGCGTCCAGTTTATATATTTAATATAGTTAATATATTTCTATTGGAATTTTTTTTCCGTGTAGATACTCGGCGCCAGGTACACATTTACTGTCTCTCCTGTTTGTACTAGTGCGCTTTTCTCCCATGGGTGCCGCGGCTACTGACTACTCTATACATAAAAAATAATGTGTGACGTCATGGATGCATCTCTACATACAAATATCTTTATAATTGCTACGAATTATGATTTCATATTTAATAGGTAGTCATCTCATATCATAAGCTTCCGATTAAACGTCAAACGATCATTTTTCATTAATTATTAGCAGAGTTATAATTAAGCTACGCCCCTAACACCGATATTTCGGCTATTTAAGATTTTTCCGCTCGCTGTTTCACTCGACTTAATCCATCGTTCGATCATGTGTTCTCTACGACTGAAGGTGTCTCATGTCATTTTCTGCCCCGTTCAGTTCACCACAGTGCCCTTTTTTGCATGACGTATTGTTATCACTCTCTTTCACGTCAACCTTGTGATATTACCGTCTCGCTTGAATACTGGAGAAACATCCATACCACATGGCATGAACGAATCATTAATTTTGATTTATGAAGCATTTTTAGATTTAAATTTTTTCTCTTTTTAATAAATGAAAACCCAGCTCGGTAGATTAACAGAATAGTGAAAAACACACCATAGGATCATGAAATAGAGTGTCTTATTAAAATATCACATTTTTCGCCATGAATATTTACAACACACTGAAATTGTTATTGATAACAAAAAAGTTGTCTACGTGATCCATATTGATTCTCATAAATTTTTTCCAGCATCAGAAGAGAAAAAATGTTTCGAATAATTGTTGAAAAATAATTATTCCAAATGTTGTGAAATGTGTCCTGTGAGTTGCTTTCCGATGTTTATGACTTTTTTCTTGCTTTGACATTCTCTGTAAAGTTGTTTATTTCCGACAACCAGGGCATTATTTAATTATAGTTGAATCCTCGTATGTTTTATGTGTGGCTTGAATATTTTCGACGCATATGGTTCACAACACGAAATACTTGGCTTAGGCGTTTTAGTTCATTGTATCGTAACGTTGCAACTATTTCTGCAGACCTTGATTAATATCGAGAAAAAATTATGAAATCCGGACAAAACAGATACCCTTAGATATCTGTGCAAATTGGCGGCAAGCTCACATTTCAATGACTTCCGGATACTTGAATTCTGTTCCGTCAAAAACAAAGAAATCGCTGAAATTCTCTACTTACACAAAGCTTCGCCCAATGGATATGGTAAAATTTATGAATTGTCTGTAGTATCGTAGAATCCTTCTTAACGAATGTTAAGAATTTCTATATTTCAATTATACTGTTTACAGAAGAAATGCTGATGTTATTATTTATAATGTAAAGTAAAATGACAGAACTGTTATCTTATGAATACACGGAAATGCAAGAAAAAATCTCAAGATCTTTCTCAAATTTGTCAATAATGGGTAGCAATATATTTGTTTCTCGTGAGTCAATTTTTGAAAATTCAAGCCATTGACTTACTTTCTAATAAATTTTTCACAGCTTGGCCCATTGTTCCTACGCACAGAAAGATGAAATTTATCGTGGTTGCTTTAAAGATTTTGTTAAAAAAAATGGGTTGAGTTGTACAAAATTTATTCATAAGTAAGTCAAGAGTTTGAATTTCCGGAAAATGACTTACAAGAAACCAATATGTTGCTGCCCATTATTGACGAATTCGAGAATAAGAAAAAGCTTACGACTTTTTCTAGCACTTCTGTGTATTTGTAACATAACAGTGCTTCTATTTTACTTCACATTATAAATAATAACATCCACACAAAACAGGCATCTACAGATGTCTGTAAAAACTGGCGCTGAGTTCACAATTAAGTAAAATTAGTATAAATGGCAAAAGGTAAAATCGAAGATACATGTAAAGTCAAAAAAAACGGTAAGTGAGCTGCATCTTCTTCATAATTTTTTTGGACTAGCAATAAACTATTGACTTACGAAATTTAAGTGTTTTTTTTGTCCATTTTGCACTCTTGTATCATTTCAGTTGAAATGCACATTTTATTGCCAACTTAGAAGCAGGTTGAATTTTTCCTGCCCTACAAAATAACTATCTCAGTTTTTTTAAAAAATATTTTCTTTGGTATGAAAAAATGTGAACGTCGTTTTTAGATCCTTTCACCCTTATCTGGGAAGTGAAATTATTGCATTATTAAAAAATGATACACAGCGAAGCTTTATATCATTATCTGAAGAATATGAAACAATTATTGAAAATTCTTTGTTAGCATTCATCATTGAGAGATTTTATAAACAATTGCGTGAATTTTAATTATTTTTTTAATTAATCTATCATGTTTTCATATACAAATACCAACACTGTGTTAAATTTATTGAAAATTCATTAGTAACATATGAATTTCTAATTGCTTATAAATAAAATAGTTTCAATAAAAATTATGATTTCTAGACGCTATTTCTGATAATATATCTAGAAAAGGACAATATTTTTATTCATTTATTTTTTAAACAATTTTTTTACCACTAACAATTATTTTTACTTTTAAAATTTTTTCCCAATAACTTTAGTATTATTAGAAAACAGCTCTCACTTATGTTTGTGAAAAATTTTTTATCATTACTTATTAGTAATTATAAAATTATTTTTTATATTTCTTAATTTTTCTCAAATTTTTGAAAAATTGCTCACTTTTCTATGTTGAAAAACACATTCTACGCATTTTTCTTATGCGATTTCGTATTCTGTGGATGTTTTTTTTTCACTATTTTTTACTCATTTACAAGTACTTTTAACTATTCAATTCTGCACGTTGCAACTGTACGGAGCGGGACCTTTGAGTGCGAGAGAGAGATGAGAGCGTCCGTAGCATGTTGACACAACGTCTATAAGTTCAAATCCACATCATCATTTCTTATTAATATCATTACAAATAAATTGTACGTTCATGTAATTACTGTAATACTCGTTGTTTTTTTTTTTTTTTTTAATCAATCAATATGACTAATATGTATTAATGTCTACAATCTTTAAAACGTAAGCGGTGAAAGGTGGAAAAACGCAATTTGTCAAACTTTGACACTTGATAAACAATAGTAATTATTTTTCCCAGCATCTCGACGCCGTTGTTAGTCCCGCGGGAAAGGGCTTGCCTGGTTACATTTTTGGAATGACTTCTTCTAAAGAAGACACCTACAGCCCCCTGGGCTTTTATTGTTTCGTTGCTTGTGCAAGCGCCGACCGTATAAACGATAAATTTCCTTTTAGTTTTATGATAGAACAGGGAGTTGTCGATTATCATCTGAAGAGGAAGTCCGGGCGGGAGATGATTTCGCAGAAAGTCTTTGGGGTCGTAGTACTGAAGAAATCGTCGGAAGACTGGGAAAGGGTACACACCAATTTGCAGCTGACATTTATCCCAGGTCGGAAATATGCCAACTTGTCGACCTCTTTTCCTCGCGTAATAAGGCATCAAGTAGAAATTTAAACCGACACTTTGCAGCAGGTGGATCCAGTTCAAGTGGTGAGAAGGAGATGATAACTCAGCCGAAACAAACGTTACTATAAAACAATGGATACTAGGTTACACTAAATTGATAGATAATGGAAGAACAATACAAAGACAAGAAGAGAGAGACGAAAAGAAAACCTTAAAAAAGGTTAAACAAAAATTTCTCAAATAGAGAACTTAAATCTAGGATAGCTTAATACCTTTAGAGAGCAGAGGCCCTGAAAGGCTGCTGAAGCAAGAGTGAGGACCACACCAGCACGAGCGTTTGATCTCTGAACTGGGTTCCTCATTTAGACCTCTTCCGCGCTCTAGAGGAAGGTTCAGCGACAGGTGGCGGTTTACAAGTGGATTCTTTTAGGACGATGATGGCGGGAGGTACGTTGTTCCTACAAGCTCCGATAGCGTTGTTTGGTAAACCAGTAACGGCTGCAAGTAAGGTTGGTCCAGAACTCGTAGAAGATGAAAGATGAGATAATAATAGCGATGGTGCCAAGGCTTCTGACAGTGTTGATGGTCCAGGCGTGATGCTGTTGGTCTTGCTGGTCGCGGGGGTTAATTCGGCTGAGCTCGCTCTCGACTTGATCCAACCGGCTACCCCATTGCACTTGAGTATCTATAGTGAGAAGACGATTCTCAATAGAATCGTCGGAGGTAAAAGTCAATTTCGAGAAGTCAAGCACTGTTAAAGACAAGGAGTCTAGACTGAGAGATGTTTCAGGGATCTGCCCAGTGACGTGAGTCTAGTATTGCTCGAGGTTGAGGATGGTTTTGAAGCAATTTCGAACGATACAGCGGGGGAACAGGTCAAGAACCATTACTCCCAGAACATTGCTCGCAAATCTTAAAGGGGATGGGCCGCACTGGGCGCTCTCCTAGAATCAGAGTGTCCGAATGGAATAAGATAAGCGAGTGGGTCTTAGCGAAGAAATAGTATCCTAACATGGTATTGACAGAACCCAGAAAATGAGTAGTGCCATAGAAGTAAACATTCGTTTCCTCCAATTTGAGGGTAATTTTCCCGTAGATGTTGATACTGTCTTCGGTAATGCCTACAATTTTGTCGTTGACAGGACAAATTTGCAAATGGTCTTGCAGGCAGTTGATGTTCATAAAACATCGGTCAGAACTAGTATCTAAAAGACTCTTTAGGGGTTTATTTGAGCAATCATGGTTTAAAACTGTAGACGAGCGCTTCTCGAGTTTAAATTCTTTGTCAAGCGTCCTAGGCGTACCATGGCTGACTATGAAGGCATGTCAGATTCGCTAGAATTAGTGAGCACGGTAGGAGCTGTGAAAGGAGCGAAGAAGAGATATGGAAAAAGATTGGCAAGGCCAGCTAGCTTCAGGGACCTCGTCAAAGTTTTTATCAGTGAAGCCAATTTTTCCAGCATGTCTTTATAAGCCTTTAGATCCGTAGATGAGGAATTTCTGGCCGGTGAAGGTCCGCGACTAGTGACTAGGGGTTTGACTGAATTCGGAGAAGTAAATATTTCGGGCACGGCTGTCTTCGTCGGAACGTTCAGATTCCTGGCGCTTAGGTTCATAACTACCACCACCTGCGGGTGCAGGATCTCTCAATTGCGGCGCACTAGGTGTAGGAAATCAAATCGGGTACCGTCGTTTCTGAGGAAGAGGCGAGAACGTGTAAGACCTATGTTCCTTACGCTGGTCTTCCTATTCTCAATCTCTTTCTCGTCTAGACTAAAATTCGTCGTATCGTGAATGTCGACCGTTGTCAAAATTGGGGTGGCTACTCTGTCATAATAGTCTGGGTGGCGTCATGCGGAATCAGATCGTGGATGAGGGTAATAATTTTCGGCGTGAGGATGCATAGCGTGGGTGCCTCGCCAAATCCGATTTTTGAGTTGTTCTAATGTTAGGGTTTTAAGGTCAACGCATTGCTCAATAGAGACCCACAAGGTTTCTGGTAGACTATGAAAGAGAGTTTTTAATGGCATCTTTGCCATTGACCGGACAAATTTAGGAAAAAAGTACACAGCTAACAGAAATAACGTGCGGAAAGGTCCGGGATTATACGGTCGTTGACGAAAAGTCTCGACAAGAACTCCTTGAATATTTCCTTGAATAAGGCCTGAACCGTACAGAATGCATAGAAACCTACTCCTTTTGTTTATAACAATTACATTCGTTATGAACAACGAAAAACGGAATCTGCTTGACATGTTCGAGTTATTTGAACGCGTTTTTTTTTTCGATATTCTTTTCACAAAAAAATTTAAATATTCCCAAAACTACGTAAAGATAACAAAGAACAAATCTCATCTTACGAGGAATAAGAAAGACGCAAAAAGGAAATAGACATCACGAGGTACTGAATCTGATGCTTCGAAGAATCAACGATTAGAAGATAATCGCATATGCTATGCAGTGACACAGAATCTAGAATCTGATAATTCTACAAAATAACTTATGAGGAATGATCAAATTAGAAAAGCCAACATACGTCATGCTTTGCGACGAGAGAAATATTAGAGCGAATTCAATCCCGATCTGCAAGAAAATTATTTTACCGCAGTAGATATCGGTTTAACAAATACTGTGTGCAAATCCTGCAAGGCTGTGAAGTGTAAAGAAGGATAAGATAGCCTTTGTCCCGCTGGAGGCAAAGTCCTTTTGGAACCTTGTTAGCAGCCTTCTAAACGTCGAAATCGTTGTTGTTGAGCAATCATGAAAAATCTAAACATTTTCTTAATAACATTCGTCACTACAATTTAGCCTTTTAAGTGACTTTGTTCGGGGCAAAAGGAATCACTGAAGCTAATTCTATGCCAGTAGTTAAAGTACAAGGACGAATTTATCACTTAATTGGCTTTCTACTGCCACATGAAAATCAGTGAATTATTTCCAAATATACTTCATAAGTGATTAAAAACAACAACGAAAAACGAGATTGAATTACTTTCCACATTTAAATTCTTCATTACTGGAATGTTTTCAATTGATGCTCCATGAAACAAATAATTATATTCGTGATTTTAAAACAGCTCTTTAATGATGTCCGTTAGATTTTAATGATAATAATTATAAAATCGTAATAAATGCTGATACGCGCCCTCCAACAGAGCATAGACGTCGCTATAATGAACCAACAATGAATGAAGTATTTGTACTTTTAGTCGATCAACAATATGATAACGAGGCATTGTACTTAATAAAAGAGATAAAAGTTTACAAAGACCTTCTGAAACACATCGATCATACGACGCGTAACAATATCCCCTCATGTATATTCATAGCAAAATTGGTTATCATTTTCGAATATATCAAGTTGACCCTATCACACGTCAAACGAGTGTTATAAAAACACTATCTGCACATCAATCCTATTGTTACCGATTGAAGATTAGAAAAGACGAGTACAATCATTTCCATTGCTATAAATAATTATTCAATCAGTACTTGGTCCATATGTATGCAAAGAATTGATCAGAAACACTGAATTACATGCGTTTCAATCAGAAAAAACTTGTTGAAATTACTTTCATCTCCGAAATGCTATTAATTAACACAAAGACGTAGAAAATTTAGGGAGATTAGTAATCTTGCCTTCATTATTTATAAGAGGGCCTTGATACATGCACGAACGTACACAAGATGCGTACTGTTATGTCAGAAAATATGGTCGTCCCGATCTTTTTATAACATTCACGACGAACACTAAATGGGAAGAAATTACTAACGAACTCTTACCAGGGCAATTAGCTTCTGATCGTCATGACGTAATGTCAAGAGTGTTCAAACAAAAATTGAAAACAATAATGGATCTTTTAGTAAAATGAATAATCTTTCCGCTGTTCTATGCACAGTGTTGAATAGCAAAAATGTGGCTTACCTCATGCTCACACTTTAAAAATTACTACGGAACAAGTTGATGATGTGGTCTGTGCAGAATTATCTAATGAAGTAAAAGATCCTGAATTATTTGGAATTGTAGAAGCACACATGGTACATGGTCTATAACCCGAAGGGATTTTTGGCGCAACTGCCTCTGAAATTTTTTACGAAAGTTTAAAGTTTTCAGTATTTTTTGACCATTCCCTGTCTTTTTTTTATTTTTTTTATAAATATTTAATGTTTAGGGGTTGAAATAAGGAGAGGGTGGTAGTTGGGGCGTCGGGGCAAAGCCCCATGATGTACTTATAAGATTTTTGAAAATTGTTCCCCATCTTACCGTAGGATTGGGGCCTGGGGGCGAAGCCCCCAGTATAGATGCTAATTATGGATAAAGTACAAAATTAATTGTACATGTATAAGAAAGTATCGATGTAGGACAATAGATGTCTCGTGTTGATTAATTTCTAGAGAACTATAGTTATTTAATATTACACTAGATGTCTTGTGTTGCTTCATTTCCCGAGAATCATAGTTATTGAATGTGATAATAGGTGGCGAATCTTTATAATTATCTCATATGTGTATTTGATGACAGAATCTATATAAGTGAAATTGATTGATCGATTATTTAACGCTAACATTCCTCGATTATCTGTTTACTTATTATCACATATTTTTCGATATTTGCTAATAGTCCCCGATTCTTTATTTATTTATTAGTATCTTCTGATATTTGCTAATAATCCCTAATTTTTTCTTTACTTATCACTAAATATCTTCCGATATTCGCTAATAACTCCTGATTCTGTATTTATGTATTACGAGGTAATGGATCAATTTTATAATTTATACAAAATAGCTACCATCACAAATGACAAGGCCGTTACATTGCAATGGTTGAGAGATCTAGGTATGATCCCATCATCACGGTATTTTTTGAAACATAAAAAAGAGATGTATCGTGATGATGGTCATCAAGGTTGTGGCATATTTATTTGCCGCATCAAAAGAAAGCCGAGTCATAGTGTGGCGGTAGCTGATATGCGTGGTTTGAACATTGTCGTGTTTCTGTGCAATGTTGTATGTTGGCAACTTATTGCTTTCCAATTAATCTCTCGTATGATCAGACAGTCAGAGAGTGTTCTATCGTTGAAAATGAAGTAATATCTCGTATCTATTTCCGATAGGTTCAGTTATTGCCGTAAAGTCTGTACAATAGCACTTAATGAGACGTTTGCCGAAGAAGGTCTTTTAGGTGGTATTTGTGCTATTGTAGAGGTTGATGAGTGCAAGATTGGGCGGAGAAAGTATCAGAAAGGTCGAGTAGTTGAAGGATTATGGATCCTTGTTATGATAGAACGTGGTTCTGCGCATCGTTATCGTCTCGAAATTCGTCCAGATGGTAAGCGCGACAGAAAAATTTTCATTAATCTTATTCAAAGAAACAGGAACAGAAACTCATACAGATTGTTGGCGGGGTTCAGTTGATCTCGAAGAACCTGGTTATCGTCATCTAACTGTAAACCATTCTGTTGAATTTGTGAATCACGAAACGGGGGCTCATACTCATAATATTGAGTTATCGTGGCGATGGATGCGCAAAGGATTGTCTAAAGGTGGAGTGCGTAAAGAGTCATTGATAGATCATATGTGTGAATTTCTGTGGCGACGTCGTCGTCGGAAATTAGAATTAGATCTGTTTTTGGGGTTGGTTAAAAATATTAAAACATGTTATCCGGGATATTCGGAAGATAGTTGAGCGAACAATGTCACGTGCAATTATTATATTAGGATTTGTTTGTTATGAGAATTTTATCAATTTTTGTTAAATTTTCATGAAGAATCGCCTTAAGATCGTTAAAATGCCTAAATTTTTGTTTTAAGAAACCGAATTTAATGGTTCTTGGATTTCTTCTAGTTACTTTCGTTTGTAATTCCAATATTTATGCGGGAAAAAATCACGAGAATTAGTTTATGATAAAATTTTCATCAATTTTTGTTGATTTTCTATAAAAAATCACCTTAAAAATTTAAAACTTTAAACTCTCGTAAAAAATTTCAGGGGTATTTGCGCCAAAAATCCCTTTGGGGGTTTTTATCATTTATGTTGGTAAACACGTAAAAAAATTTTGGTCCAAATCGAAGGTGTCCTCTAATCGAAACTACATCCGGAAATCGCATGTACAATCTTCAAAAAATTAAACAGCATTTATGTCGCGTAGTACACGGACATAAAGTTGTTACTCCTATTTGGTGGCCCTACTTATTGCTGCACATGTAAAGAGTTTCTTGACATAAATGTACCTCGACCATAATAAGATGTAGGGTACGTTGACATTTCGACACTCTTTGCCAGTTCAGCAATAGTAGCATGATGGTCAAATCGGAAGCGAAGGCTGGTTTACATAACGTAACATGATACTATCCAATGATTTTTGTTTTTTAAAGTTATACACTCAGCTTTATTAATACCTTTCTTATATTATAAGAGCAATTATCGACTGAATATACTTCTTTTTAAATGAAGTTTCCGATCATAAATATTTTTTAGGCGGTAATTCTTCTTATGGTAGTGGGAAGACAAGAAAATTGTATGTACAAAAATCGGATTGTACATACTTTTTTTTTTCTAACGGTTATTTAGAATAGTCCATGTTCATAGCTACTTGGAACGCTATCTTCAGAAATTGTTTTTTTTAACTGTTCCTACATTTTTCATTGATTTAACTACAGATGATCTAGAGTAAAGTTCCATATTCGATGATCTCTACGCAAGTTCTTCTAGATACTTTCGCTTATAAACAAAGCAAAGTTTATTGTAAGGAACAACTATTGAGAATTTATCTTTTGTGAAAGACAGTGATAACCTTTAAAAGTGAAGAGAAATGACTGATAGTATGTTTGGATATTTGTTTTTTAATCAATAAATTATTCATTCAAATCGTTAATTAAATTATAATTTTATATTCTGTAAGGTCAAAAGGTGCTGACTAAAGACGAGCAAACTATGAGAGAAGAAATCAAACAACTTGAGGCTCAACTGTTACGTGATTTAGAAAAAATAACCTAGCTCAAGTTATTGGCAACAAGAAATTTCAATAGTTACTTAGTTATATGGAAATAGAAGATTTATTACCTGCAATTACCGATGCAGTTCAACCGATAACGATAGACACCCGCCGAATCGGGTGAAAAGTTCGGCAACAAATGTCCGCAATCGAACCTGGCATAATTATCAGGGATTCCTGTTTGTATATTGAAATTTATATGTTATACTAATATATTCAATTATCGAAAAAAAATAGGATTGGATTTTTTCACATTTATCGCCAGCACAGACATCAAAATTCGGAAAGAGTTGGATTCGAAAGACTAATTCACTATCTTTTATACGATTGTCGGACTTGTCAATATAAAGTTTTTTATAGTTTGTAACGTTATTTTTCTACCCCCAAGGGGTTTACTCCATAACGCACCTTCCTTCAGGTGGGCATCCTGATTAGAACCATCCCTGGGAGACTAAAACTACTTCACCTAGGGCGCCAAGTTATTTTTATTCACCAGAATAACTAAACTGGTATACCTTAAAACTAATCACTCAAAATCTCACAAAATATCTCAGACTTAACTCTAAATCTCAAACTTAACTCTAACTTAACTAAGATGGTTCTAGATCAAAGATCAGGATCCTCCTGAACAGGGCATGTCCTGGCCCTCAGTTGTGTAGGTTGTGGAGAGGGGTCGTGTCCGGCCAACAGACAAATTAAACAAAAAAAAAAAAGACCAAGGAACTGGAGCGCAAATCACACAAACGAATCACGAAATTGGTTGAAAGTTCTCAACTACCATAAATGAGTTAACAAGTTCACCTTCTCTTAATTTCTTAATTTTATTCTAATACTTCTACTCAATCAGTTTTCTTAACAATTACTGGAGCTCAAAACATAAGTATAAAAAAAATCAATAAATCTCTACATTGTTACACTTCTGGAGCTCAAACAAATTTCTCATAAACTAAGGAGTATCTCCTCAACAAAATATTTCTCAATAAAACATAATTCAAAATTCTAAACGCAATGACTCAAGATCTTTATCTTGAACAATGAACAAATCTTTCAAATCAACATAACTAAATAAATCACAATCTTATTTAACTGAATACATCATGAAACTTAAACTAACGAGTATGAGAGCAAACCAAGCCTCACGGATTTTCTATCATCCAACAAACTCTTTTAACTAAAAACAAATTTACCCTTTTAACCCATTTCAAATCAATTCTCAATAACTTACAATTTCCACAGAGAGCTTACGGTGTTTAGCTTTTGACAGACCTGGTCCGGGTGTTCTGGACTTCCTTTACTGGAATGGAGGATCCTGGCTGGTCTCCATTCTGCAATCTGGATCTCTGCTCTCTTCTCGTTCACCAAGGTGGTGCTACTCGACTTCTCCGGAGCTCGGCTCACTAACAACTCTCTCAACCATCTTCCAAACGTAGCTCCCCAAAAAAAAAAAATCTCCAATCTTCAATTTCTTCATTATCTTTACTTTCTCCTCCCTCCAAACTCAAAATTCTTTTGACTTGTACAATATTTCGTATTGGTGGCTATCTTCACGTGACTCCTCCCAGATTTTCATATGGAGGGGTCACTTACAACTAATGTGCACCAAAACTTAATTCTAAACTCCAAAACTTAATGTCTAAACTCAAAAACTTAATCCTACGACCTCTTCCATACTTCCATCTTTGTGTTGGAGTCCCATTGTACTGGCAACAGCCTCGTGACTACAACCCTTAGGGCTAGGACGTCTCCCAGCATGGGAAAACTGCAGGGTGACACGTTGCTTTTGGTCCTCTACTCCGCTACAGCTTCCCAACTCTCCTCTCAATAGTCCATATTGATGACAAATTCCCTTCTTGATCACAACTCTGCTACTCATTGGGTTATTGAGATTTTTACACTACTTTACTTCCTAATTAAATCAGTCAGCCTTGGGTTGCGTTTAATAAAATACTTCCAACTTATAACTAACTATTCTACGCCAATCAAATTATAGTTTTGATTAAAATTAAACTAAATAGAAAAATAACAACAAAAATTAACAGAAATGCAATTAGGTAATAATAGAGACTTCAGAAATTAAAACAAAAATAATAAAATAATGGCTTAATTAGATATTTTAGGCGTAGAAAAAATAAGTATAATAAATGAAATGCCGTAAATTATGAACGTCTGACTATAAAAGTCATCACAAAAGATGATAAATGCTCAGAGGAGCCTTACAAACTAAATATTTTCATTATTTTGTTACTAGAACATCCTATATTGGCTATGATAAGCCTCCAAATATGCAATAAAATATACTAGAGCTAGCAATGGGACGTTATCAAAAAAAATAACGTCACAAGTTTTATATATATTTATATCAATAAAGTAATAATAGAATGAAATTATTGTATGGAATATTATAATATTTTCAAAATGAATATTGCAACATTTTAAAATAAATATTCAAACATTATATTAATTACATTGAATTTGAACAATTTTTTATTACATATTGCATCAACATTTTCTCCTCTCGCGACTGAATTTCCAATTCTCTTTATTATTATAATGTCGAGCTAGTTACTAGACACAATATTATGATATTTATCACGATGGGATAGATTTTTAGTGTGAGTGTTTTATACATTTTTTATAAGAATATGTTGAAGACGTAATATCTTCTATGTGTTCAAAATTTTATATGAATAGATTCATGTGCTGCAGAAATGTCCTCTAATTAAACAGTGCTATACTATTCATTCAGCATTACAAAGAATGTCAAATAATTTATTGGTTTTTAACAATAAGATTACATTTATATTTCATCAGACCAGCCAAATAAAAACTACTTTCATATACACTAAATGACAAGTTCATGTTGTACATTACTCAACATTGAGTCATCTGACATTACGTTTTTTTTTCCTCAAATAATGTCTCAGCTTTCAATAAAATTACTTTCTTCGGACTTATATCGATTGATTAATGCCGCTTCCATACTGAATTCGTTTATAGTACTTGTTATGAATGATCATTTTTTTTTAATGTAAGAATTGACCCTTTAATGATAATTAAAGTAACTGATGAAACATTGACTTACCATTTTTTTTTTAGCCCTGTGAAGCTGGCACTACAAAGACCCGAAAATAAATTTCGGAAATGCCGAAATTCGGGGCTTTCTCGGGGCTAATTTGATGCCAAGGTCAAGAATTAAGGGCTCTTAAACTACAGAAGTTATTTGATAATCAAGGGTGTGATGCTAGATTCACATGAAGCTAGCACAGCATCATCTATATATGGCCAAAAAAATTATTTCTTAATACATAATTTAGGAGCTAATTAAGTACTTTTAAGACGTATACATGAAAATATAGTTGGATGTGTGATAAAAAAACAGTGGGTGAGTCACAAAAATTTATTTAGACACGATGACCATGGTATTTCATATCATTATGAATTTAAGACTGAGAACCGATTTAAGTGCCATTTGAGGACTCGAGAATAAGCGATGTGAATTGAATGAATAATAATAATGAAGCGATAAAACCGGACCTAATGATGTCAAATAGCAGAAGTTGAGCAGGATCAAAAAATATGGTTTACTATATTTTTTATACATATAATTAAGTGCTAATTAGGGACATTTGAGTCATGAAAGAATCAAACATGTCCGTAAAAATATTCATCTACTAATGAGTTTTATCATCAGCGAAAAAATATATTCCCGGTATGAATAAGAATACTTATAATCTGTACAAATGATAACTTTGTTTAGCTAAGAATTAAGTGCTATTTTAGGGCTGATGAATAGAAGTAAAAATGTTCATGGTCAAAAAAATGTTTATTCACAATATCAAAAATTGTCTGTAGAATCCATACTGATAGAGAGAATGATTGTTACTCCTTGGAGTTTTCGTTTGTTATGATTTAAGTATTTATTAAGTGCTTTCAAACACCTGAAACATTTTTAATTTTTAGAACTGCTATTAAGTCTTATTAACAGTAAAAAAATTTATTTCCGCTATCGGTATTCATGACCAGTTTATTCTACGTTTTTTTGAACTACGAAAACCGATATGCAGCAACATATGCAGACATAAGTATCACATAAATATTATAGAAGTTAGCCACTGTATTTTCTGTAAATAATAAATTAATTAAAATTTGTGTACTTAGTTATTTTCCGGTGTTAAATGTAAAATTTTTATCGATAATTTCGCGGCTTTATTGGACTATTATTAGCATTCAATTTTTTTGTATTGAAAAGTAAAAGTCTGGAATTTTCTCAATTGAATGTAGTTTGCAAATTTGATTTCGGCATTGAAAATTTTTAATTGAGTTCACTCCTAACTTTTTCTCAATTTAGTTTCATGCATTCCAATAGAGAAAGAAATTTTTTTTTGGTTCATTGTAAATACTCAGACTCAATAAGATTTTATTGCAAAATTCGAATCGGAATGAATTGGAAATTGCTCATGCAAAAATCCAATCGTAAAATTATTCCCAATTCAAATGTTTAACCAGGGATCTGAAATCGTTCTTTACAGGTGGAAGTGCATTGTCGTTAGCTTAAAAGTTCATGATTTCGGATGTTTTAGGATAGAGTCTATAGGTGCAATAAATTAATTCCTCTAAAAATTATGTATATCATTCATTATTCACTTAAAACAGTCAGATATCAGTTTCTAATATTGGGATAGCCGATCAATAATTAGTTTATGTTTGATTATCATAATGTTCTGAGTTGGTCAGAAGTAATTCATCTATAGCCTGACATTTTTCTCCCCACCGAATATCTAGACAACTCATGGTTTCTCCTGCCAACTCATCTTTGCTAATGAGACTACTGTAATTAATTCCTAGGCGTTAATATCCCTTCTGGAGGACCTGAAAGCTTCGAAAACACATAAAAATTTATGAAAAATATTTGAATTTATTTATTTTGAAAAATTATTTTCTTTTTCTAAGATCTATTCTACTGTTTATAATATATTTTCGTATTTTTTTCCGGTCAGAGTGTTCGGAAAAGCGGAAAACATTTTTCTCGTATTCATGCTGCTTTGAAAAACATTGTCTCACAAGGAAACCTCGTGAGGTGTTCCTCGCCGATTTAGTTGCGGTTTTACTATAATAATCTACATAAAAACTTATGAGATACGTTTTTTTTCCTTTCTGGTTGACAATCGTTTCAAAAGGGTGAAAATTTCTCTAGAAATTCGTACCCCAGAATGACGGTTTGCAGTTTTTACATATTTCTAATAAATATTTCCCAAAAAGTCTTTAACCATAAAAAACAGCATTAAAAATCATGAAAAACATCTTTACCCACATACTTATAAGACTTATGGACATACATATTTTTTTTATTAAAAATGACAAAACATTCATAACCTAAAAACTATTTATTATTTTTCAATAGTACCAATTTTGAGTGAAAAAGCATAAAAAATTACGAGATATGTGTCTTTGCAATTTTCATAATTACATTTACACAGACGATTAAAGCCGCTTTTTCAAAATTCTCAATGACAACGTTTACTATTAGTACCTAGAAAATTATATTCGTATTTTGTCTTATCCATTAAATTTATCATATATGACTTATAAAATATATACAAAATTCGCTCTGGAATGGCTATTCATAGTCATAATAGTAGTAGAATAAAATGTTTCTTGATTAAAGACTAAATCATCAATTTAAAGGTGATCTTATTTTCGTTTCTGGACAACAATAGATACAATTTTTGTCATAGGCTCCAGTTGTTCATTTTTTAGACCTGATACATCTGAAAGCATGGTATAAAGTTAGTTTGATTTGAGCGTTGTCACAGAAAGTAACATATTTTTATGATCTTTGAATGTGTTCTAATATTCGTAAAAATTTATTAAAATACTTCCAGAATTTTGATTTTTACTGCTTGCACTTATTCTAAAGTCAGTTAATATCCATTTTTTCAAATATGTATGATTAAAATGTAGTGCTTGAAATAAGCATACAATCTTTTTATGTAAATAATTGTGTGACACGTGATCGATAAAAATGAGAGTTAATCCCCTCAGTGTTATTTAATTTCTCTAAATAACATTTTAAACTATGCAAATTCTGGAATCACCTATTAATGGAGCTGAAATTCAATTAAAGAATCGTTTGGAACAAATATTAAGAAATGCAATGGATAAGTATGATAATGTGAAAATGATGGAGGAAGATTCGTTAATCTGCAATCAACAAACCAAAAACAGCTGAAGTTGCATGTACTGCTGATGAAGAAGACTTGAGTCATGACTATGAATTGCGAGCAGTTGAGTTTCTGTGGAGTAGGATAAAAAAAATCATTTCATAATCTATATGACAATTTAAATAGTCATTTATTTAGACTCATCATATAAATAATTTCAGATAAAGTTAATTTAATGTGAACATTTTTATTTTGTATTCCTGAAATAACTGAAACAAAAAAAATTGTAAATCTTTTCATTGGTTATAAAAAAAAAACTGTCAATTCAAAAAAAAAAAGTTGTGTCAGTATGTTTCGTTATTATTAGCTGCCGAATAGAATGAGTATGAAGTTAATATCTTGCTTAGTTCTCAAGATATTGACAAAAAAATTGATTTGCATCAATTTTATTTTTCCTTTTTTTGTCACAACATAATAACTGGTTGCGTAATTTCAATGAAAATTTTACCAGTACATTTTCTGATTGTAATCTTTCAAATAGAATTGGTTTGGAATTAATATCTTGCTCCGTTCTTGATTTATTGTTAGACAAAAAAGGTTCACTAACGCACAAACAAACAAATAAATGTACCGACATACACACAGACATCATCTTGAAAATGATGAATTTGGACTCTGCTGACCTTGAAATGTAAATATTCGTTAACATTTGTAATTTGATAAATTTGACTCATCACAATAACTTCTAGATGGAAATTTAAAAATATCTGAACGCTCGTTCATGCAAATCTATGTACATACATACGTCTTTCTGAGAAACGTTTCTATGCATTCCACTTATTGGAGCTCTGGTCATGCCTCATATTTTTTACTGCCTGGTGGTACTTCATGATGTTTGTGTCGTCCTGGACCTTACATTACAAAGGCTGTTAAGCAAAGGCGTTCGCTACGTCTTCGGGCTTTCTCGTGACGCTCCTGTTTCTCAACCCAGGTGGAAACTGCACTGGTTAATTGTTGGCGGCTACGGAGACCTGTTTTTCGATGCTATTACTTATAATGCCGTTACCCTCACTTATCTGTCCACTCTCCGACCAGAGTAGTCGTTAAAACCAGTAAAAATCAGACAGGTCGAATAGTTCTGATGGTGCCATTCTGTACGACTAACATGTCCAACTCCTCCTTTGCTTCATCTGCGCCTCGCCTATGAAATAGCTCTTTCAAAGTCAGGCTGCAAGCATGGATTGCTGACTGTGAGAGATGACTGACTGTTTGTGCCTACTTTATATGTCTGGACCTGCCAAGTCTTATATACCTTGATACGTTCTTCATGGCTCCTCAATGTACAGATAGAAAATATACAATAATATTACCGAAATTGCACTACACAACAGAAGGGCTGTTTAATTTTTTGTGGCTATACATGTAATTTCTCTATATCAAAACTCACCAGGAAACCTATCCAGTTCATATTGATTGTTTTGAATGTGTATGATTGAATTGTGGCGCAAAAATTGAGAATTCGACGATATTCGCTCTTAAGTATCCCCAACATAGTTACTATCGTTTAAAAGAGCTTATCGTATTGTTTCTTGCGAAATCAATAAATTCATATCATCGAAAACGATTGAAGATCGTTGTTCTGACTTGGAGGGCCCAAGGCAGACAGTCTGAAAATATTCAATTATCTCACGAGCCGGACTCGTCCACCGGCGCTTCCATCGAGTTCCTGAACAATCAGAATTGAGTATTCCTCTAATGGCCTAACAGATGACTCTACGGCTCTAATGACGCCAACAAGCACATGGTCGAGCACTCGTGGTGACAGTTAGTTCCAGGCGAATCTATCGTACTTCTTTCGGACGTTTTACCCATTTTGTCAGTCAACTCTCATATCCTGTGTAAAATAACAGTTCAGTCTTCTCACCTAAAGATCCATTAACAAACGTAAAGTATCGTTAACAATAACTTCAGTTCTTGTGGTCCAGTAAAAACAATTTTGGGTAATCGCGCGCGAAGCTGTGCTGGCAGTGACGCCATTGTACCTCACGGATAGTCACACACACTCTACAACCGATCAACTCCCCTGTGTGAGAGTGGCTATCGCTACAAATGAAGTTTTGTGACTCTTTTTTCGGATCTAAATTGTTAATAAACCGTTAAACTTAATTACGGACTACTCAGGAAGTGCAGTATAGTGTCAGACTCATTTAAGTGTATTTTCTAAGTGTAATCATAGTTTATAAGTGCTTTTGTTAATAAAAACTCAATTACGCGTAACTCGAGTGTCTATAAACATTATTTTTCAAGACTTTGTCACAGCCAACTTTTTTCAAAAACAATACAGTCCATTTTTTTCTAATCCGGCCGACTCGAAACCGTATTAATCGTAAAATATTAAGATAAACATCAGAAGTGGTTGTTAATAATGTAAAATCGAAGATTCAATCGTGTGGCTTAGACAACATATACAATTCTGATCAAAGTAGCTTCACATTAGCAGTGCATTCTGAGGGATCTTTGGATCCAGAAATAGAGAAAAAAGTAGAGTGTACCGTTCAATCAGTTTCTTCGATAACGCATAGTTATACTATACAACCAACCATTACAGCTAATGGAAAATTTTTGACTCTCTTCTTTCATGTGTTGAAAGAATCAACTAGAAAACTTAGTCCACGGCTTGAAGCATCGCTTTTTAGATAATAATTATCTATAATATTATCTATAATGGCCAACTAATAATAAGAGACAAAGTCAGTTGACACGCTCTGTGTTACAGTGTATGACTCAGATGGATTCATTTACACATGTCGGATCTGCTAATTCCATAGTTGAAATGCGTTTGCAATTGTCGAAATGATTTATTTGCATAAGCTCTAATGAGGAGAAAAAATGCAAGCTATCACTAGTCAATGGACTCACGTATCTACTAGGATAGTCAACACCACTCATCACCAATTAGGACACAAATGTGAATTAACCAAGGCAAATCTGAATCACGCTTTGTGCGTCATGGAACACACTTATCACTTCAACTTTGGCGATCATTATTGAGACGATCTTTAAGAGTTTATCAACGGCAAGTTGCGAGAATTGTCAAAAAAGTAGAAAAATAGGAAAGAGTTATTACTATCCAGGGGAGAACTATAAGAAAAAGTAGATGAACAATCTAAAAATCTCAAATTATTACAACATTAAGATCGTGGGTTGTCCAGAATTCGATAAACTTACAAAGCTTCCGATGGACGAACGAACTCAATGTATTCTCAATGATTTCTCTTGCGGACATTATCAAAAGTCTGTCGTTGAACACTAGGTCGCCCATTGTCCTACTCAGAAAATCTACGTGTTCTGAAAATATTCGGTTAATAATTTATTAATAAATCACTTGCATGAAGGGGAAAATATATAACTCATAAATTCATTTACATGTGCATACTTGTGCATACCTACCATTAACGCAATATTATGTGAAATTGGTAATGACTTTTAATGAATACTTAACAATAAACACTAACTCTTATCCTAGATTAGTCAGTTAACTTATAATAAAAATCAGAGAAAACATATTTTTTTCGTTTATCAAATTCAGTCGCGTTAATATAAAAATTCGAGTTATCGTTACACAACAGCTCAATCATTGAGACAAAGATTAATCTAAGAGGAGGGACGTAACGATCAGTCGAAAACGGATAACATTTTTCTTATTTTATCAGCCCGATTCTATTTAACGCTTATCGCACTCAGAAAATAATACTGCAATATTGACCTTGTCGAAGTAAATGGGTATAAAAGCCTCAACTTTTGGATTCGAGTTAGTAAGTCGTAATCTAGGAAACTGCAGAACCTCAGATTACTGCTACTTTGCTAATGGGTAGATCGCATCAGACATAGAACCCTACTTGAGTCATTTTCGGTATATTCTGTTAATTTGCATAAGTAAAGTTATATCACATTCTATCCGTGGTCGAATGATACGGTAGAGTGAAATAGAAAAAGACTTAGTACCTTAAATCTTCGAATCAAGACATCGTTCCTCTACTGAACAATAGTAGTAAGAAAACTTGTATTGAATCATATGTAAAATTGATAAATACTTTCCGTAAATATACTTGCTCAATAACCATCAGCTAGACCAACAATTTGTTTTAAATTTATTCTTCCTAAATAAACGTAAATAAATTAACGATTCGGCTAATCGCCGTTATAGTGTTCCGAGTTGCTTACGTACGCTTTCAAAGATTCGGTGTAGCGCTGTTGGTCGCCACTTAACTACATCCACTGCCTGAGAAGACCTTTGAGACTATGTACGTCATTCATATCAGCATTGTCTTTATTTTTTTTTGTTTTCAAGGGTATGATTTACACATAATAAATGGGCAAAGTAATCACTAAACGAATGACTAACTTAATAATGAATAAATTCGTAGAACGTTCAATCAAGTAAAATGTCCTTAATCTCAATTTTATCAATCGTCACATTCTGCAGAGTTAAAAAAAAAATTATTGATACGTCTGAAGTAGATCGGAAGCCCCAAAAATTTTACATCAATTTTTAGAATGCATGCAATTATGCTGAGAGAGGCAGGAAGTGTTTTTACGACTTCAATCATTAATTAACGACATGGGGCATCTTTCAAGAAACATACCAATTCGTTTGAACTTTCTGTAGACTTAAAAAAAAGTTATCGATATGTTATCTATTTTGTATCTTTATGCATTAATTGTTGTTTAAAATCGTTTACTGTTATATGTATATATATATTTTTATATACTTTATTTGTTCATTTACTATTAAAAAGAAGGCGGAGCCTGACCCGTTCAGCTAACAATCAATTTCGTAAATAATTTGTGGAACCGTTTTCAAATTTACAATTTGGCAAAGGAACTCTGTTATTTAAGGATTTATTAAGTTTAGGAATTTCTTGCTATCGGCAATTGTGAGTGTTTAATATTTTTTATTTTCCAGAATTGGATGTCGACAAGCTACATGACAACTTCAAGATGGTTACATCTCCCCAATGATGAAATATCACTCCAGTCTCACTTAAATAAGATTTACATACCTTTTGATTGTGAATTTCTTATTTGGGTAAAAGGACAGGACAATGTTGAAATATTAGTCGAACTGTACCACATCGATGAAGGAAAATCGATAAAGAAAAAAATTGTTGGTATCAAAAAGTCTGACGGTGAAATGCACATGACAAATTTATCATTGTTTCAACGTCGAAAAAATCTTGACGGCTTTCTAATGAGATCGGCGGCTATGCATGTAATGTATAAACATTTTTATGAGAAAAAAAAAATTCAGTACTCCAAAAAAATAATTAAACGTACGTTTTGATCATCAACAATCGCTATATTTCTTAATGTCAAATAAAGTTTGGCTTGTAGAATAATTTTTATATGAATAGTTATACTTCAAACACTACTAGCTTTTACCTGTGACTTCGTCTACATGGTTATCATTTGACTGGTTTGAAGAGTATTTACTGGAAAGAATTACTGTATGAAATTTTTAAATTATCCTATTTCTTCAGCTGATTGAAGAATGCGTTCATCCATTCTAAATCATTAATCTGACATAATGACATGACATAATAATAGATTAATCGAAGAAAGTGTTAAGTCATAATTTCGACATGTATTGCTTTTTGGCAGAATAAAAAGAGAAGTAATAAGTTCATATATTTAATGAAAAAAATGTAATTTTCATTATTAATGCGTAAAATTCCTGTTTAAATGTGTTTCTCAGAAATACACATTGTTTTCAAAAATTTGAAAAAAAAAATAGATTTGTATAATTTATACAAGAAATTATAAAAACACATTCAACGCAATTTCAGAACAAAGCTAGTTAACTTCAATCATTATGTCAGCATTAGTGAACCTATTGTAATTTCTCTTTTTGAACAATATCAGCTGTACGATTGCCACTCGTTAAAATTACAAAATGAGATGGATTACTGACACGTGAGCATGCAACCTATAATTGTCCATGAGTAAAAAAACTTTGGCTTGAACCAATGCTAGTCTTCTCTAAAGTTTGACCTTGTTATTTATTTATGGTCACTGCAAAAGTTACACTGATCAAAAATTATAATCTTTCAAATTGGAATGGGTAGTTTGATGGGATGATGGGTATTCTGGGCATAAATGCGGTTTCACCTATACAATAACCAGATATAATTACAGCTTCACATACATTCATTAGTAAAGAAACTACTCGCAATCGAGTGCCATTGCATAATTTTAGTGGATTTAAATTGCTATGTAGTATTATAGGAAAACCAATTTTCAATTCTTTCTTATGGAGTGAAAGACCAAGTGTATTTACGTTGTTCAAGAATTCTACTGGACAATAGACTGCCTGATCTGTCTGACACATCATATTTATAGATAAGAATGTTGTTGACGTACCAAGTACCTTATCCATAATGCGGTAATTGATTAACCATACTTTATTATTTCTTGGTGCTAGAACTGATCTCTAACACAATCATAAATTTTTTTTAGAGGCAAAATTGGATATATCATCATAGATAGTTGATATTAATGTAGGAATATCTGTAACAACCTGGCTAAGCGCAGTTGGAATTCTAATGTCATGGTTAGAATTAATTTCTGGATATTTTCCTTCACAAATCTCTAGAAGAACGTTACAAAATTCTGGACCACCTGATTATGTCATCGTAGTCTGTTTTGAATGAAGCCTTTTAATATATTTCGAATGTACTAAACGTTTCAAACATGCATTAATTTCATCGGCTCGTGTGCCTTTAGTAATGACTGGAAATGTTCGTCTGAAATTTCCAGCAAACACAAATGTGACTTTTCCGCGTAATTTATTATTATTTCTTATATCTTGCATCGTTCTATTTACAGTTTCAATAGATACTGTGTTAGCTCTCGTACCTTCATCCGATACAACAAAAACACAGTCCTGTAAGGATTGGGCTCTGTGACTATTCTTTGATATTCCACATACTGGATTAGATTTTCTATATGATGGGCTTCAATTGGTATTTTAAACATAGAGTAAGCTGTTTTTCCTCCGGTAAGTAAGTTGATAAATTTGTCTCTGTTCGGTATACAACCTTGGTTTGTTATGATCCATGGTATGTTAAAGTTCAAGTGGATCAGAGTCGATTTGTTCCATGTATTCTTTATCTAATGTACCGCTGGTATCACCATCAGTTATCTGTAAAGACGGTAAGCTATGGTGATCAATTGTGTTTCTTCCTATTAAAAGTACAATATTTAGTAATGCAAGAAGTGCACGATTAGTTACATTTTCAATGTGAGCGTTTATGTCGACTTCTAGATATTATCGATCAAGATTTCGTTTAAAATCTTTAATGAAGTGATTTTTAAAGTTACTCCATAATTATAATAAATTAGAAACATTGCAAAAAACTGATATGATAGCAAACGATTCCCACAGCTTAGACGGGCTGCTACGTATAGTGGCATATGATAAAGTATCGTGTCAGTGATTATCGCCTTCTAATAAACCAAGAGCTAAACATGCTGCTTGATATGTTAAGTGTAGAGTACTATTGACAATTTTCAGCCATTCTAATGAGGTTGGTTCTCTTCTAACGTGTAACAACATTCAAAGATTATGATATTCATCATTATTTGGATGTATTGTATACCCTTTCAAGAGTATTTTCGTGAAAAATTACCTGGATAGCCTTCAACGGGAGTCCCACGACTTCGCCATTGGGAAATTCCTTGACCTTTATTGGATACATAGTAAAATGGTACATCTTCATAAAGTAAAGTGCTCGCAAATTTATCTCTGTTCTGACTTGGTCAAGAGTAATTCGTCTGTAGCCTAACATTTTTCTCCCCAGCAAATACTTAAACAACTCAAGGTCTCTCTTGCCAACTCTTTTTAGCCAATTAAACTACTCTCATTAACTCCTAGGCGTTGATGTCCCTTCCGAAGGACCTAGAAGCTTCGAGAACACAGAGTTTCGGGTATATCAGTCAGTAATCGTCAGTAGTCACCAGTATTCGCCAATTACGGTCAGTTGCTGTACGTTGCCGTCGACACTTGTCAGCTTGTACGTGTTAGTACTCAAACGATTCATTCGCATCATCAAATGATGCCAACCGATAGACAACTCACGATAACAGTCAACTCGGTACGTGTGTACTAATAGACAACTCACACAGACAAACTCGCTAGTGACAACCCAGAAGACTCTCCAGAATATTCCTCGGAATATGGAATAACTTAATAGTCAATTATCGACAGAGATGATTGTAAACTCATCAAGCAGTCTAGCTCACATCAAATATTACCGGTCATCTTAAGTTGGTCCGATCATATATCTTCGCTAAAAAAGACGCGAACGATGTCGGCTTCGACGCCTAACGGCCTCATGGACAATCATTTACACAAGGTCCACACTAGAACAACTCTGACTGACGCCAACTCATACACACTCAGATTCCTCCTGGTCCAGGGGACCAGTCCTGGAAAACTTACAACTTTCCCGGGATTTCTACTCATCAGACAATTCATCAATGAATCAATGAACTCAACATATGGAAGATCAGTGAACTCATTTATGTGACTTTTTCCGTAAACTCAGACCAGACAATTCTTGGATAGACTATCTGACGTTATATTTGTGTTACTGTGTATTTTGTTATGAATAAATTGTTAATTGTTACGACTAAAAAGGATTCAGCCGACTCATTTGCACCCGTTCAACAGTCCCGAATGTTTCAGCATCTAATCTTCCTAAAAAATATAGTCCACATTTATTTCCGATTACCGTCCACCTGTAATCTCATGTCATCATTTTTACGAGCCCATCGAAGCCGTAACAATCTCCATGATATAAATTCAAAAATGCAGTCAACATTGTTTTTTTTTTGGAGTTTCAAGTACTTTTCAGAAATTGCTTGGATTAAAATAAACACTATGACCATTTTTCAAATGTATGTCCAAATGTGCACCTGGAGGGAAATTTTTATGAACAGAAAATGATGAAATGCGTCAGACTACTTCTGAAGTACTCATATATCTGCCACTTCGATTTTATGTTATTTCATCATTATGATTCTTTGTACTAAAAACAACCAAATCGGAAATTTTGTTGACATATTTGCAAATATACTTTATTGATTTCACAGGACCACAGAGTTCAACAGGTGCATTGAATATTCGTAACAGCATCAGTGAAAATGGAATAATCCAGCGATTATCAATTCTGAAACTGTTTGTCCGGGATTTAATCGTTGCTTTTCTACCACTATTTTCAGGCGATCGACTTCTGTACAATGGATACCCATCTTTACACGTTATAGTTTCTGTTGTGATTGGTCTGGGATGTTTTTTGCTACAATTTCTATTTTCTATGCAAGGAGATTGTGGATTGTATGCCCTGCATAGACCATCCTTGTAGAAAAAAACGACAGATCCGTGTAGAAAGTGATGGAGAAATTTCCGTCGTAATCATGATGGTTTCTGAATACTAACCGATTATAGTTAAATAGGATTAAATACGGAAATCCAGAAAGAACAGTTGTCGTCCCCTATCGTCATCAATTTTAAATATTTTACTCACTCGAAAATATCCTGTCGTAATCAATCGTAAATATTTCCTATCAAATTACCGGTAAACCTATTAAACGTTATAATAGGATCTTGTTACTACAAAAAAAATCAGTTTAAACAACAGGAAATTTTAATGTGCTCCAGAGAGTTTTTATTTCTACGGATTTGTCGTTCAAACATACACTTGAAATAGACTTTATTAGAAACATTGCCTGAAAGAATTCTGCAAATGATGAGATTCAATCCTGGCATCCTTGGGACTACGGTCCAGTACGCTGTCAACTGCGCTATTCTAAAGCATGGAGACATAACTATCGTCTAATCTATTTGAGTTGGACATTTGAAATAATTTAAACAGTAATTAAGTTTGCTTTTTAGCAAGTATTTCAAAGCAAAAAAAAAATAATTATCTTTTTTAAGGAGATGACAGGTAAATCGCAACTATACTTATTTTGCCAAAATGAAGTTACAAACTATGAAGAATGCATGAAAACCTACTCCATTTCATTCGTTATAAACAATGTAAAAAGAAATCTATGCGATATAATTTAGTTGTTCCAGCGCGTATTCTTTTTTTTTGGTAGAATATCGTAGTCACAAACAACATAAAATGCATGAAAACCTACTCCATTTGTTTACAACAATTAAATTTGTTATAAGCAATGTAAAACGACATCTATCTAGATGTATTTCAGTAGTTCCAACGCGTATTTTTTTATTTAGTGAATTAAACTTACAAACCACCTAAAAAAGATGTGAGCCTACTTCTATTGTTTATAGCAATTGTATTTGTTATGAAAAATTAAAAACGGTATCTTTCCGATATATTTGCTTTTTTCGATGTGTAATTTCTTAATTTCTAATATTTAAGTTCTTCCAACGGAAAATTAAGTAATTTGTGAAATGGTATGAGAAATTACGGAACATGTACGATTTAATACGACCGGATGTTTCATAGCAAAAAATTTATCTGCGATTCATCACAAAAGGATGTAACGGGAGATTCTGAAGTGAAAAAAGAAATTTACGATTTATTGCGACAGGAAACGACAGGATATTCCGATATAAGTAAAACATGTACGATTAGTTCGGGCAGGATACAATCGGATTTTCTCCAGTATATACAATATTGTTTATGAAGTACGATAGAATACGGAATAAATATTTGTGTTCATTTTTGCTTACTACCCTCCATGTTTTCCGAATTCAATACGATAGGATTTCATTTTTCGAAAAATTGTCATCGATTACTGACAATTACAATCAGTGCAAAATTTGCATTAGTTCATTGATAATTACAATTTTTAATTGTATATTACAAATTTACAATATTACAAATAATTTGTGTTTGTTAAAAGTCATGCTCTATCATTATTAATATTTCTCCGTCGAAAGAATTGAAATCGGTGCAAAATTTGCATTAGTTAATTGATAACTACACTTTTCAATTGTTTATAACGAATCCACATTGTTATGAACAATGCGTAATAGAGTCATTTTTTTGCTTTAAAGTATTTTGAATAGTCAATCCTGTCATTTATTTTTTATTAGTTGTTTTGTTATAAAGAAAAAACCTCTTTACCGAATTTGTTCAAACTTTCTTCAGATCTTCTTTATAACAATATCTCTCGAATAAATTTTGGCCGAAGTCGATATCTCGATCCTGAGATATCGAAAACGAAAAAAATGCTGACGTCTGTACATACATACATACATACGTACGTACGTACACACACACATTATTCTAAAAATTGGTCAGTATGCTTGCATATATCTTGAAACGTGGAGATATGATGAAAGGTTACATTTCACCAATCAACCCAATTTCAACAACTTTCTAATGGGAAGTTAAAAATCTTCAAAATCAGAAAACTATGAAACTTGGCCCAACTATTAAGATTCTCTTAACCGTTCCATACATTATAGTCTATACATAAAAGCATTTAAAACTAAATTGGACAGACCTGAAAGACGAAATCGGGCCAAGTTTCATAGTTTTTTAGTTTTGAAGATTTTTTTTTTGTACTTCAACATAAACTCAAATTTCGTAAGTCAACAATTTATTGCTAGTCTCCAATTCATTGAGGTTTTACCTAATTTCACATGTATTTTCGATTTTATCTTTTTCCTGTTTATACTAATTTTACTCAAATGTGAACTTGGCGCCCATTTTTACAGGCATCTGTCGATGCCTGTTTCGTTTGGATTCAGGCTTGTTGGAGCAATTTTTAGTAGGGGACAAACTTGTAAGTTCACGTTACCCAATCATCTACGTTACTGGCATAGTAACGTTGATATAATATCTATAGCTATGAGGTTGAAGCTTTCCTCTTGGATAACATCAGAAGTATAAATATGGAAAATATAATATTCCAGTAAGACATTTTTGGAGACAGAATAGGTAAATTACAACAATTCGACCTTTTACCGATGTATCTATATTGTATACTACACTATTTTATTGATCTAACCTGTTAGTTTTTAATTTATTAGAGAGAGAAAACAGTTCAACATAAGAATGTCTCATTAAATTAGTAAAAAATATGATACTGTAGTAAGACTTGTTTGGAGAGAGAATACGTAAATGCCGACAATATTACCTTTCTCCTATGCTCCTATGTTAGTTTTTACTTTGTTTTATTCATTTACTAGTCCATTTTTCGATTTATTGAAGACAGAAAAAATTTGAACATAAACATGTCTGTATCAATCAAATATAATGTTTAGTTCACGCCATGTGGTAGAAATGTCTCTTCGGTATTCAAGAGAGATGAAAACATTACGAGGTTAACGTGGAAGAGAGTAATAACAATACGTAACGCAAGAAAGAGGGCTCTGTGGTGTACCTTACGTGAAAGAACATGACGTGAGATACTTTCAGTAAGAGAGAACACATAATCGAGCGCTGTATTAAATAAAGTGAAACAGTAAGTGAAAAAATCTGGAATGACAGGAATATCGCTGTAAGGGTCATAGCATATTCATAACTCTGTTAGTAATTAATTAAAAATTGTCGTTATACGTTTAATCGAAAGCTTATGATATGAGATAACTACATGTAAAGTACGAAAGCATAATTCGTAGCAATTATAAAGATACTTGCGTATGAAGATGATTAAAACCCAATAATTCAATATTTTCCATGATTTTAATTCAAAGTCCTGCTGTTTGATCAACATGATCAAATACCATCATTGAAATTTAGAAATACTCCATCAGAGAACTAATCTTACGCCGCAACATGACAGCAGCGCTGGTATCACTAGTACAGTAAATGATATTAAAGACATCGAGTGTCCACCGTCATCAACATCATCGAGTGTTACTTATAATAGTGTAATAGCTAATTGGATCCAAGCGCATAGCGCACCACCACAGGTTATTAAACCAGAGGATATACCTCGAAATCTCGAAAGAAGGCGGTGGTTTAATGTCGATTATGAGGATCAAGATATTACTGCGTGTCATGGACCTTGGTGTACTGCTGGTGACAGTACTTCTACAATCTCCTGTTCTTATTCACAATGCAGCTGTGACATCAGCATCCCTTACATACTTGATACTGAAAAAGAAACAGATGTTGACATGCCTTCAGAACCATTACCCTCAGCCCCTAAACTGCTATCTCGTGCAGATATTTTCGAAAAAAGCGACGATGAAATTCCTATTTTATCAGGCGACGATGACACTGAGCAACCTCGGCAACAAAGTTCATCAATGGCATCATCCTCTGGAAGTAATTATTCTTTATTTTTTAATTTACTTTTACAACGAGTATAATTATTGAATTCGTGTAGGTTATGATTATCATTAGGGCCCGCGTGAGGAATAATGCCGTCTCCAACTATCAAATTATAGATATTTAACATGGCAGAGCTGTTACCAGAGCAGCAGCAAAAAAACTCGCGAAGGCAACTGACTAAAACAACGTAGTGCCAAGTATATCATCAGAAAGTTTTGTTGACGCCTACCCAACACGCCGTTGGTTTATTAACGAAAGAGAATGTGTAAAAAATTAAAAAAAATATCAAGTTATGGGTAAAGACTGTCTAATAAAAATAACAGAGCCACCAAATGATCAAAGTCATTGAGAATGGTTCGAGGGTGCTTTAACTGACATTAAAACATACATTACGCAATCATGTATAGATCGTGATAGGATTGGCTTTACTATTAATTATGAAAGATTGACAGCTATTCCAACTTGGACTTATTTCAGACCGCCACAACAGTATACGAGTCACGACTTATGGGGCTTACTATGTAAAATTGCTCAGAGTGCTGGTGGTTTAAATAGTGATGATAATATTGTAATAACGGTTGTAATTGTACAGGGCGTCGGGGGGTATGTAATAAAAAGTAAACATTTGAAGATAGTTTTAGACGTTCTATTTTACGTATTACTAACGATGATAATTTATGCTTTCCACGGTCACTTGTTGTCAGCGCTGCAATTGGCACACGTCCTTATTGTTCAGCCTGTAATCAAAGTTATTCTACACCTCCAGCATTGCAGCGTTGTCATTCGAAATGTTCTTGGTGCGGCAGCTCACCTGGCTGCACACTTGAAAAATCGCGCATGTGTCATGAATGTAATAGATATTCTTTAAGTGATAGCTGCTATGGCAAACATTTACTCAAAGGCTCCGCGATCTTTATTCGTACTGATGAAGATTTAACTCTTCGTAATCTAATACAAATTTGTAATAAATGTTTTCGTTTAAGAATATGCGCTGCAGATAAACGAAAACAGCATGCATATGATTTTAAAACACAGCAGCACCAGCATATAAAAAGCGATAAGACAACAAAATTGCACGTTCCCAATCTTTGCGTTGTTCAAAAGGTATGCGTATATTGTGCAAACAATAATGATTTATCCCAAAGCTACCCTTTCTGTGGTAAGTGCGAGTATATATTTCATGAAAATCCTATAGGTAGCCTTGTCGATCTAGCATTTAGTCGATATAAATTATTTAAAACAATAATTTGCATTGCGCATAATATATGTAGTTCTGACGCGAAATTTATTCTTCGTTATTTAATGAAAAATAAAACAACACGTATCCCCAACCTTATTTCGAATGGTAGTAAAATAATTATCATGCATATAGATAGTGTTATTTTTTTAGATAGTTCAAATTATTCACAAATCCCTTTAAGGGCCCGACCAATACAATTGAACAATAAAATTTTTAAAGGGTTTTTTCCTCATTTCTTTAACATCCCTGACAACATCAATTATGAAAGGTCCCTTCCTGATATAAAATATGATACCCCTGATACAATGCATACAAAAGAACGCGAGTTTTTTATATCCTGATATAATGAAAGGAAACAGTCCGATTACATTTTTCATTTTCATAAAAAATTTATCCATTACTGTAGGGCTGATGTTATTTTTTACGACAGGCTTGCATAAATATTAGAGATATGATACTTAAATGAGGTAACGTATGTCCTTTCACTGAATGCTGCACATAAGCATCAACATGTTTAAAAATTTTTAGAAAAGAATTTTTCAAAGCTGATACGATAGGTGCTTTATCGCCTCAAGGAGCGTATCGATGGTCCTCTAATCAATTACCTATAGCTATTCCATAGTTAATTTTCAAGAACAAAAACGCGGTCATATGATAGCTTATGCCGCTTATGTCGCTGTGGTACTCTAGTAGACGGTTATTATTATAATCGAAAAACTCAATAAAAAATTGTAATTAAATTTTACGGTTGTTATTGGCTTGGTTGCTCTCTGTGTTTCCGTGTAAATAGAGATAAAAAACTCCGTTATTAACACGCGCTACTTCAGATAGAATACACTCATTGGGTTATACATTGTAGAGTGGGATTTACCGACAATTTTCAAAGGATAAGCCCAGTTTGGAGATACCAATTAGTGTACATCTTTTTCTACGAAACATGCCCCTAAAAAAAATAAAATATGTTGATGTGTGCTCGCTTTATCCATACGTTTGTAAAACAGGTAAATTACCCGTTGGTCATCCGACAATTCACGTCTGTTCTGAATGTAATGAATTGCTACTGTTTTACCATCCAGATTCCACGGTAAATTTCTTTTTGTATTATGTAGGACTTGTGCCGAAACGAGTCATCAGAGTAATTGTTATCATAACGATATAACTGAACGTGAATTACACGATACCAGAATCGTTGACAAAATACGTAAAGCTATAGACGACATCAACTCTTTTTTAAAAATAAAGCAAGAGGCAAGCGATTGGCCAATGTCATGCGAAAATAATTCTACTGAACAAAAATAATAGATAGAAAATTATTAGAAAGCAGAGGGTATTGAATTAGAGGCTGATAAAATAATGTATAATCCTGGTTTAAGATCAATCGCGAAATTATTTTCACCGTATAAAAGACAACTTTTCAATACTTCCTTTTGGTTATCGAGTCAATAATTAGTTGTAAGATGAAAAATATTATAACTTTAGAGTACTGTATGTTGTAATTTTTACTATACATTTTCACGTCATAATACGTTGTAAATAATGTAAAAGTATTTTAAGTAAGAAATTTTTCACACTCATAAAAATATATGAAACAATAATTATGTTTATGTAGAAATAAGGGTATGTATAATATTATACGTTTATAGAAATTCGAAAGTATGTGCAAACATAAAATGAATAATTAAATGAACAGCGCTGTTTATAATAGATATAAAATCATCCTCTCAAGACACGTACTCATTCGAAGATCCATGTTATCCATGCCAAAGTCAATAGTCTGCACACAACCGTTAAAAATATGCAAAAGCATTTGTGCGCAGCTCGTACAGACGCTGCTTATTGGCTGAAAAAAAGCCTTCATCGGATCGTGGGAACCTTTCGGACGGAGCGACAGTAACACGCCACCCGTTCATAAGCCCTCGCCTGGCGGATCTGAAGCTTGAAAAATCTTACAATTTTTCTTCGAATGACTTTCCATACCACAAACCCAACATCTAAATCCATGGAAAGAATTTTGAGTATTGGATGCCTTTAAATTTCCTACATAAAAATCATAATTTTTATCCATGGAAATTTCATCTTTTTTACCGAAACATAATTTATTAATCGACTCTAATCCAACTGCCCGTTGAGTCGCTGAATGAAAAAACTCTAACCTCTCTGAACATGAAAAATATTGTATTTTCGGATTATACAATGATGCAATTAATTGTAAACCAGTTATTCGTTCTCTCTGATCGTTTGAAACTCCAGGATACGCATATTTGATTAATTTATCCAAATCATTCGAAAAATCAGTTAAACTTTCGTTTTCATTTTGATTTCTAGCTTGGAAACGAGTAAAGTATGCTCTGGCAAATTGAGCTTCACCGAAACGATCTTCTAAAAATTTTGATAGAACATTATAATTACTTAAATCTTCTATGCTCAAATTATTTATAATTTCTTAAGCTTTGTCCTTCAAACAGGACACTAAAATCGAAGCTTTGACTGCACCGAACCAATTATGTAATCGCGCAATGGTCTCAAATTGACGTGAGTAACTTTCCCACGTCTGAGAACAATCATATTGTGCCGGTTTCGCGAAATTTAACGAATTCCCGACCGAAGAAGATGAGACCGATTCGATTAAATTTGAGTTTGAAGGAGTATTTGGATTAACAATTCCTGAATAATTGTTAGGAATTGATTCAGTATCAATTAAATTATTATTATTAAGATTTTTATTTGAAAATAAGGATCTTATCGCTCCCATGAAATTTTGTAGTAATCCATACAACTCTAATTTATTTTGTGAAAGCTGCTCTTCCAATCGATTCATCCGCATTTCCAATGCCAATAATCCACCATTTGATGATGAAGAATGATCATCATCAACGCAATCTTCAAATCGCGTCCACCGAGTTTCCTTTCTCGTTTGACGGCGATTTGGTGTTCTTGGCTTTTCCTCAAACACTTCAAAATATACACAAATACACTAATTCACTAATATCAATTCATCACGTGAGACGAATCACTTCTGGCACCAAATGTAAAACATAAGATCAAGACAACTTATATTTTAAAATGAACTTTTATTAAAAATGACGAATTCAAATACAGAATCTAATATATGATGCCCAATCTGTACTAGTTTTTGTCATAAACTGGAGATAAACAAACTCTCCCCATGTTGCTATAAAAAATCTAATCGTCACGCAATCGTCGTTAACTAATAAACTGTCGTTTGTCGTGTTCATCAACAGATGGACACACACAGATATTTTACAATATATATATCTATATCTATGAATATATATATATGCGATTTACCACTCACTCACCCACTTATCACGAGATCTCCAAAACTATGCGTCCGATTGACTTGAAATTGGACATAGTTATTTCTTCCCCGACCTAAACACCCACTAAGAACAGATATTGACTAAATCCTATCCAAAAATTTGCTTTTTCTCCGATCGTCAATAATATTTTGATACGAGCTAAAATTCACCTGTTGCTATGGTAGCCATTGTCATAGTTAATGTTGCAATGGTAACTGTTGTCGGGGTTACTGATGCTATGGTAACAGTTGCCATAGTAATCGTTACTATCGTAAACATAACTATCTTAACTTTCTATAGATAACTTGAGAAAGTGTCACAATGTGAATTTGATAGTTAACAAATAGTTATAGTAATAGTAAATATTTCGTGAATACAAAGCAAAATCTAAATTGTCATATAATATAGGTAATGCATATAGAACGATATTATGCTATCAATAAATTTCGTATAAAGAACGGACCAAATTTATGTTCTTAACGCACAAATATGTTTTAGACTTTACTAAAAGAAAATTATGTATCAAATTATACATAATATTTGAAAATTTTATTCATTCTCTATGATAAATTGTTGTTATTTATATTTTTCTATTAGTCTACTGAATCCGGTATTGATTTTTCACAAATATTAAAAATTTTGAAATAAAAATGACTCATTAAATAAGTGAAAGATATGATTTCCTGATAAGTCATTCTTCGAAACAAAATATATAATTCAAAACGATCCGACCTATGTTTTTCATCCGACCTATGTTTATTTTATCATTCTACTGCGTAAGTTTCTGATTTTTTTCAAATAGAGAGAATTTCAAAACAAAAATGTCATAAAAAAAAATTTACTCAATTTCTCTAATTTACTTTAAGAGAAGGAATCGGATATGAGTTACATTACATACAATAACCAGTATAATTAGTTATAATTTTAAATTTCAATTTATTGTCAATAGAAAATTAAGCATTATGTTCACATTTGGGTTTGACCATTAAATTTTGTCGCACGACCTGCGGAGCGGGTGGGTATCAGCTAGTCTATATATATATGAGCGATTTACCACTCACTCACGTACGTATCACGAGATCTCCGAAACTATGCGTCCGATTGACTTGAAATTGAACATAGTTATTTTTTCCCCGACCTAGACACCCACTCAGAATAGATATTGACTAAATCCGACCCAAAATATTTTTTTCACCGATCGTTCATAATGTATATCAATACCAGCTAAAATTCGTCTGTTGCTAATGTTACAGTTCCCATATTAACCGTTGTCATGGTAACAGTTGTCATAGCAACCGTTTCCAGCATAGCAGCTGTCATAATAATTGTTGCTATGGTAAAAGTTACCATAAGTAACTGTTGTTATGGTAGATGTTGCAATAGTTACCGTTCCTATGGTAACAGTTGTCGTAGTAATCGTTGCTATGGTCACATTCACTATAGGAACGGTTGCCATTAGTAACAGTTGCTATGATATCTGTTTCGATAGTAACCGTTTCTGTGGTAATAGTTGCAAGAGTTACTGTTGCTTAGACATTATTTGTAACAAAACATATGATTCAAATCAATTTTATCTATCTCATGCTTTATGATTGTATTTTACACTACTCTATTAGTCCACTAAGCCAGGTTGATATTTCTAAGATTTTTGCATATAAAAGAATTCGAATACGAATAAGCACGTTCGATATCCGGTTATATATTGAAGTTGACGCTTAATTATAACCCATTTATTTATATGGTTAGAAGAAATATTAACATACGTCAAAATAATTGGAAAAGAAGATATTTTTATCAAACAAGTGTTTTATTTGATTATCTACCAAAAAATTATCAATTTCCTAATTAAGAAGAAACCACCTGTTACTTTTAAATAATTTTATTTTATTTATATTTTATTGTAAGTCTTTTTCGATTGATTTGGCTGTCATCAATTTTAATTTGTTTGTGCTGTTTTGGTGAGATAACTTTTATTAATCATAGATTCAGGAATTCATTTTTTTTACAGTTTATTTTTCATTAATGACAGAAACATATAAATTAAAGTCGGAATTTATATATATATATACATATATGGGGATATATGTACATAGATTCTTCGTAGGTTGAAGTTGAAAACGAATTTATGTATTTTTAAATTTATTTCATCTAATGAGATTGGAATCTATTTCAATCGACGGTCATTATATTCCGTTGCAAATTATTGAAATTGTAGGTGATGGAGCGTGTTTATTTTCTACACTTCCCTATCAATACACAGCAACATTTTAAAGGCTGACGAGATTAGACAAAATATTGTTCGTCATGTATCAAACAACTGGAATCGGTTTCAATGCTTTACTCAAATGCCATCTGGTGCCCCTCATTATTCAAAAGAATTTTATTGCACAGAAATGTCTATGCAGTACACGAATGGATCTATTTGTAAAATTATGGCGGCTGCAGAATTATTTCCTTTCAAATTTGAAGTATATCAAGGTGGCTGCCTAAGAGCGTCTATTGGGAACGCAATTCAACGTGTAAAAACATTGCGTTTTACCGCAAATTTTATTATTCGTCATTTTGATGCTTTAATTAACATTGGTGAATTAATACATAGTGGACATAATTTTATCAATAGTAGTGATGATAATGTGGAAAAAAATAGAAAATATGAATTCTTTTCAGAATCTCAGCATCAAGATAAAATACCTGGTGTAGTTTTAAATGATCTATTAATTTCCAAAAATAATTCATTAAATTTAAATAATGAAATCATAAATAATGTGGAACAAAATAAAAAAAGTAAATCAATTACACAATCGCCCTCAACTAATAACGTTAATTTATCATTGAATCAAAGTGATAATAGAATACCTCTTGAACCAAAAAAAGCGAAAAAACGGAGGAAACTTGTGAATATTTGTATTTACAAGCTCGATTCGGATTAAACAAGTAAGATAAGCTGTTTCAAAGTATTCACAAAGTCATCACGAAGTTAATAGAAAAGCTGTTAAAGAATATACCCAAAGTCATCATAAGGTTTATAGAAAAGCTGTTAGAGAATATTCTAAAAATCATTCTGAAATAAATAGAACAGCGGTACGAAATTATGCGTTGAAAAATAAGTATGTTAACCAGACTGCTATAATGAAATATAATGAAAAGAGAACACAAATTAGATTAACAGCCTGGACTTCTAAGACATTGACTGGTTTTGAATATAAAACGAATGATGATTATTCAAATGATAGAATTGTAAGTATCGGAAAACGATTGCCCTGTTTTTGGTGTCGTGCTTTAAAATGGGAATATAAACCTCCAGGAATGGACTGCAGCGCTGGTCAAGTCCTTTTTCCGATTATTGAGAAATAACCTGAACCTTTGTACAGTCTTCTTACAGATCAGGATCCACTTTCAGAACATTTCCTTCCTACAATCCGTAAGTATAATGGATGTTATCAAATGACATCCTTCGAAGCAAAAGAAGTAAACCGGAGGAACTTTATGCCAACATTTAATGTCCAGAGACAAGATTACTATCGAATAGGTAGTCTTATTTTGTTATTGTTATTATATGAGGTAGTTAAACCTCATCAACATCCTTCGCTTCTTCAATTATACTTTCTTTGTGATGACAAACATGAAACAGATATTCGTTGTGGAATTTCACCTGGTGTCAAACCAGAATTAGTTGGCCAATTACAGAAGTCGCTGCATAAACATAATAAACATAATATTCGTGATTTCAAGGCTGCTATTTATTCAGTTCCTAAAGGACAAGAAGAGTTCAAGGTTGTAATCAATGCAGATAAATAACCGCATGGAAAACACAAGGGTCGATCTAATGTTCCTCACAATAAAGAAGTAGCAGTTGTTATTGTTGGTCAGGATTTTAAAAAAAGCGATATTATTTTCTACAGCAGAGACGATAAATTAGTACGAATCTGTAAAACACATCGTGCATACGATGCTTCACAGTACCCTTTAATGTTTTTCCGGGGAGAAGATAACTATTCCATAAATATACAAAAACGTGATGCAAAAAAAAGGACTTCTCTCAAGAAGACAGTCTTTACTTCTGAGTTCTACAGCTATCGAATTATGGAACGTGTTAGTGAAATATGTTATTTTGTGCTCTTTCGTCATCTCTTCAATCAATTTTTCGTTGACATGTATACGAAAATTGAAACTGACAGACTCAATTGGATCCGCAACAATAAAAAAAAATTGAGGAGTGAGGAATATATCCATTTGAAAGACGCTACAACAAAATCAGACGGACAATATTCAGACCTAGGAAAAAAGGTCGTTCTGCCGTCATCCTTCACAGGAAGACCTCGCTATATGCAGGAACGGAAACAAGACGCTATGATTTACGTACGCCATTTCTGACGTCCAGATTTGTTCATTTACTTGCAATCCTAAATGGTGAGAAATAGAAGATCTCTTAATTCAAGGTAAAAAATCTCATGATCGTCATGACATCATAGCAAGGGTATTTCGTTTAAAAGTGAAATACATGATAAATCTCCTTACGAAAGGCTGTATATTTGACAATACCAGATGCCACATGTATAATGTGGAATGGCAGAAACGTGGACACCCTCATGTTTACATTCTCATATGGTTGGAAGAAAAAATAAGACCTGACTCTATTGATAAAATTATAAGAGCTAAATTACCTGATCCTGCTCTAGATAAGACTCTTTATAAAATAATTAAATCAACAATGATTCATGACTCTTGTGGATCCTTTAACCTCAATTCACCCTATATGCGAGATGGTAAATGCACAAAACGATACCCAAGACCGTTTTTAAAATAAATTTAAACAGGTGAGGATGACTATCCTCAGTATCGTAGACGGTCTCCTGAAGATCGTGGAATAAAGACAAAAATTAACAATAATGGTATTGACAATCCATGGGTTATACGATACAACCTAGTTTTGTCCCATACTCTTAAAGCTCATATAAAAGTTGAGTATTATAATTCAGTGAAATCCATTAGATACATATGTAAATACGTAAATAAATGATTTGACCACGCAGCATTTACCGTTGAAAGTTTAGATGCAATTTTTAGGTACGAAGCAGGTCGATACATAAGCAGTTCTGAAGCAATTTGGGGTATTTTGTGTTTTAACATTCACGAGAGATATCCTCCGGTTGCTGATTTTGCTGTTCATCTCGAAAACGGTCAACGAGTTTATTTGACAGAAGAAAATGTTGGTAACAAGATTGAAAATCCTTCAAGAACAACTCTTTCTTATGGGATTTTTTGATCGTTGTGAAACAGATAACTTCGCGAGAACTCTTTTGAATTATGAAGTTGCAGCTTATTATGTTTGGAGTAAAAATACATTCGTTAGAAGAAAAAAGGGGAAGATTTTTCCAAATTATCCGGGAATAAAAAAAGATCATGTATTAGGTAGAGTGTATACTGTTCACCCAGGGAATTCTAAATGCTACTATTTGCGCCTTCTTCTACATGAGATTTGTGGCCCTACTTCATTTACTGCTTTAAAAACTATAGCAAATGTAGAACATCTGACGTTTCAAGCAGCATGCCAAGCACTTGGGTTACTAGAAGACGACCTGCACTGGGATCGTACTTTAGAGGAAGCTTCTATTGTTAATTTTCCTTACAAAATTAGAGAGTTATTTGCAATCATGTAAGTTTTTTCTTAAGTAGGAGATCCGATGAAATTATGGAACAAGTATCAGGAAAGTTTAGAAAAAGATATCAGAAGACGAATAGAGAAAGAAAATAGAAATGTTGAACTGGTCATTGATGTTGTTTACAACCAATGTCTTATCCTTCTTAAAGATATTGTTACATCAATGTCTGGTAAAACGCTATCACAGTTCGGGCTTTCAGAACTGTTGAGTGAGCAAAGAACAGTTATTAATAACCGTCATTATTTAAATGAATTGACTTATAATGTATCTAAGTTGATGAAAGTAGTTTCTGGAGGTGTTCCAAAATTAAATCGCGGTCAAAAGTAACTTGATGATGAAGTCTTAAATAGTCTTGATTATAATTACGGACAGTTGTTCTTTCTTGATGCTCCAGGTGGCACTGGAAAAACATTTTTAATTAACCTACTACGTGCTAAAATCAGAAGTGAAAAAAATATCACTGTTGCAGTTGCTACATCAGGTATTGCAGCTATATTGATTGATGGTGGCAAGATGGCACATTCAGCATTTGAACTACCACTTAATTTGAATAATTTCGAAAATCCCGTTTGTTATATCTCCAAACACTGTGACATGGCGCATGTACTTAGAGAAACAAAAACTATTATTTGGGACGAATGTACTATGGCCCATAAAACATGTGTTGAGGCTCTGGATAGAATGCTTCAAAACATTAGAGGAAATAATCAATTTATGGGTGGATTGACTATTCTTTTAGCTGGTAATTTTAGACAAACTTGGCCTGTTGTACCGCAAGAGACACGCGCAGATAAAATCAAAACCTGTTCGAAATCATCCATTTTGTGGCCTTATAAAAAAGTTAAATCTTTAAAGATTAACATGAGGGTTTATCTACCAACTGAATTAGAAGCAAAAGAGTTCTCAGAATTATTGATCAACATAGGTAACGGAGATATCCCAGAAGAAAAAGGGAAAATCTTAATTGCTAACAATCTTGGTGATATTGTAGGAGATTAGATTTCGTTAAATGATAGAATATACCCAAATATTCAACATGTCACAGTAGATAATTTGCAAGGGTTAAAGGAAAGAGCCATTCTGACTCCAACACATGACTGAGCTGATAAAATCAATGCATTTTTGATAGAAAAGCTAACAACTAAACACATGAAATATGAGTCTGTTGATACAGTCGTAGAAGAAGAAGATGTTGTTAACTATCCTGTGGAGTTTCTGCATACGCTCAACCCACCCGGAATACCACCACATTTTCTTCACCTACAAATTGGTACACCGTTAATGTTATTACGTAATTTAAACCCGCCTAAATTGTGTAATGGCACGAGGCTTCAGGTGAAAACACTACGGAAAAACATAATCGAAGCGACCATTTTTACAGGAAAGTATGAAGGTGAAAATGTATTTATCCCAAGAATCCCTTTGATTTCGTCAGATTATCAGTTTGAATTTAAACGATTGCAATTTCCAGTCACAGTTTGCTTTGCCATAAGTATCAATAAATCTCAAGGACAAAGTTTGAAAGCAGCTGGAGTGGATTTACAAAGTGTCTGCTTTTCTCATGGTCAATTTCACGTGGCATGTTCTAGAGTAAGTTTACCTGAAAATTGAATCTTTTTTAAACCAGAAAAACGGCCCACAAATGTTGCATATTGGGAAGTGTTAAATATGTAATAAGATTACTTTATAAATTTCTATATATCTAATTATGGATATTATTGGTCACAGATAGGATATTATCGGATTGCTCGTAAAAATTATAAGCAATAAATAGTTATTTGGAAAAAAAAACATGTCTCAAAAAAATTGTCATGCATGGAAAATGCAGAAAATAAAAATATATCGAAATTTGTCTGTGTAGGAAACAGATAATATTCATCACAATGAAATGATAATAATCAATTTGAAAAAAAAAAAATATGTTCTTCATTTAATGATGGCAATTTTTTCATGGTTTAGGCCTACTGGGGACCCGCTATGTGAAATAATCGGAACGCATCCTATTCCACAGTACTTTATTAGTGGTGTGGAAATCTGTTTAATAACAGATTTACGAACTAACTTATAAAGTCACGGAATAAAAACAAAACTCTTTAAAATTTTTTTAAGTTACTCCAAAAAATCGATCGGATATCATTTACATTACATACAATAATAAGTATATTATAATTTCAAATTGAAACTTATCGTCAATACAATATTCAGCATTATTTTTTATATTATTTTATATTTATGAAATAAACTAATATGAATACAAAAAAGTAAAACTTACATGTAATAACTATTTTGATTACCGCTGTAGTAGAAATTTTATCGAGGGCCTATCCAGTGCCTTGGAAGTGCCTTGATTTCATGTGTTAATTGTATAAGAATCTAGCGGGAATCGAGGCAATTTCTACTAGGGCAGCATCATTTGAGCTAGAATTATCTTCATTTCCTTGTCCCCTCATATACTGCGCTGTATGTCTTTCACCACGTCCACTATTATCACATCTTGAATCACCATATCCTTCATTTTTTTTACTTTATCGCTATTTACATTTTAATCTTTATTCTCATCAAACTCCAAATTTTTATCATGTGAATTAATCAGTTTTTCATGCTCTTTCATGCTCGCTTTCTCGCCTGCTTCAAGTCTCCTTATTAGTTCTTGCATATATTCTTTCTCTACTCTTTTTTTTTGTTCCATTTTTTCATTTTCTTGTAATAAATTCTTCAAGTATTCTAAATCTCTATTTCTACGTACCACTTTCTGAAAAAAAAGTTCATTAGATGAGTATGTTAATTTCAAGTTCATTAGATAAACATGCTAAGTTCTTGAGTATTGGCCATATTAATGTATTCAATAAAAGTGCATTAATTAATATCTAAAATGATGATTGAAGTAGGTATTCATTTATAAAGAATATTTTGTGATATCACTTACGTTAGATAAAAAGAAATGATCTTTTGACAGCTTAAGCATCTAAACAAATGACGGAAACATACAAGACACTACTACGTTCCTAAACAGATTCCACGAGTGGAGTCACGATGTTGAACGAACTCATCATAATCTACTAAATTTTATTCAAGACAATTGATTTGCTGTCTTTATTTGATAACAGTAGAAGCATCTCTTGTACTACCAGTACAAATCTAATTTTAGTCTCTTTAGTATATCTAACAGGTGGCACTACTTAGAGATTATCTAGAATATGTTTAATCCGTATCAATAGTAATTACCCCCTAAACTTTACTCTGGACAAGTAAAAAACGCAGCAGTCAAATTTTGATTAAAGTTATTTTCTGTAAGTAACTCCATTATAAACTTTAATTTTTCACTCGATCAAAGAAGCTAGTGATACAAAGATTAGTAAGTGACTACTCAATTTAAAAATACCAATTTGAAAAGTAAGTAATAAATGAATAATTTTTAGTATGATAATTGATTTTGTATATTCATTCCACGGAATAAATATAATCGATAATAATCGATCTATTTATTCATAGGAAGATGTTGTAAACAAACAAGACAAAGACAAAAATAAAATCGGAGCAAAAGGGGAGCCTGCTAAATTGAAGAAAAAGAGGGGAAAAAAATTTGGAAGAATGAAATACAATGTATGTATTTATCTCAATGATTACACTCACTAATTCACATAGATCTTCTCAATCATTATTTTTCAGAAATTATAAGTCGAAATTAAGAAAAGATTGGCAATCTATAGATGCCTTGAAAGGTCGGCTTCGAAGAACTTTCATTGTTATTAGGCCAACAAGCTTCGATACATGAAAAAAATATCTAATGGATTAAATTTATCAAAAGTTTGTTCTTCTGTTTATTTTTTTTTTTATTTATTCATGATTTTAGATATTTCTATATAGATAAAATATGATGATTGGTAATATTTCAATACATATGTTGGAAAAATGTACTAATGGTAAAACAGTCTGGTCATTAACTGTTTGTATGACCACGGTAAATGATTTCCATGTGGCTTGCGCGAAAAGCATCTGCGTATCAACAGAGTTCGTTAAAAAAATATATATCGAATTATCTATTATTCTTAGTTGTCTTGGTAATTGTTTTTTTTAATACGTCGTTTTCGTATGATGTTTAATAGAATAAGTTAATTTTTTATCAGCATTGAAAAATGAAATAATTAAGTATACTGACTATTTTAAAATCGTACTATCTAGCAGTTAGTGCTAAATACATGAATGCTGTGATCACTTCCTCAAATTTTTTAAAATAATTCGAAAGCTTATTTTCTCAAATAATTGAATTCAATATACTGTGCAAAATTTGATACTTTTATTTATTATATTTTAATGTATTTAAAATGAAAAAAAACAGATGTATTTACTATCGAGTTCTAACCTTAATAAATGTACAGAGTTTCAACGAATGGATTAATTTGATTAAATTACGAGTTTCATACAAAATATTATCAGTAAAGTTCATTATTGCAAATATTATTTTGCTATTAATTTTTTAAAATTTCTAATTTTCCATATTGAAAAATAGCAAATGTTGCTGATAAAGAAGTATAAGCTGGGATTAGGAAAGCTGTACTGAAAAGTATTGAGAGATAACGTTTAGAATCTTTCTGAAGAGCTGTTTTAAATATTCCTTAATATTGCCAGTAAGTAATCATAACGTATCAATTTTTTCTTTTAATGATCAATACTGTCAATCAACTGAAATAAATGTATACGTGTTAATTATCATTAACAATTGTTCAGTATAATTTCAGGTGAAATTTCATTCACAATTAAAGATATTTATCTGGTCGGAGTGAGGAAATATATTATTCAAAATCACAGTCAATGAAGCTAGCTCTTCTCAAAAATCTATTTTCAAAGCTTACGGATACAACTCTATATAGACTTGAAAAATTCAGGTGCTACTCGTTTAAAATGAAACAAAATTTGTTTTCTATGTACATCTAATTTTAAATAATTAAATAATACATCATTAATTAGTCATTAGCTATGTTTGTATCTTGCGTAGCTATTAAAGATCACTAATTAGAAGTTCATAAAAAATTATGATTACCATTCAACCGGAAAAACAAGCAAGAACAAAAAAAATCATAATCTTACGATGTTCAGGAAAATGTCAAGATTGTAGGACATGTTCTTCTATTTATTCATCCATTCTATGGTTGTGCAATTGCATTCCATTGATCGAAAAATCGATTTTTTTATTCTCATAATCGATATTTTTTTATCGATTGTGAGAGTTTCAATGAATTTTCAAAAATTCGATTTACTCTATTCTAAATCGATTTTTTAAAAAATTATTGCGAAAATATACCAATCGAAACACAATCGATCGTTGTAATCATTAAACATTATAACTCGTCGATTGGTTTTCTATACAATAAGATTATTGAACTTTTTAATAAGTTAACTTTACAAGTGTCATTATAGTATACTTTATGTAATGTTTCATGATGGTACCGAGGAGTAATATTTGGTCTTTTCTTATCGAAACTGAAGAAGGTGGGCAATGTAAAATTTGTGGTAAAATATTAAAATCGCAAAACACCACTACCAATCTTCAGAACCATTTGGAATCGGTGCATAAAATAGAAATAGAGCAACGCAAATTATGACAAAAAAAGAACTTTGTAATCTAAATATAATCAATTAAGATACGACGCTCACACTGTATTTAGTGGGCATACCAAATTATGGGCGTATGGATAGAAGGCACACTAAATGATAGGCATATAAATAGTGGGCGTATTAAATGATGGGCATATGAAATAATCGAAGTACCAATAGATGTCTATATCCAAACAACAAGAAAATTGTAAAATTTTTCATTCAAATCGGGAAATCCTAATGGATCATCCTTTAATGATCAATATGAAAATTTTGCTGTAGGAGTTGTATTGTAAATACAATTCATAATTACAGAAACTATCAATAATGACTGTAACAGTATTTCAATTATATATATTATATTTTATATTGTATATAACAAGCAGATCCCCGCGACTTCGTCTGCGTAATGTGCATAATACCTCATATAATGATAAATTGATCTCAATAGTTTTTACGTAGTACGTATGTAGTTCGTAAAATAAGCCACTCCCACATACCGATTGAAATGTCATAAAGTGACACATCAACGAAAAAGATTCGAATTCTAACGTAAGTTTGCATTTTTGCTCCTTGACACCATGACTTATAACGTAAGTTTTTTCCATATTGAAGACAAAGTCACTTATATCTTTATTTAATAATAGGTTCAATTGATTTTTATTTATTATCCCCCATAGCACCAGTATCTGAAAGTCATCTATTAGATATCCTCTTCCAAATATGTATTAGATATCCAAAAAATGATATCTATAAGATATCCTAATTTAGACATATCTTCTGCAGACGTCTGAAAGATATCTTTTAGATCTCTTGATTCAGATATATAAAAAATCACCTCAATTCGATATTTGTTCAATGTTGGCAACTCGATTGTAATCGTATGCAATTTTGCGGATGTTTTCTTGCAATTTTGGGATTATCTGACTATACTCACAAGGAAACCTCGCGAAGTGTCGGATTTACTATAATAATCTGCATAAAAAATGCTGAGATACGTATTTTTTTTTTGGCTAACAAACGTTTCAAAGAGGTGAAAATCACGCTTGAAGTTCGTACCTAAAAATGATGATTTGCTGTTTCACACATTTCTAATAAAAATTTTCCAAAAAGACTTTAACCATAAAAAAGAGCATTAAAAATCATGAAAAATACCTTTATCCACACATTTATGAATCGTGTAGATATACATTTTTTTTTTTATTAAAAATGACAAAACATTCATAACTCAAAAAATATTCATTATTTTTAAATAGAAACAATTTCAAATGAAAGAGCATAAAAAATTACGAGGTACATGTCTTTGCAATTTTCGCAATAACATCGAAATCAATGCAAAAAATATATTTTCTTCTCTCCCAGATTTGTATAGAAATAAAGAAGATAAATTATTTATTCATTATACGTATTACAAGTATGATAATCATTGTAAAAATGTTCAAGACATAATGATTTTTTACGCCACGCACAACGGATAATTGCTATATTTCGACATCTTGAAATATCACAGTGAGAGTTACATTTATTTTCAAACGCGAAATCTACTCGATTTTCAAATTCATTTGGTTTAATAGAAGTGTAACCACTTTTAAACCATGAATATCAAAAAAGATTAATATATCGTGGAGATGAGAGTTGATTATGGATAAGTGATTGTAATTTCATTATGTTATTCCTCAAGTGTAAATTTAAATTATCTCCTCGTAATAGGTTACTGTCTTAACAATGTCTTATGAAATTTTTCCATGTTCTAAACCCATAAACATCTAAAGGTTGAATTTGTCCAGTGGTTCCTTTAGGGATAAGCATTATCTCAATTTCTTTATTTGATGGCTTTGCAGACGTGACAGCTTTAGGACAATGACCAGTCCACGAATCAATTAAAAGTAAACTTTTTTTTCCAACATTCGGAAAAAAAATATTTTTCAACTAAATTTGAAAGTGGTCTAAAAATAATCATTACATCAAATTTCTATATAAATATTATATAGTATAATATTTGAATTCAATGTTTTACCTGACGTAAGTTTTCTAAATTTCGATACTTCTATGTATACATTACCTAGTCTCAAAAGCAATTCCTCAACCCGTGGACCTAGTTTTCCAGATGGTTCTTTCAATACGAGAAAAAAAAGGAGTCAGGAGTTTTGCATCAGCTGATATAGTTGGTTGTATAGTATAACTATGAATTATTGATGAAACTGATTGAACGGTACACTCTACTTTTTTCTCTCCTTCTGGAGCCAAAGATCTCTCAGAATGCACTTCTAATGTAAAGCCACTTTGATCACATTCGTATAGTTTGTCTAGACTACATGTTTGAATCTTCAACTTTACATTATCAACAAATACTTCTGATGTTTGTTTTAGAATTTCACGATCTTCAATTGTTTTTGATGATACGAATCTATTGATTTTACGAGAAACAATACGATAAGCTCTTTTGAATGATAGCATTCACGTTTGAGATGCCTGAAAGCGAAAATCATCGAACCCTAAATTTTTTTTAGCTGACAGCGCCCATTTTCTTAAATCAGAATTATGGATTACTGTACCAGTATTGACGGCAGATTGAAAGTTTTCCAAAGTATATTTGCAGATTTGAGCTATTTTTCGTTTATATGAAACTAAAAAAAAACTATATCAAAAATTAACTGTTTGAAACAAAACAATCTAGTTTTGTACAAAGATTATCTATGATTTTTTGGCTTTTCGTGATACGAGGTTTTCCACCTACATCCTGTGGTAATAATATTCTTATTTGTTTACCGCCACTTGACGTATAACACTGGCATAAATTATCCAAAGTGATCCCATCTGTAGCAATTTTGTTTATCATGTGTATTGATAACCACCCAACTTCTTTTTTATTTTGATCACTTTTTAGGCACAAAAGAGTTTCTTGTATTTTATTTGATTGGATTTTTTTTGCTCTCTGTCTCACAATCTCATAAATGCTTTTAAAATTTTTCAATATTTCATCTCATGTTATATTAATATTGTCATGTTGTATCAGTTTTTGGAGTACATTTACATCGTTAGCTGCATTATGTGCACATTCAGTAAATTTGAATCCAGAAATACTTTTTTGTAGCTTCTCTTTAGACCACGTCTATCTCTCAATTTTGCTTCAAACAATGGGATAGAATCAGCAAATCTGATAACTGCTGATGAATATTCTTTCAACAATCCTTGTTTTTTAATAAAATTGAATATTGCCGGGCAATCAAATCTACAGCAGTTATGAGCCATTAAAATTATTTTATTGTTTATGGATTTGAGAAACTGTAGAAAGCTATTTGCAGCATCTATCTTTGAATGAGTTATAAGAGGAGTAGAATTGTAATATAATTCATCATTTTTAATCGTAAGTCCTGTTATTTTTGAAGCTTGATAAGTAAATCCCTCTAACGGTTTGATATAAATATCAAATTCAATATTGGAATATTTCGCTGCTATTTGAACAATTTCTTTATTCGTGCCAGATTATTTCTAAATTAAAAAAAAACAATAATAGACGATGATAAATCTACTTCTATAATCGCATCATAACTGTCCACAAAATCTATACCGAGATCCAATCCACATCCTGATTCATAGCATGTTCTTTTTTTTTTGAACAGCCTTGTTACATATTTTGTTTTATTACTGAAGGATTTCTTCGGCGCTTTTTGAATTGAACTGTCTTTGCTTTTATTTTGCGTCGATTTGCAATTTCATCCTTTTTTAGCCGAAATTTCATAGATAATTTTGTTGTTGGTGAACTTTCCATTTTTTTATTTATAGCTACAATGGTCGTATTTCCTAGATTTTTATGAACAATCGCTGCACTGGCTCGAATATCATTAGATGATGATCCCCCATAATGAAGGTGCTTGGGAGCTGTACTTGCAATGGTTTTATTCAAGGATTCATTAGCTTGGCTGGAAGCACATGGGCTTAGTTTGTCTGCAACGTTGGCGAAAGAATTAAAAATAGTTTTTAATTTTTCTTTAGTTACCGAATCAGTCAAACCTTCACCTCCCAGTAAAACTCTATGTTTATATTTATCTGGATCAAGCTTATATTTACACCAATCGCCACATCCTGAATGATCATCATAGGCATGTGGGACTATGTTAAGCAAACCGGCTTTTGTTGTTTTAGTATTATTTTTATTTTTTTCTAGTACACAGCTAAAGCAATACATAGAATATTTCACCAGTTGCGTTGATAATTTGATGGTATACAAACATTTGCTTAATTTAGAGACAGCATGATTTTTTTCGCTCCATTTATGTATTACATAATTTGCCTCCTTTCGCAATGTTGCAATAGTGCTCAAATCATCATCTCCTATCAACGTTCCCAGCTTGACAATAACTTGAATAAAATGAAGATTTTTTTGAAAAATTTCTCGTGCCATGTCAGCTTCCATAGCTTTCGATGAACCATCAAAATCCTTGCGACAGTCATGTTCCTTTCTTTCAGTTTTACTTGATTACAATTCAATCAGACTCTTTTTGATATCTGATTTTTTGTCCATAGATTCACAGAATATGCAACGATTGTTTCTTGTAACAAAGCCTATTACTTTTCCTGTATAGAATCCAATCCCAGTACCATGTCCTCCAGGAATTTTGATCCATGTAATGTTCATAATAATCACAACTAAATAAAAACAAACTGAAAATTATTTTTCTTAATCATACCTGTTAGGCTATTATAAGAACGCCCTGAACCTTTTTTCTGCCACCCTGCATCATAGCTAATAGTTAAATATACAACATTACTCTCTGCCCAATTACTTAACTCTCTCAAATTACTAATAACATAAAAATAAAAATTATATTTAAAACAAGTTATATTGACTATCATTTTATAGACTTAACATTATATAATTTCCTTTTTGCGGTCAATAATACAAATTGAATTAATTTTTTGTACAAATGTTTTTCAATTCACCTGCATATCATTATTTCATATTTCAAATTTTACAATTGTATTCTATTTTACAATTTCATTAATTAGTAGTACTTACATAAATATATCAAAGTCTGCTATTTCATTTGCCAATTTTACATTCAATAAAAAAAATACCTCAAATATTAAGACTTAAATAATTAGTTAACAGTTAACTTAGCTATTACTCCAAACTATACCCTTCTTTCTCAATCGTTGCTTCTCTCTCTGCTATTAAATTTTCTAAGCAGCTTTCATCAGCTAGTGATTCAATGGCGACACCAACTTTTTTATCATGACGCTTGAAAACTGTTGAATACATGACTGGACCTTCAGCTGCTGTTAAAATCTTGTTGAGATGAGTACTTCCAATACCACTCTCGATAACACCATTGACAATCTTAGAGTTAATGGTATAACTTGGTCTGGTTGCTGAATTTTTTTCTATGGTTGATGTATTGACAAGAAAGAACTCGTTGCATTTTTTCCTTCCACATGAAATGTACTTGCTAATCCATTTTTTGATTCATTGATTGAATTCCGTAAAGCTAAAGCCTGTTGACAAGAATGACACCACATATCGCCATCGAATAACTTTATATCTATGAATCGTCGTCCATCTAATTCTAACAAGCATGAAAAAAAACTTAATTTACTGCTTTTAACAAGAGATTTTATATCACAATAATTTTATTATAAAGTAAATCAACTATGTTTATGTTTTTAAAAACTAAAGTATTCGATGTCAGTATGAAAACTGGAGTATAACCTCAAATTTAATAAAAAAGTAAATAATTACCTACAAATTTTTTTGCTTGTCTTTTACAATAATTGCAATTTATTATTTCGCAATTATTGTTCCTGCAATCAATCCGAACTTTGTTACTTTTGAACATTTTGTCTCCATTTCACAATACTTTCCTTACAAAATCGACCGTTCAATCTGTGCATCTTTGTAAATTAAATATATTTCCATTCACTCATGGACTATACACTTAAATTTGATAATGCTCTCTCCGTGCTCTCTAACTATAGTACATAGGATGAACAATACGCTGTTGCCAGATCTTTTTATACAAACGGATGAGTCAAAAGTCACGTAGTCATTTCGTTACTTTTGTTAATTAAATAAATAATATTTAACAATTTTCTGAATAGATATGTTATTATGAATTAAAATAATGCATTTTTATCACTATTACAAGAATTGAGATTACAGAAAATTCAATGACTACTATTAGTCACTAGTTACGCTCGAACTTCCTTAAAACACATTTATAGATCATAAAAATATGTTACTTTCTGTGACAACCCTCAAATCAAACTGACTTGATATTGTACTTTCAGATGTATTAGGTCTGGAAGAAAAACAACTAGTCACTTAGACGAATATTTTATCTATCTTTACCTATAAACGAAACTAATATCACATTAAAATAATGATTAAGTCTTCCATTAAGAAACATTTTAATCTTCTATTATTGTGACTAAGAATAACCATCCCAAAACGAATTTCGTATATATTTCATAAGTCATATATGATAAATGTAATGGATAAGATAGAATACGAGTATAATTTTCTAGGTACTAACAGTTTATTGCCCGTGTAAATGTTATTTTGAAAATTGCAAAGACACGTACCTCGTAATTTTTTATGCTCTTTCATTTCAAATTGGTCCCATTAAAAAAAAATAAATAGTTTTTGAGTTACAAACGTTTCGTCATTTTTAATGAAAAAAAATTTATCTCCACAAGATTGATAAATATGTGGATAAAGGTATTTTTCATGATTTTCAATGCTTTTTTCTATGGTTAAAGTCTTTTTGGAAAAGTTATATTAGAAATATGTTAAAACTGCAAACCGTCGTTTTGGGGTACGAACTTTAAGCGTGATTTTCACCAGTTTCAAACATTTGTTAGCCAAAAAAAAAATACGTATCTCAGCATTTTTTATGTAGACTATTATAGTGAAGCCGCAACTAAATCAGTGAGGGACACCTCGCGAGGTTTCCTTGTCAGATACGTATGTATCTGTTTATACTATAGTATTTTACTATATACACGTGTATGTCAACGTACGTTGTTCACCCAGAATTTTTAAACAAAAAAAATAGGTTCCTATACGTTTTACTTGGTTCGAAACATTATTTTAGTAAAATAAAAAATTACGCGTCAGAAAAACTAAAATATGTTGAATAGATCTCGTTTTCTATTGTTTATAACAAATTTTAAAGATATTAACAAAAAAAATAAGTTTTTAGACATTGGATATGGTTTGTAACTTTATTCTGGTTGAAGAATAAATTCCGCATCGAAAACACTAAAATATGCTGAAAAGATTTTGTTTTCTATTGTTTATAACAAATTTAATTGTTATAGACAAAAAGAATAAGTTTCTATACTGTCCATATGGATTATAACTTCATTTTACCAAAAGAAAAAAAAACGCGTTGGAAAAGCTTTAGTCATACAAATAAACGATTCGAAAGGAGCATCTTAAGTTTTCTAGTTTGGCACGGTGGTCAAGGTTCAAGTCTACGGTTACAAAGGTTCGAGGATCAAGTCTACAGCAGTTTCAGTGTTTACCTCAAAAGTTATTTTCACTATTAATAATGAAACAATAATAATCGAATTACATTTTTTTGTTTTTAATAATTAGTCTACAATTTATCGAAATTTTTGTTTTAATTAATATTTTCGTAATCCTTAAATCATTTATTGCTTTTAAATTGGATGACTTCCTTTCATCCGCGAAAAGATATCTTATAGCTCTCGAAAAATGGTGCATAAGACATCTTATAGATATCTTTCAGAGATGTTTGGATGTGTCATGTCATATTGCACTACGTGCTCATACGTTTTGAATTCAAAAAGAAAAATAAAGAAACAGATGTAAAATTTATGATCAATAATTATTAATTATTTAAAGAAATATTTCTTAATAATATTGTATTGATTTTTATTTGGTTTAACAACACTTTCAATGTAATTTAGTATTTTAAGAAATATAAAACGTTGTCAGAAGCATTGATCGCAAAATATTTAATTAAAATTTGAAAAAAAAAGAACCAATTATCGATTATATTGTAACCAATCCAAATAAATTATTTAATTGAATTGTAAAAGAAGGGATGTTGCTACCTGCTGTCAACAATCAAATATGTCCTTCAAGTGACACTTTAGTTTTAACCATCAAAATGTTAAGACGTGTCAAATTATTAACAATTTAAATTATTTTGAATAGTAAATTATAATCAGTTGTGCATCTGAAGGAATACAATTTCGATTAAAAATTATTAATTGGGTTTCAATATCAAAAGTAAGTCTTAATATTATTTTTATTTAGAATCTCAAAAGAAAGTGCAATCTCGGGTTTCTAATTTAATTTATATTATTTCAAAATTATAATGTGATTATTAATTTAATAAATTATTAATTGGCTTTGTAAATTAATTTGTTGGTTAAATAAATATCCCTATCAGTTCTATCCTATTAATTAATTTATTTAAACTCAAAGAATATATTATTATTATTTTAAAATCCTAATACAAATTTTTCAAAATTTCCATTCAAATTTCTATAAATAATATTTAAATGATGATATGATATGTCTGAATCGAATAATAGGCCTTTAACTTAAAAACATGCAAAAGAAAATCCAGACAATTTTATTGAATGAATTACAGATAAAATAGCAGTAATACAAAGAGATAAAAATAAGGTTACGTAACTTTTCGCCCAGAGACAGTTTATTCGCGATATTGAATCCGCAACATTTTTTATCCTCGGATAATTTATTCGAAAGTTTGTTAATCTGTAATCAAGAAATCTGCAATTATCATCAAAAAAACTTACAAACGTTGAAAATATAAGAATACATACAAGCATTTACTTCTTCAACATGAATATTTATTTCTGCGTACCACTCAAACACAAATTACATGAGAAGATAGATAAATCTAGACAAATATTTTATTTCATTTTTACGAATTTTCAAAAGTAATTGTCTTTTTCCGTCTCAACAATAGTAAAAAAAAATATAAAACACTACATAATGAATCATATAAATTGTTAAATTTTTTATATTCTGATACTATATTTTTCAGCTGTACATCCAAATCGCAATAGGCCTTTCTTCGTTGAGGTGCAATATCCAGCCCGGTATTCATTTGAGATAAATACAATTCAGGCATGTTCTGTTCATTTATTAGTACTTTTATAAATTTACTGATCGAAGCATAATTTACTTGAATTTTGCTATTTAATGAATGATGCCATTCTTCTACTGAATTATTAGTACGAATAGCTTCATTAAAAATAGCATCATATACATTCCACATTTCTAAGTCAAACATAGGCTTTTCACGTCATTTACCCGTGCGATTTCGTTTCCCAATCCAAGCACATTCAAAATATTCTATAAATTCACGTAAAACATCTTCATTTGCATCAAAATAATCACATTCAAGTAATTCCTCATAACCTTCAATTACATCTTTAATAGGTAGAAAAGCCAATGCCATTATCATTCGTAAATTTATTGCAAATACCACATCAATATTATATTTTCTTTGAAGCCCACACGATTGAATGTGTCGCCAAATGCATTGACTGAAATGGAAAAAACACCCAGCAATAATAGTGTTTGGAAAAAATTTGTTAACAGCTTTTATGAATGACTTTTCAAAATCTATCATGATGCATTGTAGTCTTAACCGAGCCTGATGTTGTTTTATTATTTCTAAAACCGACATATATAACTTCTTACTTTTATCGGGTGCAAGTACATAAACCAGTGGTAGTATTTTTCCATTTTTTAGCCCATTAATTGTATATAATTGTTTAAATATTAATGGTACAGCATTGAACGTGCCATCACAACACCACTGATCACACTCTGATAAAACTTTTAAATTCTTATCAGTGGTAAATATCAAAAACCTCTGTGAATAACCTAAATTACCCACACCATCATATAATAAAAATCTATCGCCTTTAGTTGCTACTTGATAGATATCAGGAAGCTCCAGATCTTGTGAAGATGACGCATTCCTTACATTATCACCTTCATTATGACGTACACGTTGCACAGTGCGTACTAATGAAACAGTTGCTGCTATTGGCGATGAAATATTATTTAGAGATCGTGCCACAATAGGCAGATAGTTTACGTCCATCTTCTTTGCGTCCTTTTTGATTTTGTGCCGAATCTTCATTACCTCTACATGTGCAACGTTAGCAGCATGCTCGTGCTCGGGTTTCTCTCCGATAATCTCGCCTAAATTTTACATATATTAACTGAAAAAATGTTTTCATAAATATATTGACCGTACAAAATATAATCAGTTCAAAAATACTAACCCGTACGTTTATCAATAGTTGTATGAATGACTACACTACATCTTGTTCTACTGTAAAGAGCACAACGCCAAGTAACGCTCGACTTATTAATACTCTTTTTAGTACATAAATAACCTTCACATAACAACATTACATTATCACGTTTAGATTTAATCAACTTTAGCGGCATTTTAACAAAAATTTATAATCCACGTTTAATCTTCAAGAATCAATACACTTTTATTGTAGAGTAATTATATAAAATGAACGTACAAGCCAAAAACTTAATGCTGTCGGCGTTACGCTGCGCCATCTCACAAATTTCAATATTCTGAAATTCAAAATCAATTATCGCAAATTTATCGACCGCAAATAAACGTCTCTATTTTCATAAAACGTATAGAAGATATCACCACATTTAAAGTAACATGTAATATATCATTTTTTGCGCTAACTGTTTCAGTGGATAAATTAAAGCGGATTTCCCGACTAACGATCAATAAACTATCGGATAAATTATCTGAGGATGAAACATATTACGGATTATAAGTTGCAGATCTAAAGTCGCGAATGAACTGTTTGAGGACAAAAATGCGTGACACCAAAAATAAAAATCCCTATAAACCTCAATCGAGAAAAGCAATAAGAGAATTAAGTAAAAAGTCACTTTCTTATTCGGCATTTGCCGATCATATTTTACGCAGTACTAACACAGATAAATCGCCATATATATTACATAGAACTGAAATTGATGAAGAAATATCTGATTCAACAGATACACTTTTAACTAATATTGATACTTTACTAAATAAAAGTGCGGAAGAAGTGATACAACACATAGATAATATAAATTTTGAAACTTTTGATGAATCATTATATTCCAGTACAATTCAAGAAGAATCAATAAATTATTCAATTGTACATAATAATACGGGTCAAGTATATAATATCAGTAATAATACTCCAGAAAATTTACTTAGTAACGCTTCGGACAATACGAGAAAACAGTCAAGGCCAATATCGATTAATACGTGTAACATGGCACTATCAAATAATCAATATATAACTTTAAAGGAAGCACTTCCAATCGTACCAGAATTTGATGGTGAAAATATTACTCTCACTGGATTTATAAATTTTTGTAGTGAAGCATTTAGTTCTACCCTAAAAGAAGTAGAAACGTGTTTAATTAGACTTTGAAAACGAAAATTAACAGGTAACTTAAGAGAATCTTTTATTGGAAGAACAATAACAAATAAAAAAGAATTTTATGATCATTTGCGAGGTATTTTTACAGCGTCAAAATCAGTAATTGATTCATTGGGAGAGCTGGGAAAAATTTATCAAAAAAGAAATGAATCGGTATTAAAATTTTCTAATAGATTGAATAAGATGGGTCAATCGTTGCTTGAACTTTATAGATTAGATCAAGCACAAATTGAAAAAAGAATTGCAAAAACTTCTTAAAACGTCTTAGACCGAAAATAGAACAACGTATGTCTAAAAAATTACAAACTTATCGGCGAAATATTAATGAAGTAATTCAAGTAGAAAGTCAATTATCTTTTTGGAATGAATTATGTGAATCCGGAGTTAAATCATCTCATAAGAAAGGCGAAAGAAACAAGCAAAATTTCTCGCAATATAATGAAATGATCAAAATTCCAAATAAAATGAAAATTTAAAGAAGAATAAGACTGCTCCCATTTGTGAATATTGCAAAAAGTCAGGTCATGATATTGATCAATGTTTTAAAAAGATAAGAGATAGTAATAATGGTAGTGACAGTGATAATTCTCAAAATCAACAAAGAATAATTTGTCAATATTGTCAAAAGTCGGGTCATACCGCGGATAAATGTCATTTAAGAAATAATCGGAATTCAAATAATTCTGTAATTTCTCAAATTTGTAAAAAAAATGATCATACAGCTGATAAATATCGTTTTCGATTGAATCGATTAAATAATCAAGAACCTTGTCGACTTTGTGATAGAAATGAGCATTACGCAAGAAATTGTAGAGTCAACAATAATAATGAATGGAATAGAAAGAATAATAATAACATTAGTCGAAGAATAAATTCAAATGTTATTTGTATATTATGTACTAGCGCCGGATTTACATTCAAAAATTGTCCTGAATGGTTAGTAGTTGGTTCTTTTTGTCTCAAAACCGGACATAGTAAAGAAGATTGCTGGCAAAGATTGAATAATAAAGATGATCAGGGAAACGAGGAGAGTCCTTCCTGCTCGGGCGTGCGGCAAGGCAATTCTCGAAATCGTCCAGTTTTGAGAAACTAACAGAACGAATAGAAAGAATAAATTCGAATCGAAATAATAATAGTCCACTAATTATTGTAGGAAAAAGCGTAAATAAAGATGCAGGAGATTTTTCGGTTATGTTAGATACAGGAAGTGGTCCAAATCTATTAAAAAAAAAATTTTGTCCAGAAGGATGTTATATTGGTAAATCAAAAATTATTAAATTAGTTGAAATAAATAATATTCCTGTTTATACATTAGGAGAAGTTGAATTGCAATTATGATGGGGAGAAATACATTTTTTATTAGTTCCAGATGATTTTCCAATTGAACAATCAGGTGTTTTAGGTACAGAATTCTTTTAAGAAGCTACAGTAAATATTTGTTATGATAATAAAACTATTAAAATAAATAATGAAGAATATCCTCTTTATTGTAATGATGATTTAGAATTTAAAGATGATTCATTAAATGTTCATATTACAAAAGTAAATAAAATTGATGTAAATCCTTTTCAAAATTTTTAAAATAAACGAATTGAATTAGAAGAATATATTGAAAGAGTAAATTCTGAATTTTTAGACTTATATGATATAGACGACGAAGACAATATAACTTTTGAAACGTATCAAATGTTGACGATTGGGTTACAAAACTTAGGCGTCGCCAATACTGACTGTGACTCAGACAATGAATGTGTCAATAATAAAGAAAAAGACAACGTTGAAAGTGATAAAATAGATAATATATACAAAATTAGTGATAATGAAATAGGCCAGGATTAGATAGAGCCAGAGTGAAGTCTAAAACATGTTGCTTCTAATGACTACTAAGAGCCAAAACCAAAACTGAGTCCTAATTTCAATTCTTTTATGGACCAGGATGAAGACAACGAAGATCTTCAGCTGGATTCCGATTTAAACTTCTCAATGGATGAATGTGAGGATCATTTTGAAAATTCCACATTGTTTCCAAATAATTTTTATCAATCACCTCAAACTTGTCAGAATAATTCTGTTATTATTGAAGAAATAAATAATAAAAAAGAAAATAATTGAAAAGAAAAATGTGTTAATAAATAATGAAATAATAAATGATAAAATAATAATAAAAATGATAAAATTTTTATTAAGGATATTCAAGAAAGAATTTCAGGAGTTAAAGAAGTATTAAATAAGGATTATTTACATAAAACGGGAAAAGAAATTGTTAATAGAATAATAAATAAACATTCATTAAAATTTCGTTTAAAACATGAACCATCACATAATACAAATAAAGTTGAACATGAAATAAGAACAATTTATGATAATCCTATTTATATTAAAAATCATAGAATTCCACATATATTAATTGAAGAAGTTACTAAACAAAGTCAAGATTTACTTGATAATATAATTGCTATATTTTCAGTTTCTCCTTATAATAGTCCAATATGGATAGTTCCAAAGAAACCAGATTCTAAAGGCAATGATCATTAGAGAATGGTAGTTGATTTTAGAGCATTAAATGCAAAAACAATTCTAAATGCTTATCCTCTTCGAAATATTACTGAACTTTTGGATAGTTTAGGTGGATCTAAATATTTTACAGTTCTTGATTTATCATCAGGTTTTCCTCAAATTCCTATGAAAACGTCAGATCAACAGAAAAATGCTTTTTCAACTCCTTAAGTCATTTAGAATTTGTTAGAATGGGTTTTGGACTGATTAATGGTCCAGCCACTTTTCAAGCTCTTATGAAAAAAGGTTTAGCAGGATTAATTGGAAAGGAATTATTTGTCTATATGGATGATATTGTAGTATTTTCCAGAGATTTAGAAAAACATGAAAGAAGAATTGATAATTTGATGGATAGATTAGAAGATGCAAATTCAAAATTACAACCAGATAAATGCCTTTTCAAAAAAAGAAAAAGTTTGTTATTTGGGAAATTTGATTAGTCAAAATTATTTAAAACCAGATCCTAAGAAAGTTAAAGCAGCTGAAAATTATCCATGACCAACTACTCAAAAGAAAGTTTGCCAATTTTTAGAATTTACAAATTATTATAGAAGATTCACTAAAAACTATGCTAAAATTGCTAAACCTTGAGTAATTTATTAAAGAAAGATGTAAAATTTGAATGGACTCAAGAAACTGAAAATTCATTTAATTTATTAAGAGAGAAATTATGTACCTCACCTGTATTAATTACTCAAGATTTTACTAAACCTTTCATTATTATCACTGACGCATCACGATATGCTATTCGAGGTGTTTTATCACAAGAAAAAATTGGTCAAGATTCACCAGTCGCTTATGCATCACAAGTTTTGAAAGATTCAGCAATTAGATATGATACTTATGAAAAAGAAGCTTTAGCTATTGTTTTTAGTGTTAAAACATTCAAACCTTATGTTTATGGAAGAAAATTTTCACTTGGAACAGATCATAAACCTTTAGTTTGGTTCAAAAGTGCAAAAGATGTAAATGCACGAGTATTAAAATGGAGACTAAAATTATCAGAATATGAATATGATGTTGTCTATAAACTAGGAAAAATTAATTGTAATCCTGATGCTTTATCAAGAAATCCTGTTCAAAAGGATGAACAACATGTTAAAGTAACTACAAGATTACAAACTCAAAAGAATGAAGAAAAATCTGAAGAAAAATTAGAAACAGTTTATAAGCAAATAAATTATCATCAAGATACTGATAGTGATATTAATGAACCCCATAAAATTATTGAAACAACTGCTGAAATTTATGAAAAACCTCAAAAAAGGAAAAGAGGAAGACCAAAGAAAATTTTACCTGAAGAAAATAATGAAGATATTTTTGAAGAACAGCTTAAAAGACAACCAAAAAAGAAGAAAGAAAAATTAATTAAGAAAAATCATGAAGAAAAATCTAATGAAGATGAATATTTTTCATGATTAATATGTAGTTTAAATAATGATATAGAAGATTCAATAAATGCCAATAACAATGAAAATGACGACGATAATAATAATGACAATGACATTGACGATGAACAGTTAAATGGAATTATTAGTGATGATGAAGAGAATTTATTTGAAGGGAATACTAAAAATGTAATTGACATAAAAGAATATTTTCATGTCAGAAGAGAGAATTTTGCTGACTTTGTTGATTTAACAAGAGAACCATTAGTATACGAATTGAAGACGAAAAAAAGTCCGGTCCTGCTGTGGGTGCAGCAGGATAGGACTGTTCGTTACATTGCGTTTATCAGTAATCTTGATCCTACAATAAAGGAACTAAAAGAAATCGATTACTGAACACATTCATCTATTCAGAAATAACACCAATACATAAAACACGCAAATGAAGTTTTAAAATAGGTGATAACAATGAAATTAATTAATTTACTTTGCAGATGATTATCGAAATAATATGTGGTGCAATTTTCTTTTTATTAAGTCCAACATCCGTTTTTGGGATAATTGGGTATGATTGTGAAAAATCAACAACAAATTCAACTACCTTTTCAATCAATAAAATTGGAGATTGTAAATTACCAGAAAGAAAAGTCAATATTTCTCAACCTTTCATTCGATTATTACAATCGAGAATAATTTCTTTGATCACAATAATACAATGTAAAATTAAAATTTGACGGACAGTTTATCATTGTGGAATGCATTCTCATGTTTCAATTGTAAATAATGGTTTCAATGAATATTGTATACAATCTCTAAAGAAAAACGTTCTGAAATTCATAAAACGGGTTCTTTATATCTTGAAAAATATTTTTAACAGATTTAAAAATTAATAATACAACCACAAGAAGAGTAACACTTGCTGGAAGTATCGAGAATCATGTTAAATGTTTTGGAGAATCTTATCCTGATATTTATGGAAATTGGGCTAATGCAGTAGTTTAAGGAATAATTAAAATTACTTTACAGGAATATTTTGCAGTAATAAAATTAAAATCGAATGAAATTCATTTAAAATCAGCAATAACTTGTCCTTTGAAAAATCTTTGGTGTGTAGATTATGAAGGAGTATATACTTTTTGAGAATTTATTCCGCACGATGACTGTCGATTCAATAAATATGAAATTTTCTCTTCGGGAAAAGTAAACAAAATAGTTGAAAAAGATGAAGAATTGCATGAAATGATTTATTCTTTATAATCAAATGGGATTACTTTTGCTTTAGCCACGGCAAAAGTAGAAATAATATGCGGCTATAAAATAATCAGAACAGAACATCCAAGTTTATTTATTTATGAAACTAGTAAAGATGATTTATTCATCAAAGAAAGTATAACAACCGAAAATTTATATTTATTTACGTACGTTAATTCTAAGTTTGTTTATGATGAAAAATATATTAAAAAACAGATAAAACAATTATATAATGATATTTTAGTTTATAAATGTTATCTAGAACGTCATGTTTTACAGAATTCTTTATCATTAGCTATACAAAATCCAGATGAATTTGCGTATAATTACATGAAAGGGCCAGGCTATACGGCGATTATAGCAGGCGAAAATGGAACAATAATTAAATGTTTGGCCGTAGACTATTTTCAATACATTTATTGATTCAGCAATTAATCTTCAAACAGAACAGGTCAAAGATTGATATATTTTTAATTCTCTTAAGTAGATAGGTAGGGGGGGGGGGGGGTTCTGGATCACTCTACTATTACCGACCGTGCCGTAAAATTACCAACAGCGTCGGTAATTTACTGACAGAGCCGGTAACTTACCGGTGGTGGGTGTAGTTCCCAGTTTTCCCGCGAGATGGCGCTGTATCGATCTGCAGTCGGTAATTGTTGGGCGGCGCTGCTGTTGTGGCGGGTAAAAAAAAATTTGAATTTTTTTTACTGGCAATTGTTACCAATGTTGGTAACTGTTGTCAATCTTTTTCACTGAGTAGCGCTGTTGTTGTGGTGGGGTAAAGAATTTAAATTTTTTTGAATATTATCGACCTGTAACGACTATCGATCACCAGGCGATAATTATTACCAACATTTTTCACTCAATGGCGTTGTAATTCCGGCGGTTTAATATCCATATGTACTTCACTTAACAATTTACCAATCACTGTTCTACACTTAAGCGTGTACACTTAGATATGTGTCCGATGATCTCTGTTGCTGAACTGACTTGTTGGCAATCTGTTCTGTTCATATATAGCCCTTACTCTAGCGAGCGATAACTAAAACATATTTTCTAACAGCGCAATTTTCTTTGTAACTTTTGAAAGATTTATTCGCAGAGGAGTACGTTAGATTTTAATTCCCAGAAAATTATTATTCATGAATATTATTTCTTTGTTAGCTTTTTCAAAACAAACGACGTCATGAAAGTAACAAGTCTTTCTTTTCTGTTTATTATAATATCAACAGATCGCCGGTTTCGTAGAAAAGATGTGGTGTCATAAATTTAGATAAAGTACGTTTGTCAAGTTTTATCAATCAGTTTGAAACCTTTGAATCAGACATTAATTTTCGGGAATTTATTTAAAAATTTTATTATGAAAGATTGAAATTTTCTTTTGATAATAAAAAAATTGAAACTTACAATTTCAGAACTCTTCAAATTATGCCTCGTCAATAAACACCACTTAAGGCCTGCTTCTGTATTCGTTTCTTCTTCACGTAATTGTTAAGCACCCTCTCACAGAAATTCTTTGACTGATAGGATAGCATTTGAACGTCGATTTATATAGCCCTTACTCTAGCGGCCAATTATTGAAACACATTCCCTAACAACGCAATTTCCTGTGTTCTATGAAATGTACGTCATATTTCAATTCTCAGAATGAATTCAAATATTGTTATCCGTTAGAAGGTAATATAAGTAAATTTCAAAAACATTTAAATTAAAAAATATTTATTTCATAATTATTGTTATAGATTTAATTGTATTACATTGATGTAATTATATATATTTTTTCGTTTAATCAATCATCTTGTTTTGTGGATTTCTCTGAGATTTTGTCTTCTTGCAATTCAATGAACTTGAAATTATTCCATTCTCCACCAATGTAGAGAAGGGACAACTTATTGCGTTTGACGAAGTCCAGGAACACGTTGAATGCAACATCATCATCTTTGAACACTTCAACCAGTCGTTTTGGTAGAAAAACAATGAATTCATCATCCAATGTGGCAATGACTGCGTCACCATGCTTTGTTTTTTCTTTTTTCAGCCCTGTCACTTTATATGGCTTTGTTGTTTCCAATTCTGCCATTTTTTTCTTGGGTTTTTGCGTGTTATTGGCGATGCTGTTGATGTAATCCATTTTTTACGTTCCTCGACAATGCACTATTGAATAGTTTATATATTTTTACTCAAAGGTGTACACTTAGATTTAAATTTGGTGATGTCTGTGACTGAATTAACTCGTCAAAAGTCTTTTTCTGTTTTTATATAAACCTTACTCTAGCGGTCATTTTCCAAAACACATTCCCTAACAACGCAATTTTCCTTTGTTACTGTCTCGTGATTCCTAGAATAATACGTCATCTCTGTTTGGTTAAACCTTTTTGTCGGCTTTTCGGAGAAATGACGTCACAGAAGTAAAAAAATAAAAAATTCTTTTATACATCCGTATCAGATAAACCTTTCTAAAAAAAAATATCAGAAAATTAACGATCAAGAGTATAGATTTCATTCTCTCTCCACTTGTATTGAGTCTTTCTTAGAATAATAATAAAACGTCATATCTTTTTCGGAAAAAATGACGTCACACTAATAAAAAATAAAACATTTCTTTGTTTATCTAGATCAAATAAACCTTCCTAAAAAAATAATGACGTCAGAAACTCAACGGTCGAGAGTATAGATTTCATTCTCCCGCCACTTGTCTTATATCTTAATATAAACGACCGATCTTGTGCTTTTAAAATTAGTCTTGCAGAGAAAAACAAGTGATTACAATGGATCTAATTCTCGATATACAAAGATATCGTTTATCTAACGGTAAAGTTATTGTGAAAGAGTTGGCGTCATGTAAATGGCTAGGATTGGAAAAAATTTGTGAATATCACTTTTTATTTAAACCGCCATACGATTATAGACAATTAACTGATGATGAAGCATGGGCAGTGAATGTCAATACAAGATATTTCCATGGACTTTCATGGGAAATTGGTGATACACCATATGAAACATTGGTTAAATACTTGAAAGAGACATTGAACAACGTGCGCTATATTTTTGTTCGCCATTATGAAGTGCAATATTATCTGGAATCATTCATGAAAATAGATATACTAATCATAAGATTGGGTAGAGAGGATTTTACAATTTACAATGATTCGATTTTTATCAAATGTCCACATCACGACCAACACTGCGGAGGAATGATGAAGGAAGAAATAGATTTAAAATTTCCACGTCTATACAACCCTCGATATGAATGTGCACTTAGAAATGTGAAAAAACTAAACCAATGGGTTCTTGAGAATATTTCAATTCTTGATGATGATATCAGACCAATGAGAATTTATCAAATAACCAACAAATTACTCAAGTTGCATCCAACAGATTTAAAACTTTTAACAAAGGATTTCATCATGGAAAATGCTACAAATCTTATCGATACTGCATGGGATGGACTGCCTGATGAATGGAAATTAGATGAAGATTTTAAAATGTATCGACGATGTTATGAGCATCATCCACCAAAAGACGGCCAAAATGATGGCCCTGTTCCATTTGTTAAGGATTGTAAAATGTGTAATGAAAAATGAAATGATTTGTAAAATGTGTTTTAAAAAAATAAAAAAACAATTATTCATAGATGATTTATTTTATTCATATAATCGATTTTTTTTAATAATACAGGATTAATGATAATATTATATTTTTCTATTCGTAATCTAAATCTTTCTCTATCTCGAGCTGCTTCTTCCCAACATCCTTGTCTAGCTGCTCTGTAAGCATAAGTCCATGTATGCATTACGTGTATTTTCGGTTGAAGATTGAATTGAACAGATTTTCGTTCCATTATAATAATTTTCTTAATTGTCCACTCAAAGGTTTGTATTCAACAATTCGATCATGAACGATTAAACAGTATGCTGATGTATTATCGGGTATCGGTTTTGTAGATTCAAATTCGATTCGCACATCCACAGGTCCAGATTTTAATGATTCATTTTGTTTTGAACAATCGATGACAATTAGGGGTGCTTTGCCAATAAATTGTTCTTTTGTGAGGAGAGGTTCTGAATCTTTACCATAATATGATTCTTGGAAATTTTTGTACATATCATATAATAATGCATATTGATTGTGAGATATGTCAAGATTCCATATGGATAACATTGTGAATTGAGAAAAAGTTTTACGTCTCTCAAATTACAATGATCGAATTGACTGGAATCTTTTGTTGCATCATTTTTTCGTGCTGTCTGAAACGCCAGTATAACATATCTCGGTTTCTCCAATTGTGTTGATGTTTTCACCATCCAGACGTTTTTCGTTGTTCTCGGTAACAATGGATATTCATAAGTTTCCCATGATCGGAAACTCACTGTTATTGGCGGATCTTTGGCAATATAATTTAATAATTGTATTTTTCTTGTATCCGACACTGTGATGTAAGGAATCATCCATTCAATTTTCGTCAATGTAATTTTTTCATCTGTACTAGCTGGAGCTTGTACTATTGCATTTAGATCGGTGTTTGAACGTGTTAAAACAAGTTCATGCTTAGCATTGACAATAATGCGATGATAATCTTCAGCAAATCCCAATAGCATATTCAATGGCAATAAAATGTCAAAATATCCTTTGTTATCCATAAGCTTTTCATCATTGACAATCCAACCTGTGTTATCTAAGTAATTTAAATGACTTGGATGAAGTGATAGATATCCGTTAATAACACTCGTAAGACCGACATTTTTATTACGATCAATGGCAGCATAAAAGTAAACTTTTCTTTGGCGTGCAAGTTTAATAATGTTAAAGATGGTGAATTCATCGAAGTAATAAAATATTTCACAACGCCAAATGAACTATTTATGCTATCAAGTGACATAGAAGGAATTATAGTGGAGAAAGTCATTGATGTTTTATTAGCAAAAGTTGAGGACTTTGAAGAAAGAGATTCAGGATGGTCCATGGTGGAAATTGTGCATCTCCAAGTAAACATCAATAGGTATAATCCATTAGCAGCAGGAGCATCAACTTTCCTCCCCCTACCAAAGTTCATTCAAGATAAGAAAGCAGTACTAAACATCAAGAATAATGACCAATGCTGTTTTCTTTGGGCAGTTACTGCAGCTCTGCATCCAGCTGAAATTAATTCTACAAGAACTTCATCATATTCGCATTATTCAACAGTTCTCCAGTATGAAGGTATTACTTGTCCAACAACTCTCCATGATATACCAAAATTCGAATTAATTAATAAAGAGAAAAATTTTTCAATCAATGTTTATGGGTTAAATAATAATGATAAAATAGCCCCATTATACTTGAGTAGATTTCGTCATGAAAAATGTATACATTTGTTAATGGTGGAAAGTAATGTTCAGGTTGATCATGAAAATAATTTAAAATCTACTTATCATTTTTGTTTAATTACGGATCTTTCTAGATTAGTTAGCTCTCAAATTTCTGATGGTAAAACGAAAAAATACCTATGCGATCATTGTTTATGTCATTTTAAATTGGAAAAATCTTATGATAATCATCGTGAAGATTGTATTAAGATGAATAAAACAGCAATCACTTTCCCACCAAGTAATGAAAAAATTACATTTAAAAATTATAATAATAAGGAACAAGTTCCATTTGTTGTATATGCTGATCTAGAATGCATACTTAAACCAGACAACAATAGACAAAAACATATTCCATGTAGTATTGCTTTTTATTCTCATTGCTCATATGATAAGTCTAAATCTAAATTTTTTACGAAACGTGGAATAGATTGCATTGATTGGTTCATGAGAGAAATAAAAAAATTGTCAGAACATGTGAAAGACACCATCAAACATATTGTGCCAATGAAACCATTAACTCTCCAGCAGCAAAAAGCTCATAATCAAGCTAGAAAGTGTCATATTTGTAATGGAGTTTTTTTACATGGTGAACCTAAAATTCGTGATCATTGTCACTTTACCGGTAATTATCGCGGTCCAGCACACAACAGATGTAATTTGAATTATCAGATTTCTTATATCATTCCAATAGTTTTTCACAATCTTTCGGGATATGATTCTCATTTTTTAATTAAAAAATTAGCAGCAACATATTTGAAGGTAAAATCGATTTGTTGCCGATAAATAAAGAAAAATACATAGCTTTCACAAAAGCTGTCGGTAAAGAAGAGTACAATGGAAATAGAAAAAGAACACGTGAAATAGTAATTAAATTGCAATTCATAGATTCCTTTAGATTTATGGCTAGCAGCATTGATAAATTAGCATCCTTTCTAGATGATGATAAAAAAAATATTACTAAAAGCTTTTACAATGATCCTGAAAAATTTGAATTAGTTGTGAGAAAGGGTGTTTTTCCTTATGAATATATAGATAACTGGGATAAACTTGATGGAACCCAGCTCCCTGCACAATCAGCTTTTTATTCCAAGTTGAATATTACAAGCATATCAGATGAAGACTATCAACATGCACTTAATGTTTGGAATAAGTTTCAGCTTAAAACTTTGGGTGAATGTTCAGATTTATATTTAAAAACTGATGTTATACTATTAGCAGATATCTTTGAAAATTTTCGTGAAAACTGTCTAGTTGCTTATAACCTTGATCCATTACATTATTTAACTGCTCCAGGTCTAGCTTTTGATGCCATGCTAAAATACACAGAAATAGAACTTGATCCTTTCCAAGATGTTGAAATGTTGAATTTTATTGAGAAAGGTATAAGAGGTGGTGTTTCTCAATGTAGCAATAGATATGCCAAAGCTAATAATAAGTACATGGGAGAGAACTTTGATGAAAATGAAAATGAATCATATCTGATGTATTTTGATGTGAATAATCTTTATGGTGCTGCAATGAGTAAATATTTACCCACCGGTTCATTCGAGTGGGTAACTGATAAGTTTATTTTTAATAATGATATTGATAATTTAATTTTGAATATTCCTAAGAATTCGTCTACTGGCTATATTTTTGAAGTAGACTTAGATTATCTACAACCATTACATGAACATGATAAAGATTTACCATTATGCCCTGAACATTGACAACCACCAGATAGCTAATGTAAAAAGCTGATGACAACGTTATTGCCAAAGAATGAATATGTTATACACTATAGAAATTTACAACAATGTATTGAACTTGGTTTAAAAATCACTAAAATTCACTAATAGAGTTTTACAGTTTAAACAGTCAGCTTGGTTGAAAAAATATATTGATTTAAACACAGAAATGAGAAAAAAGTCCAAAAATGATTTCGAGAAAAACTTTTTTAAACTCATGAATAACGCTGTTTATGGGAAAACTATAGAAAATGTGCGTAATTATAAAGATATCAAATGAATTACAAAATCGGAGGGAAGATGGGGTGCACAAAGTCTGATATCACAACCGAATTTCCATAGCAGTGTTATTTTTGATGATGATGATATGGTTATTATTGAAATGAATCAGCTTGAAGTAATGTTTAATAAACCAATTTATGTAGGCTTTGCAATTCTCGATTTATCAAAGATTTTTATTTATGATTTTCATTATAATTATATTACGAAAACGTTCAAAGATAATGTTAAATTGCTATATACTGATACAGATAGCTTAGTTTATTATTTTATGAATGTTAACATATATGACTATATAAAACATGATATTCATATGTATGATACCTCTGATTATCCAGAAAATAATGTATATGGTATTCCTAGGAAGAATAAGAAGGTACTAGGTTTAATGAAAGATGAGAATAAAGGGATAATTATGACTGAATTTGTTGGTTTTCGAGCTAAAATGTATAGTTATACTATTTTAATTGAAGAAAAAGATAAAGATGAAGATGATATTGTTAAAAAAGCTAAAGGTGTGAAGCAGGCTATAGTTAAAACCATCACATTTGATGACTACAAAAAATGCCTATTTAATTATACAATTTTAAATAAAATTGAGTATCACATTGTTAGTGAGAAACATGAAGTATGTACTGTTTCTAGATCAAAAAAAGCTTTGAGTTGGCAAGACAATAAAAGGCAATTATTAGAGGGAACTACTGATACTGCGCCATGGGGCTATAAAAAAAGTAATACAAATTCGTAATTTTTATATTTTTTTATTGAAATAATTACAAAATATCGTAGTTATAAGTTATAATTGTCATAGCTCATGATCTTCATTGTTATTTTATAAGTTAACCTATCATTATTATAATTTTTTCTGATAATTATAAGTTTTTGTCATCATTACAAGTTTAATTTTTTGTCAAATAAACTATATATCTTTTAAATTTATCCAACTGTTGTGTTCATTGCTGAACCCCAACCATTTTACATATGCTTGATTTCTACGTTTTTTTAGAACTTTTTCAACCAAATATACATCAGGATATTGGACTCCCGTTAATTCATCCTCATAAAAACCGCCTTCTATTGGTTGGTTTTGATAGTCAGTTAATTTATAAGTCACTGGATGTGTATTTCCAAATTTGCTGATGGTAAAAATTTCAGTGGTCCAATTGGGAGTGTAACCTTTCTCAAATGCATGTTTATATTTACTAATTCGAACTTTATCGCCAATTTTGAACTTATTTTTCTTCTTTTTTATTTTCACAGCTTTGAGTTTTCTATAAATGGTATCAAATAGTTGCTTTTCATTGGCTGAAGTCACATCCGCAGGTTTCATCTTAATTGTACGATGTTTAATATTGTTATATGATAATAATAATTTCGGTAGCAGATCAATCCACTTATAATTTCCAATAAGAGTAAATTCTTTCCACATTTTGTTTTTTAAAGTTCGATTAAATCTTTCACAAATTGATGCTTTGAGATTGCTGAATGTTGAGTACATTTTAATGTTATATTGTTTCATAAGTCCTTCAAAATCCTTATTATAAAACCCTTTGCCTCTATCAACGTGTAAATGCTTGGGAACTCTTTTTCCTTTTAAAATAGTCATCATTGCAGCAGTGACATCTTTACCATTTTAAGTTTTAATTGGTATAGCCCATGCATATTTAGAGAAAATATCAATAACTGTTAAATAAATATTGAAATCCTTTATTGTAGGATTTATATGCACTCATATCAACAAGATCAGCCTGCCAAGTCTCATCAAGACCACGTATATCTACATGTCGTCGTTGATAATTTCTTCTCACCGGTCTATGAAGCTCTTCTGCAATTTGTTTTTTTTCTTTATTCATGGCAATTGGACTTTAGGTCTTCCTTTCAATTTTTTCTGAACGTTCTCCTCCAGCTGTTTTATAATGTCAGTATGCCTATTATCTGCCTCTTTGAACGTATTTAATTAATCGAATTGATAAAATTCATTTATTTTATTTAATTCAGCCTTCAAACTTTGTTGTGCTGCTTGTGATGATTCCAATTGCTGTTTTACTTGCTCACTGATATTTTTAATTTTTGCTTGGAGATTTTGTATCTCTTGTGTTATAGATGCTATCGTATTACTGATTTTAGATTTGACCAACTTTTAATGATACAGCATCATTTAGATCTACTGGATCAGCAAGGTTGCACAATCTTCTATTATTCATATCATATTGTTTATCGATTGTTAATTTAAATCCGTTACCAGGTGGACAACGGACGGCACTTTTTCGTGAATCATCGTCTAACTGACGTCCAAAAATGTCTACACTCATCCTCTCTCTTCAAGAGATAATTGATCAATGAGTAATGACATTGAGCATCTGATTAATATATGATTCCAGCTTCACGTAGTTCTTCAATAATTGACATTATTTCATTGTTATGGCTAAAATTACCAGCAGCACGTGATGAAACAAGTAGACGTAATCGATCGACAAGTTCATTGGGATCATCCCAATAAACATAGTCCAGTGGTCGATTATGATTTATCATATATTGCGGCAAACCTTTACCGCTTTTCGGTAAATATTTGCTGATAATATTTTGATATTTCTTTGAATATTTATTCTCTCTGAGACTTCTGTCAGGGTGGTAATGTTTATGATAGGCGTAAGTGCTTTTTAAAATTTGTCCATAAGTATTTTCGTCAATGTCAGTTATATTTGGATCAGGTGATTCCATGAAAAGTAATTCTAAGAGACCCGGAGTACTTCCATATTTTTTATTATCGATGTAAACAAATTTATCATCAAATCTTACTTCAGCATTACCAATCATCAGTTTATTCTTTAATTTTCTTACACCAAACTTTGTATCCAATTCTTTCACTTGATGTTTTGAATCGAATTTTTTCAAATATGATACTGCAGGTAACTCTTTTATCGGTGTACTTTGATGAGGAGCGGTGGTAAAAGATTCATCATCAGTTATTATACTATTATCCACATCATAATCAACAGTATTATTATCATGTGTTGTTTGAAAGCTTGTCGCTCCTTCTGTAGGATCTCTTTTGATTAGCTCTTCTTTTTTCACAACAAATTCCTCTGTTTTTATCGGAGTCTTGTCCACTAATTGTTGTAAAGGAGTTACGACTGGTTTAAACATTTCGTTCATAGCTCGCTGAGTTATTTCTCGCCCATGTTTAATAATTTCATGCTTCTGTCGTATTGCGTCACTGGCTTTCGCAATTTGATGCAAAATATCAGCTCGTTTTTGCATTTTTTTTATCTTCATACTACCACTTTGATGACCGCGTCACAAATGTTCTTTTTCTCTTATTGTTGTTCAATTTATATATTTATAAAGCAATCAAATCCTTTTCTATAACGTCCACAACTGATTTCTCTATCTTTGTCGATAACGACGAATCCATACTTATCATTCCAACATTTGGAACAAAGTTCTCGAAAATCAGAAAATGACATATCAGTGTTTACATGATCATCATAAATATGCTTCAAATTCATATCATCTTGTCGGAAGAGCACGAGAAAATTTGTATTATCTCGCACTAGATGTTTGGGAATACGTGCATAAGTTTGACATAGATAAAAGCTATCAACATCTCTGTGTCGTCCCATACAAAAATAAGCACGCATATTATCTTGTTTTTCACACGCTACGTCATCAAATATCATTATTGAATTTGGTTTTGCTTGCTCTGGTTTAACAACTTCTTCATGTTCATTAAAAGGAAAATAACCCATACCTTCTACAGGTTTAAGTAATTTTTCCAAAAATTTGTATTTTGGCTGATGTATGGATTTCGAATATAAATATATATTTTCGAATCGTAATCCATTCGGGTGTACAATAAGAGCTAAGAGAGCATTTGTTTTACCGCAATTCGAGGGGCCACATATCACGCCGCGAACGCTATTCGGTAATAAATTACCATGGCGTTGAATTTTTACAGTTTGTGGCACGACGTTGTCGAAATTCGACACCGGTAATTGAGTTCTTTGTTGCTTAAACTTCATCTCGTTATCAACTGAATAGCTAGAGTATAAATACGCGACTTTTATGGAAATTATTTCAGTACGGCTCAGGCGATGACACAGTACAGACGTGGGACCGGCTTAGTTAACACCATCATAAATAAATTGCCATTCGAGTTACATATTCCTGGATATCAGTATTGTGGACCCGGAACAAAATTACAAAAACGATTAGAACGTGGTGATCCTGGTGTAAATATGTTGGATGCAGCGTGTAAAGAGCACGATATTGCGTATTCGAGAAATCGAGAAAACGTAGAAGCGAGAAACGCAGCTGATAAAGTGCTTGCTGAAAAAGCTTTGCAAAGAGTTTTTGCAAAAGACGCAAATCTCGGTAAGAGAGCTGCTGCATTAGGAGTAACAAATATCATGGAAGTTTAATCAAAACTCGGAATGGGTTTGAAGAAAAGAGTGGGAAAGAAAAACGTTGGAAAGCGTTTAAAGAAAAAACCTTTAAGACAGATTGTGGATTCAGCCAAGTTGATGATGAATTCGGCCGTCGATCCTATAAAATCAGCATTGATAGCTGCACGGAAAGCAGTAAAAACGATTGGTGGAAAAAAAAATGTTCGAGTTCCTCGTGTATTACCTGTACCGACTCAGGTTGAAGGTGTTTTACCACTTATACCGATATTTGCTGGTCTAAGTGCAATTGGTGCTTTAGCTGGTGGAGCTTCAGGTATTGCAAAGGCAGTTAGTAATGCTAAAGCTGCTCATCGTCAATTGGATGAAGCAAAACGTCACAATCGAAAAATGGAAGCCATAGCCTTGGGTAGAGGTCTACGTTTTAAACGTCGAAAACGAGGATATGGTTTATACTTAAAACCGGCGAAAAAACGTATAGAGCTACCACATCGAGCATTAACAAACATCGATATTTTGAAGTATGCAAAAATTATGAAAATTCCATACTTTCGTGGAGTTTTCATGAGAAATGATTTACCGAAATCTAAACCATGGAAAAATGAGTCAGCTATCATTAACCTTGATGATAAAGATGGACCAGGAACTCACTGGGTTGCATATAAAAAACAAGGAAATAAAGCAATATACTTTGATAGTTTCGGTAATTTAAAACCTCCAACTGAACTTCAAAAATATCTCGATGTTGGTAGCATACTATATAATCATACAAAGCAACAAGATTATTCAACAACAAATTGTGGACATCTATGTTTAAAGTTTCTCAGAGAAAAAGTTGAAGACCTCTGGGGACTTGGTATGGAATATAATCTCGAAGATATATAAGCGATAAACATGAATAAAAGTACTTCAGTCATGGACGATTCATTCACCATAACGCTGTCTGGACAGTCCTCTATATTAGAGGCATATTATTTTCCACCTATCGAATTAACAAGGACAAAAAATTATGTACTGGGTCTTGTTGAATTATTAACGTTCAACTCTATCCCAAATATTGACAATGGAAATAATAAATTTTATTATAATATAAATAAACGAGATAAAATTATTGAAATACCAACAGGAAGCTATGAAATTGAAGATATTGAAAATTATTTGAAGAAAGCTGATCCTAAATTGTCAATTTCCATTAAACCTAACAACAATGAATTGCACAGTGAGATTTACAGTGATAACGCTGCAATAAATTTCGAGCCAGATGATTCTATTGGTCGTCTGTTGGGTTTTGGTCCAAGACTTATCGCGCCAAAATCAACACAGACGTCAGATTCACCAGTTTCCATCTTGAAAATAAATGCATTGAGAATTGAGTGCAATATTACTACAGGAGCATACATAAATAATAAATTAGTGCATACAATTCATGAATTCTTCCCATCAGTTCCACCAGGATATAAAATCATTGAAGTGCCATCTAACGTCATTTATCTTCCAATCGCCGTACAAGCAATACATCATATGCAATTAAAAATTGTCGATCAAGACGGAGAATTGGTCAATTTTCGTGGAGAAATAATAACAATTCGTTTGCATGTGAAATCTGTTAAATAATGGGTATTGTTTATAAAACGATTGTTGGAAGAAGCTATAAAACTGAGTTATCATGCCAAAAAATTGCCAGTCAACGACGAAACCTCAAACGACTAAGTCGTCAGAATATTTCGTTTTTAAAGAGCTTGGGCCTTCGCATCCAAAAAAAGTCAAAGTAAAAGTGTGCTGTTTTGCGTGTTTATTGCCATGGCTGCAGGGGAGGAGACATTAGCTATCAACAGAGGAGTTGTTTTTGATGAGTCTATATCACATTATGAATTACATGCTCATCAACCTTATGCATCAGCTTCACTCAATAACAACGATGAAATCCGGATTGCTGTCCAACATCAAGACTTGTGCTTATTGCCTTGCAAGAGTTCTCTACATATTACTGGGAAATTTACTAAACTTAATGACACTGCTGTAGCAGCGACAACGAAATTAGTAAACATGGCATTATGTCACTTATTCGAAGAAATACGATATGAATTGAATGGCATTGAGATTGATCGTAATAAAAATGTCGGTCTTACGAGTGTCATTAAGGGATATCTATCACTTCATCCAAGTCAATTAAATTACTTAGATAACACAGGTTGGATTGTCAATGATGAAAAGCTTATGGATAACAAAGGATATTTTGACATTTTATTGCCATTGAATATGCTATTGGGATTTGCTGAAGATTATCATCGCATTATTGTCAATGCTAAGCATGAACTTGTTTTAACACGTTCAAACACCGATCTAAATGCAATAGTACAAACTGCAGCTAGCACAGATGAAAAAATTACATTGACGAAAATTGAATGGATGATTCCTTACATCACAGTGTCGGATACAAGAAAAATACAATTATTAAATTATATTGCCAAGGATCCGCCAATAACAGTGAGTTTCCGATCATGGGAAACTTATGAATATCCATTGTTACCGAGAACAACAAAAAAACGTCTGGATGGTGAAAACATCAACACAATTGGAGAAACCGAGATATGTTATACTGGCATTCCAGACAGCACGAAAAAATGATGCAACAAAAGATTCCAGTCAATTCGATCATTGTAATTTGAGAGACGTAAAACTTTTTCTCAATTCACAATGTTATCCATATGGCAATTGAATCTTGACATATCTCACAATCAATATGCATTATTATATGATATGTACAAAAATTTCCAAGAATCATATTATGGTAAAGATTCAGAACCTCTCCTCACAAAAGAACAATTTATTGGCAAAGCACCCCTAATTGTCATCGATTGTTCAAAACAAAATGAATCATTAAAATCTGGACCTGTGGATGTGCGAATCGAATTTGAATCTACAAAACCGATACCCGGATAATACATCAGCATACTGTTTAATCGTTCATGATCGAATTGTTGAATACAAACCTTTGAGTGGACAATTAAGAAAATTATTATAATGGAACGAAAATCTGTTCAATTCAATCTTCAACCGAAAATACACGTAATGCATACATGGACTTATGCTTACAGAGCAGCTAGACAAGGATGTTGGGAAGAAGCAGCTCGAGATAGAGAAAGATTTAGATTACGAATAAAAAAATATAATATTATCATTAATCCTGTATTATAAAAAAAAAACTGATTATATTAATAAAATAAATCATGTATGAATAATTGTTAAACACATTTTACAAAACATTTTATTTTTCATTACACATTTTACAATCCTTCACAAATGGAACAGGGCCATCATTTTGGTCGTCTTTTGGTGGATGATGCTCATAACATCGTCGATACATTTTAAAATCTTCATCTAATTTCCATTCATCAGGCAGTCCATCCCATGCAGTATCGATAAGATTTGTAGCATTTTCCATGATGAAATCCTTTGTTAAAAGTTTTAAATCTGTTGGATGCAACTTGAGTAATTTGTTGGTTATTTGATAAATTCTCATTGGTCTGATATCATCATCAAGAATTGAAATATTCTCAAGAACCCATTGGTTTAGTTTTTTCACATTTCTAAGTGCACATTCATATCGAGGGTTGTATAGACGTGGAAATTTTAAATCTATTTCTTCCTTCATCATTCCTCCGCAGTGTTGGTCGTGATGTGGACATTTGATAAAAATCGAATCATTGTAAATTGTAAAATCCTCTCCACCCAATCTTATGATTGGTATATCTATTTTCATGAATGATTCCAGATAATATTGCACTTCATAATGGCGAACAAAAATATAGCGCACGTTGTTCAATGTCTCTTTCAAGTATTTAACCAATGTTTCATATGGTGTATCACCAATTTCCCATGAAAGTCCATGGAAATATCTTGTATTGACATCCACTGCCCATGCTTCATCATCAGTTAATTGTCCATAATCGTATGGCGGTTTAAATAAAAAGTGATATTCACAAATTTTTTCCAATCCTAGCCATTTACATGACGCCAACTCTTTCACAATAACTTTACCGTTAGATAAACGATATCCTTGTATATCGAGAATTAGATCCATTGTGATCACTTGTTTTTCTCTGCAAGACTAATTTTAAATGCACAAGATCGGTCGTTCATATTAAGATATAAGACAAGTGGCGGAAGAATAAAATCTATACTCTCGACCGTTAAGTTTCTGACGTCATTATTTTTTAGAAAGGTTTATTTGATCTAGATAAACGAAGAAATGTTTTATTTTTTACTGGTGTGACGTCATTTTGTCCGAAAAAGATATGACGTTTTATTATTATTCTAAGAAAGACTCAATACAAGTGGAGAGAGAATGAAATCTATACTCTGGATCGTTAAGTTCCTGATATTTTTTTTTAGAAAGGTTTATCTGATACGGATGTATAAAAGAATTTTTTACTTCTGTTACGTCATTTCTCCGAAAAGCTAACAAAGAGGTTTAACCAAACAGAGATGACGTATTATTCTAGGAATCACGAGACAGTAACAAAGGAAAATTGCGTTGTTAGGGAATGTGTTTTGGAAAATGACCGCTAGAGTAAGGTTTATATAAAAACAGAAAAAGACTTTTGACGAGTTAATTCAGTCACAGACATCACCAAATTTAAATCTAAGTGTACACCTTTGAGTAAAAATATATAAACTATTCAATAGTGCATTGTCGAGGAACGTAAAAAATGGATTACATCAACAGCATCGCCAATAACACGCAAAAACCTAAGAAAAAAATGGCAGAATTGGAAACAACAAAGCCATATAAAGTGACAGGGCTGAAAAAAGTAAAAACAAAGCATGGTGACGCAGTCATTGCCACATTGGATGATGAATTCATTGTTTTTCTACCAAAACGACTGGTTGAAGTGTTCAAAGATGATGATGTTGCATTCAACGTGTTCCTGGACTTCGTCAAACGCAATAAGTTGTCCCTTCTCTACATTGGTGGAGAATGGAATAATTTCAAGTTCATTGAATTGCAAGAAGACAAAATCTCAGAGAAATCCACAAAACAAGATGATTGATTAAACGAAAAAATATATATAATTACATCAATGTAATACAATTAAATCTATAACAATAATTATGAAATAAATATTTTTTAATTTAAATGTTTTTGAAATTTACTTATATTACCTTCTAACGGATAACAATATTTGAATTCATTCTGAGAATTGAAATATGACGTACATTTCATAGAACACAGGAAATTGCGTTGTTAGGGAATGTGTTTCAATAATTGGCCGCTAGAGTAAGGGCTATATAAATCGACGTTCAAATGCTATCTTATCAGTCAAAGAATTTCTGTGAGAGGGTGCTTAACAATTACGTGAACGGGTGAGAGGGTGCTTAACAAGTACGTGACGTCGTTTGTTTTGAAAAAGCTAACAAAGAAATAATATTTATGAATAATATTTTTCTGGGAATTAAAATCTAACGTACTCCTCTGTGAATAAATCTTTCAAAAGTTACAAAGAAAATTGCGCTGTTAGAAAATATGTTTTAGTTATCGGTTGCTAGAGTAAGGGCTATATATGAACAGAACAGATTGCCAACAAGTCAGTTCAGCAACAAAGATCATCGGACACATATCTAAGTGTAGAACAGTGATTGGTAAATTGTTGAGTGACGTACATATGGATATTAAACCGCCTGAATTACAGCGCCATTGAGTGAAAAATGTTGGTAATAATTATCGCCTGGTGATCGATAGTCGTTACAGGTCGATAATATTCAAAAAATTTAAATTCTTCACCCCACCACAACAACAGCGCTACTCAGTGGAAAAGATTGTTAACAATTGCCAGTAAAAAAAATTCAAATTTTTTCACCCGCCACAACAGCAGCGCCGCCTAAAAATTACCGACTGCAGATCGATACAGCGTCATCTCGCGGGAAAACTGGGAACTACACCCACCACCGGTAAGTTACTGGCCCTGTCAGTAAATTACCGACGCTGTTGGTAATTTACCGACACGGTCGGTAATAGTCGAGTGATCCAGAACCCCCCTACCTATCTACTCTCTTATTTGTAAAGTGGTATCAACTAATTATAAAGGTAAATTAATATTTGTTTTTCATGAATAATTAGTTTTCAATTTCAATTATTTGAAATATTATAGTTATTTATTCTTTATAGATGTATATTGTGAGAGAATCAACCCAGAAAACATGTAAGATATTCTTCAGTGGGAAGAGAACAATTATTTGAAGAAATTCATAAACTTTACTGCGTAAAATTTTATTATAAAATGCATAGAGTCTTCGTATTAATTGGTAATAATTGTTTTAAAAACAAATTTGCTTGCGCAAATTGTTATTTTTCGCTTGAAATGAGTGAAAGAGTAAAATATCAATATTTAAATTTATTCCATCTTACAACTAAAGTAAATAATGAGAATTGTGAAATGTGTAAGAAGAGATTATTCATTTCAAAAAGACCGGAACTCTGTAAATTTTGTTTAGCAGAGTATTCGATGCATCCATTAATATTACATATTACATACATAATAACAACATACATAATAAAACAGTTTGACGGAAGAATAATGATTACGTTATATACAGAAGATTAATAAATTACATAACTTTAAATTAACAAATAAAAAAAAAAAAATAGAAATTTTTTTTTTTCCTTACTCATCGTTTTGCCTCTCCAGCGCTGAGCAACGGGGCCATTGTGCTGGGTCCATAAGTACAGTAAAGGCGGTCGTCAAGCAGCCATAGGTCGATTTAACCCGGCTTCGTGGCAGAACTGCAGAAGATCAGCCATCCCGACATCTGAAAAATGTGTCTGTTGTTTTCTAGGTGTCCTAGCGAACGTTGCCGCGGTTCCCTTAGCCTCGAACAATCCTTTATTATGTGGAGGGGAGTCTCTTCCTCCTCTCCACACCACCGGCACGCTGAGTCTTCCGTGCGTCCCAGCATCCTCATGTGTCGGCCGTTCAGCCAGTACCCTGTGATAGCACCTACGGCCACCCACAGCCTTCCTTTGCTTGATTTAGTTAGTTCCCTACTAACCTGAGCTGTGGGTCCTTTGATGAACGCCCTGCTGTGCCTTATTCCTAAGGCCTCCGCTCTGTAGCTGGTAACTTCTTGTGCATCCACTTGTCCCCCAGTGCCTTTACAAGTTCCCCGGGAGCATCTAACTCCACTGAGCCCTTGTCACCTTCGTCGCTAGCCCCTCTCTAGGCTAGCCTATTAGCTTCGGTGTTGCCGCGTATACCGCCGTGATCCGGTATCTTAAGCAGCTTCATTTTGTTACGGCATGTCACTTGATGTAGTACCCTTCTGCAGTTGTCCACGAGCTTTTAGCAGGAAGCCACCCGCGAGAGGGCCGTTAACGCCGCAAAACTGTCACTGCAAATGTAGATATGCAGCCCATTGCATTCCCTTCTGATAATATGTATTGCACATACCAGGATTGCGTAAACTTCTGCCTGGAAAACTGACGCATCCCTGCCCAGGGTATAGGATTCCTTCACACCTGGTCCACTGCACTGTACCTTGGAACCGGTTCCTCCCCTTTGGTCTTTGCTCCATCCACGTATCAGACGTATCAGGACTGTCCGGGAACAGAACCTCGTACCCGGGCGAGAACTCTAGCTTCCTGGGGCAGCGGTCGATCCTTTTGCCATCAAGTCCCTCAAGGGTCCTTGACGGCCAGTATTACCGCATGCCCCGCCCGAAAGCTTCCCCACTCGTTATAGCTTTTTAAGCGGATGGCCGCCCTTCCCACTAACGCCTCCACCATAATTTCCGGTGGAGGTATGTTCAGTAGGCAGCCCATGGCCAGGGTCATATTCGTCCTCAACGCTCCTATTATGCCCAGCAGCGCCGCTCTATAGACATTATTTAATTGCCTTTTGCAGACGTCCCTCCGGACGGAGGTTGACGATACTATCGAGGCGTACGTAAGTTGAGGAATGACAATAACCTGACAGACTTCCCAGATCATCGCCTGTGACCGTAACAGCCACGTCGTCAGCGTATCCCTGCACGCTGAAGCCAGCTTTCCTCAGGTTCGTAAGGAGTTCGTCCACCACCAGGGGGAATTCTCCGACCTTTGCCGGTTGGTGTTACTCACGGTGCCGGTAGAGTTCCTCGACCTGTTGGAGCTGGTAGCCCTGGTATCAACGGAGATTCCTCCGGTAACCGCAGGGGTCCTCGGCTTTCTCGACGTTGGCTCAGCCTCTTCTCCGGCTGCGTCCGCTCTAGTTTTCTTCAGGTTCAACCGCTTAGCCTTCTGCCTCCTTCTCTTCTCTGCCCCAGAAAGCCTGTGCTTCCTGGGGCGTTTTGGGGAATCAGGTTTATCGAGAGTCTTCCCCTGATTCTCCTCACCGGTGACAGGTCGTCCCTGACTAGACAGCTTAGCTTGCGTCCCGCCGACACCGTCGGTCCCTTCTGCCTCGGCTTCTCCAAGTCCTGTCGCTTCGTTAGAGGAAACAAGACCCCCACTACTCTGAATGTTGCCAAGGCCATCCATTAAAGTCTTACGAGGATTGAGGAAGTAAAGGTCCACCTGTGCAGAGCCTCTTCCACAGGTAAGGCTAGCTACAATAGGGGGTCGCTCGGTACCCCAAGGGCATCGTTTGCAACGCAGTGTTCTAGTATCATTCAGTCTTCAGCACGATGGCTTCCACCTTAACTTGCGGAGTTGGTCCACGGTGCCACTTAAAGTGCGTACGCACCCAAGCTGCACTTGCCAGCGACTTCCCTCATGTACGCACTCAGTACGCCTTGCGGCCCCCGAGGCCTCCATTCGGTACTACCCGGACAATGCTCCTATCCGCCACCTGGAGACGCGCCTGGTTGGTACTCAGCCAACGTTCTACTCTCTCGTTTATAGAGATCATGGGAGCCCGGGAAAAAAAAAATGTTTAATATGTAATCATTTTAAAGAATATATGAAAATATGTAAAATAAAGAAAAATAAAGTTAATTTGAAAATAAAATAATGAAATATATATAAATATGTATAACTGTAATTGTAATCATCATTCATAATTTATGTTTCAATGATAAACATCACTACTTAATTAAATGTACTACTTATTTCATAAATATATGCGATACTCAATTACTTTTATCATAAAAATTACGAGAAGTTCTGATTATTTCCTCCTAGATTATAATATTTAACAAAAGTTTTAGAAAATAGAGAATAAGAATAAAAAAGGAAAAAAAAAAAAGATAGAAAATTAAGTGAAAAAAAAAAAAATTGAATTAATTATAATATTTAACGGATTTTTATAAGCATGCGTTAAAATATATGTTTAAAAAAAAAAAAAAAAAGATTTGAAATATATAAGTAATAAAAACAAAAAAAAAAAGAGGATTAAATACTTTTGAAGAAAATAAATAAACAAGAAAAAAAAAATAATAAAATGAATTCAATTCTTAATCACCGAGACGTCTTGTCAACATGATTCTCATGTGTGACAATCGTCCAAGTGTGAGGGTGTCACGTCATGTGGCACTTCGTGCCCATACGTTTCAAATTCAAAAAGAAAAATAATGAAACAGATGTAAAATTTATCATCAATAATTATTAATTATTTGAAGAAATAAATCTTAATAATATTTTATTGATTTTCATTTGGTTTGACAACACTTCTAATGCAATTTAGTATTTTAAGAAATTTAAAACGTTGTCAGAAGCATTGATCGCAAAATATTTAATTAAAATTTAAAAAAAAAAAGAACCAATTATCGATTATATTGTAACCAATCCAAATAAATTATTTAATTAAATTGTAAAAGAAGGGATGTTGCTACCTGCTGTCAACAATCAAATATGTCCTCTAAGTGACACATTAGTTTCAACCATCAAAATATTAAGACGTGTCAAATTATTAACAATTAAAATTATTTTGAATAATAAATTATAATCCGTTGTGCATTTTGAAGAATACAATTTCGATTAAAGATTATCAATTGGATTCAAATATCAAAAGTAAGTTTCAATATTATTTTTATTTCAAATCTCAAAAGAAAGTACAATCTCGGGTTTCTAATTTGATTTATATTATTTCAGAATTATAATTTGATTATTAATTCAATAAATTATTAATGGGCTTTGTTGCAGCTTCGATGAGCTTGTGAGAAAGGATGGAAAAAGATTACAGGTAGACGGTAATCAGAAAATTAAGTGGACTGTATTTTGAGGAGAGGTTGGATGCTAGAACAGTCGGGACTGTTGAACGGGTGTAAATGAGTTGGCTGAGACACTATTTTTCTAGTAACAATTAACAATTTATTAATATTTAAAGGTAGTGACACAAATATAGCGAGAGATAGTCTGTCAAAGAATTGTCTGATCTGAGTTCACTGCTGATCTTTTATGTGGCGCGTTCACTGATAAATCGTCTGATGAGTAGAAATCCCTGGAAAGTTTTATTTTCCAGGACTGGTCCCCTGGACCAGGAGGAGTCTGAGTGTTTATGAGTTGGCGTCAGTCACACCGACACAAGTGAGATGTTCTGGTGTGGACCTTGTGTGAGTGACTGTCCATGAGGGCATTAGGCGTCGAAGCCGACATCGTTTGCGTCTCTTTCAGTGAAGATGTATAATCGGACCAACTTGAGATGATTGATAATAGTTGATATGAGTTAGACTGCTTGATGAGTTTACAATCATCTCTGTAGATGATTGACCGTTGAGTTATTTCATTCCTGAGACATATTCTGGAGCGTTTTCTGGTGTCCAACTGAAGAGTTTGTCTGTGTGAGTTGACTGATAGCACACACGTACCGAGTTGACTGTTATACCGAGTTGTCTGTCGGTTGGCATCATCCGATGATGCCAATGAGTCGTCTGAGTACTAGCACGTACAATTACTAACGAGTATTGACGGCAACTGAAGAATACTGACTAATACAAACCGATATACCTGAAATTCCGTGTTCGCGAAGCTTTCAGGTCCTTTGGGAGGGATATCAACGCCTAGAAATTAATTGGAGTAGTCTAATTGGCGAATATGAGTTGGCAGGAAAGACCTTGAGTTGTCTAGTTATTTGGTTGGGAGAAAAATGTCAGGCTATAGAAGAATCACTCCTGACCAAGTCCGAACAGGCTTTGTTGAGAATTAATTTATGCTCAGTTTGAATGATCAGCTGAGTAGAACTTCGGTGGCCATCTTGGCATGTGGTCGATAAACAATCGACTAGACAATCGATAAATTCTTAAATTCCAGTCACTCAATTGACTACAATCGAGTGTCAAGTCTGACCAGTGAATTCCCTGTCATGCACTCTTTTTCCTGTTCTCAAAACATTCAGACGCCATTCAAAGTTATTCATCAAAATCCAATTCATATGAGACAATCTGTGAAGCTTGTGACATTTACAGTAATATCAATTATTCATCGCGTCATTCGACAACTTAATCGAAAAATATTCCATGACAATTCATAGTATTTTCAATCTATTGAACAATGTGAATTTTTTTTCTGTTCTCATTCACGTGTACACGCCATGCTGATTATTCTCACCAAAATCTTTTTTTAAGACAATTTTTACGTCTTGCTCATTTCTAAAGCGACAAAAACATTCAGTTCTCATTCTTTCGTGCATTTAACTTTAAATTAGTGGACATTCAACGCTTATTTCGTCTGAAATAAATCTTATTCATTTTGCATTGCTAGTTCGGCTAACGCCACGTGCACAATCACATTCTTGCTTGACTTGGGAAGCATGTTGAGCTCGTGTGGGAGGTCAATAATACTGAACATACCAAGTCAAGTTAAATAAGTAGACATTCATAACCTTTCAGTCATAACTCAGTGACAGACATTCACCAAGTATTCGTGGAATTAAACTCTGTATTTTGTGCACCTGTTGATAGTGTTTTAAATAAACTTGTTATAATTTAGTTAAACTAAGATCTGTCTACCATTTGCTCTGACCCAACACACTCATCTCTATCCTTAAAAGGTTAGGCTCATTTTTGAGAATTCTCAACAGGCTTTTTAAATTTATTTGTTAATTAAATAAATATCCCTATCAATTCTATCCTATTAATTCATTTATTTTAACTTGAAGAATATATTATTATTATTTTAAAATCCTAATAAAACAACCTCTTACTCCATCCCAGCTATTACACTAGGTGTAGGCTAAAAAGGAGTGATCTTAAAGATGTCTTTCTAATAAATTATGACATCACAGATGCTTTCTGGATACTTTTTCAGATATCCGGGCAGTGGGTGAAGATATCTATTAGATATCTTTCAGACATCTTTTTGCTGGGTGCGATGAAACATTTCTTATTTACTGGTTGACATTTACGAGTTTTTAAAGCAAGTACCATTTTTTTCTGACAGGTACCACAAATGACTAGTCATTTTCTAAAAGGCATTTTTTGATGAAAACGAATTAATTTTTTTGTACGAAAACAATCTTTATATAAGTGTTAAATCATGGTTCGGTGCTGTTATTGCCGATAATGCCGAAAATCATATCTTTATGTAATATTTTATCACAAAAATATAAATTTGACGCAGTCCATCAATTTCTTTCTTTGTAAGCTTAAATTGACTTATCAACACAAATATTTTTAACTTCCCATTAGGAAGTGATTGAAATTAGGTCGTTTGGTGAAATGTGACTTTTCATCATATATCCACGTTTTGAGATATTTGCAAGCATACTGACCAACTTTTAAAATGATATGTGTGTGTATGTACGTACGTATGTCAGCAATTTTTTCGTTTTCGATATCTCAAGAACGGATCGAGATATCGACTTCAACCAAAATCTATTTAAAAGATATTGTTATAAAGAAGATCTACAAGAAGTTTAAACAAATTTCGTTGAGCCATTTTTTTTTTTTTATAAAAAAAAACTAATAATGAATAAATGAAAAGATTGACTGTTTAAAATACTTTTAAGCAAAATAATAACAATTTATTTAAAAACTAACTCGATATTGACTGAAAATTATTGTTTACAACTTATCATGACTTTTGACAGTTACACATTGTTCATAACAATATAAATTTGTTATAAACAATTGAAAATTGTATTTATCGAATAACTGATGCATAGATCATATGAATTTGGATGCATTCAACAAAATAATATGATTTATAACGAGATATGACTTTTAACAATTGTAAATTGTTTATAACAATATGAATCTGTTATAAACAATTAATAGTGGGAAGTTCGTCATGTGAGCACAGATAAAGTGTACTCAAACGTATTTTCAAACAATGAATTGCTTTCGTTATCCACCTTGTGTGATGTACTGCTCTAGGATGTTTGAATGCTTTTTTATTAGGTGATGTAACTCCAAAAAAATTAATGCTAATTCTGAAAGTTCATTGTAACCACCTCTTGACTAAGACATTAATAAAAAAATAAATAATTGTTATTACTATTATCAATATTTTGAGTGTAATATTAAAATTAGAAGTGTCAATCAAACATAATAAAAATTCCTTGCAAAAAAATTGAGATGAGAAGCATCAGTTGATTTCTTTCATCTGTCATGACCTTAGAGACGACTACATCTGAAATTTCGGTTTTATATTTTTGTTAATCAATCTTGTTCCAAATACAGACTTCAAAACTAGTTCGAAAATGCGGTAGCGGCATGGTAAATGAATTGATTCTCTCTCTATTGCTTGTTCTATTAGAACACATGCACCTTTGCGTACTCCTGGGTGATATAATTTTTTTAATTAAATAACGAATATATTACTTCTATAAATAGAGATATTATCTAAATTTATAAATCATTCTCAATCTTTAGCAATTTAATAACCAATAACTCAGTAAAACATCGTTGTCTCATGAATCATTAAAATAGAAAAAGAAGACATTAATAAAGTTTTGAAACAAGTTCAATAACCAAAATACTCAATTTTTGAATCTCAAAGCATTGAAGCTTTTTTTGATTTTTTTTATCGTTGCTTTGCAACCATTTCTTGTTCGGATACAATCTTTCAATTATTATCGATAAATTTGGAGTCTTCTTTTGTATTAATCAATTTTTGTGACAAATGCAATAATATATGTAATTAAATACCTCCATTCGTGTACGCAGTATCGAAACAAGTCGCTTTGATACGCTCAATACAACTCCATTCATGTAATAATGTAACGATTGTTGATGCTTGATTTTTTGCAGTTCCAGAATCAAGTCTGTTATTGTATTTTTCCTAACTACTTTACGATTTCGATGGATCGTAAAATGACTTGAATTATATTGTTTTATATCAAGTCCTGCACTAGCTAAAGTGGCAGCTATAACGTAAGTAGCATTTCTGCTACTTATATTAGCACGATCTAATGGAGCAGCAAGTTGAGCTGTTATAATCTCAAGTTTTCGTAGCTATTGAGTTGAGTTACTTGAAAGTTATCTTCAAAATCGGAAACCGATTGAGAAAATTAACTTAAACTTGATTCCGTTGGCTCACAACATCAGTATTATTAACAATCAATTTGCTTTTTTCTATAAAATATTTAATATTCGATAACAAAATCTTTAGATCCTTCACAAAAAAATGTAAATATTTTTATTTATCCTTTATAGTGGTTTCGTAAATTAGTAGCTTAAATATGATAATAATGGTGTTGCAGTTTCAAGTTGGATGGGTGAGGAGAAATAAGGGACCGTATGAATGTTTTGAGGTTGACTGTGAGAAATTCTCGACAAATGATGTTTTAAGACGCTCAAGTTGAGTTTAATGAGTTTTTATTAACAAAACAACACTTATGAACTAGAATTACACTAAGAAAATAATTGAAATGAGTTGTCTGACACTGTAAAGTACTATTTGATTAGTCTGTATTGTTCATTGAATGTTTTATCCCGAATTATCTCTGAAATGATCCACAAAAGTCGATGTGTAGCGATAGCCGCACTCACACGGGTTAGTTGTTCGAAAATATACTGTGTGTGTGACTATCCGTGAGGCACTATGGCGTCACCGCCAGCACAGCTTCGCGCGCGTGGACACTCAAACTGCTCGTGCTGGACCGCCGGAACTGACTTTTATTGGTGTGGCAGTGCACGTCTGTCAATAGATATGTAAGTGAGATGACTGAACTGTTATTTGTACGAAAATATGAGAGTTGACTGACAAATTAGGTGAATCGCCCGAGAGAAGTCCGATAGATTTGCCTGGAGCTAACTGACGCCACAAGTGCTCGACTGCGTGCTTGTTGGCGTCATTAGGGCTGTAGAGTCGTCTGTTAGGCCACTAGAAAAATACTAATTTGTCATTAGCTCAGGGAATCCACGGAAGAGTCCGTGGACAAGTCCGGCATGTAGAGAATTCAAATATTTTCAGACTGTCTGCCTTGGGCCCTCCAAGTCAGAACAAATGGTAAAGAAGTTTGATAGATAATCGATTGATTTATCATTTTAAATTGGTAAAAATTTGACCTCTTTACTGCTATGAGAGATTTTGATTAGTTACAAAATCTCTTATAATAACTTTTAATAAATAAACGAAGTACAAGATCGAAAAGTGACTGAGTTTTATTTATTTCATTTATACTGCTATTATCAAGTTCCATAACATTTTCAAGGTTTACGTTAATAAAGCTACAACGATTTAATTGCCTTTGTCCTTGCCAAAATAACTTTTCGTTTTCATCAATTAATGTCATTACTCGGTGATGAGCAACGTCAAATAAATTTTCGATTTGAGCACGAAAAAGAGATTCTCTTTGTTTCTGCATCAATAATCTTTTTCTTTTTCGATTTTTAAGTAAATTTTTTCAAAGAATATGAAAGTTAAGCAGCTTTCTTCTTCTTGCAGAACTTTTGTTACAAGCTGGAATTCCAGCTATAGACCATAATTCAAATACACTTTCAACAGTAATCAATGCACTTTTTTTATCATTTGAAACTTGCGAATTATGATGGCAAAAAAAAACCCTAAGCTCTTTTAAGCTCGGTAGCTCCAATCCAATGAATTTTTCTACCTCATGACCGATTGAATAAACATTTGTTGTTACATTGAACTTCACGTCTGAATATATTTGATAATTGAGGAATTAATAGAAAAAAATCGATTAAGGATGATTAATCAGATCAAAAACAGTGAGCACCGGAAAATTAATAAGATGAAAAAAAAAAAAAACACGGAAGGTGATAAATTAGTGAAATATAAATTATGTCTATTGTTTGCAGAGGGCATAAATGATCAATTTACGACCCCCCCCCCCCCTTTCGAAAAGAAAATTTTCCTGTGTTATTAAAATGTAAAATGAAAAATTATAATGACCTACCTTCAAATATTAATATTAAAAGCTCATATTTCAACAGGACCTATATTTAGATATATTTTTCATGTTCTTCAAAGAAAAAAAAACAATTCTTTTGGGGCACATTCTTTTGATTCGCTACTGGAGCTGTGGTGCCACAGCTACAGTAGAAATAGTTCCAAAATCGAACTGTGATAATCTGCTGTGACAGCGAACTATAGCAGAGAGCATGGAAAATGGCACCATATTCGGTCAGTAATGTCGGTATCAAGTTTAGGGGTGTTTGTAAATACAAGATGGCAGTAGTAATGTAGTTAATCGAATAAAATGTGTTTTTCGTAACACGATTCGGCTAAACGCACGCAAAGCTAGTGAAACACTGATATTCTTGCTTAATAAAAAGAAAAATAATAATAAAATGGTTAATTTATTATTAAATTGGCAGGATCATCAAGTCAGAACTAGCGAAATGTTTTTTAAAATGATAATTTTAAGTGAAAGAAAATCATTTTACTTTGTAATGAAATGCAATGACTATTTCACGATTACAGAGTTTTAATGATAAAAACTTTAGTCTGAGCGATGCTGAAATGGAAACAAATGAGAGGAAGAAAAATAAGATTAAGATAATTGATAATTAATTGCATATATTTTCACTTCACCGAAATATTGTGTGATGAACATTTCAAAGAAAGTTATGTTGAGTTAAATTGATTTATTAATAATAATTTATCGGTGCAATTGGTATCATCACAGCAAACAGAATTGGGAAAATAATATAAACTCACCATTAACGTAGTCAATTTTTTAAATTATGGTATGTATAGAAGGAGCGCATTTTTAATTCTTTTCCGTTTTTAAATTCCTCCATTCATTCGTCTTTGCCCGAATGGTAAATTTGCGTGATCTGGAGTTTGTAAGGGCATGTTTGGTAAATTATCTTATTTAATATTCAGATTGTGTGGATTATGCACAATGCCACGATAAATCGTGGAGCTAAATCAGTCCTGAACATTAGCAATTTATCCAATATTCTCCTTTCCTTTAATTTTAATAACCAAAATTCCCATTAAATTGTCATCCGTGTTGATGAATGACAATAATTATAATTTCGTTTCCGCTGTGATAAACGACCCGTTCATTTTTATGGTGTTAAAATGTTTTTCGATATGCCATAGGCTTTATCAGCAGGAAACTGGCTATCATTTGAAAAATGCTGATCATCGTAAAACTTGGTCAAATTTGACTTCCCAAGAACACGAGCATCATGCACTGATCAAACTTCGCCAATGTAACAGTAAATAGATTTTTTCCTTTGATCACACATCCTAAAAATATAAGAGTTAACATTTGTATCTTCTGATGTTACAAAATTGAATTAGATCATGTTAAGATCAAAATGTGAAGGAACAGTAAAGGGGAACGCTTCAGAAAATCAATAAATTTTTCAGAATAAGATTAAAACTTCTTTTAGAACTCTTTCTCTATCAATTTGTTATTCCATTCGTGAAATAAAATTTATTAATCGGCGTTCATTTTTTACTTGAATTGCCAATTTACGTTTTTCCGCCATGTTCTACTTTACCCGCACTTATTTAAAACAATTGTCTTTCAAACGAATATTTTCAAGAATGTTCACCTGCATGACAATGGAACAGAATCCTTTCCGGCATATGTATCTTTGAGCCGCGTGCTTGGGTTCAATGATATGAATGAACATACCATTAATTGTTTTCAACACTCCAGGAAAATCACGATAAGCCTTGAACGCATCGATCGATTGTAATGCTTTTTCTTCACTCGGCCACTGAATGAAGGTTTGTCTAAATAAATATAATGCATTCGTAACTCTACGAACTTCACGGTGTCCAGTACCTTTTCCAATGCCAAATCGTTGGCACCCTGATCTGTACGAACAAAATAGGTATTTTTGAGAAATCAAAAATTAATAGATAAAATTTGTGCTACTATAATTTAATCAACGAATGTTAGATTATTTGAAATTGAACAATAATTAATTTTTAATTTTATTAGGGAAATTCAAGAAAATAATCATTTTCTATAATTCTATCAATCAATGCTATTCTTATGAATAATTGTGAGTTCATTACAGCAGTTTCTTTATAACATTTTTGTACACACCTGTAAAAATCTGGAGTTTCCATAATCCATAGAGTTACATATAATTGTATTTCTGGCGATAGCGTTAGTCTACCTCTGCGTCCTTCTCTCCTTCGAAAGCATGCAATTAAATGTAAGACATACTCAAACGTTTCTCGACTTATTCTAAAAAAAAAAGCACTCATAAAAAATATCGACGAAGCAAATGAGAACTGATACAAAATAATTATTTACCATAAATATATCGCATCTGTAGGAATAGATGTCATTTTTTGCAATAAATAATCAATATATAATAATTACCGGAAGTAGCTTTTGAACGTCGTATCAGGATATGATCGAATGAGCTCCACGAAACCTGGCAGTCTGAATATACCTCTTGAACGTCTTGAATGACGAATCAAAAGTAAATTTCATAAATATTCTCCTTCTTCTTCTAAAGAATAATTATCTTCATCATACATTACCATTCTCATAACATTATTTATCACCAGCTGATATCCGCCCGCTACGCAGGTCGTACAGTAAAATTTGATAGTTGAACCTAAATGTGAAAATAATGCTCAATTTTCTAATGACAATAAATTTAAATTAAAAGTTACAACTAATTATACTGGTTATTGTATGTAGTGTAACTGATTTCTGATCTCTTCTATTAAAGTAAGTTAAAGAAATTATGTGAGTTGGGTATTTTGTTCATTTCGTGAATTGGTCAGTAAATCTGTCATGACACAGGTTTCCACACCACCCATGAGGTATTGTGTAGTAGGATGCGTTCCTATTATTTTACATAACGGGTCCCCAGTAGGCCTAAACCATGAAAAAATTGCTATCATCAAGAGAAGAATATATTGTTTTTTGAAATTCATTTATATCATTTTATTCTAACGAATATTATCTCTTTTCTGCACAGACGAATTTTGATTTATCTTGATTTTCTGCATTTTTCATGGATGACAATTTTTTTGAATAATGTTTTTTTTTTCTTTTTTCAAATAATTATTTATTGCTTATAATTTTTACATGCGATCTGATAATATTCTATCGATGTCCAATAATATTTATTATTGGATATATGGGAATTTATGAAGTAATTTTATTACATATTAAACACTTCTCTATATACAACATTTTTTGTTCGTTTTTCTGGTTTGAGGAAAATTAAATTTTCAGGTGAACTTACTCTAGAACATCCCACATAAAATTACCCATCAGAAAGACAGTCACTTTGTAAATCCACTCCAGCTACTTTCAAACTTTGTCCTTGAGATTTATTGATACTTATGGCAAAGCAAACTGTGACTGGAAATTGCAATCGTTTAAATTCAAACTGATAATCTGACGAAATCAAAGGGATTCTTGGGATAAATACATTTTCACCTTCATACTTTCCTGTAAAAATGGTCGCTTCGATTATGTTTTTCTGTAGTGTTTTTACCTGAAGCCTTGTGCCACTACACAACTTTGGCGGATTTAAATTACGTAATAACGTGATCGGTGTACCAATTTTTAGGTGAAGAATATGTGGTGGTATGCCTGGTGAGTTGAGCGTATGCAGAAACTCCACAGGATAGTTAATAACATCTTCTTCTTCTACGACTGTATCAACAGACTTATATTTAATGTGTTCAGTTGTTAGTTTTTCTATCAAAAATGCATTGATTTTATCAGCTGAGTCATTCGTAGGAGTCAGAATGGCTCTTTCCTTCAACCATTGCCAATTATCTGGTGCGGCATGTTGAATATTTGGGTAAATTCTATTAGTTAACGAAATCAAATCTCCTACAATATCACCAAGGTTGTTGGGAATTACTATTTCACCTTCTTCTTCTGAAATATTTTCGTTACCTATGTTGATCAATAATTCAGGGAACTGTTTTGCTCCTAATTCATTTTGTAGATGGACCCGCATGTTAGTCTTCAATGATTTGACTTTCACATAAGGCCATATAATGGATGATTTCAAACAAGGTTTGATTTCATCTGCGCGTGTCCCTCGTGGTACAGCAGGCAAAGTTTGTCTAAAATCACCAGCTAAAAGAATAGTCAATCCACCCATAAGTTGATTATTTCCTCTAATGTAGCTGCAATACCTGATGTAGCAACTGCAACAGCAATATTTTTTCCAATTCTAATTTTAGCAAATGATAGGTTGATTGAAAATGTTTTTCCAGTGCCACCAAAAGCATCAAGAAAGAACAACTGTCCGTAATTATAATCAAGACTATTTAAGACTTCATCATCAACTTATTTTTGACCACGATTTAATTTTGGAACACCTCCAGAAACTACTTCCATAAACTTAGATACATTATAAGCCAATCCATTCAAATAATAACGGTTATTAATAACTGTCCTTTGCTCACTTAACGGTTCTGAAAAACCGAACTGTGATAGCGTTTTACCAGACATTGATGTAACAATATCTTTAAGCAAGATAAGACATTGGTTGTAAACAACATCAATGACCAGTTCAACATTTTTATTTTCATTCTCTATTCGTCTTCTGATATCTTCTGCTAAACATTCCTGATAATTGATACATAATTTCATCGGATCTCCTACTTAAGAAAAAACTAACATGATTGCAAATAACTCTCTAATTTTGTAAGGAGAATTGAAAATAGAAGCTTCTTCTAAAGTACGATCCCAGCGCAGGTCTTCTAGTAACCCAAGTACTTGGCATGCGGCTTGGAACGTCGGATGTTTTACATTTTCTGAAGTTTTTAAAGTAGTGAATGAATTAGGGCCACGAATCTCATGTAGAAGAAAGCACAAATAGTAGCATTCAGAATTCCCTAGATGGACAGTATACACTCTACCTAATACATGATCTTTTTTTATTCCCGCATAATTTAGAACAATCTTCCCCTTTTTTCTTCTAACAAATGTATTTTTACTCCAAACATAATATACTGGAACTTCATAATACGAAAGAGTTCTCGCGAAGTTGTCTGCTTTATAAAGATAAAAAAATCCCATAAGAGTTGTTCTTAAAGGATTTTCAATCTTGTCAACAATATTTTTTTACTTGAAATAAACTCTTTGACCATTTTCGAGATGGACAGCAATGTGATCAACAGGAGGATACTTGTCGTGAATGTTAAAACACAAAATACGCCAAACTGCATCAGAACTGCTTATGTATCGACCTGCTTCATACCTAAAAATCGCATCTTAATTTTCAACGGTAAATGCTGCTTGATCAGATCCTTTATTCACGTCTTTACATATGTATTTGATGGATTTCACTGAATTATAATACTCAAGATTCATATGAGCTTTAAAAGTACGGGACAAAACTGGGTTGTACGGTACAACCCATCGATTGTCAATATCATTACCGTTAATTTTTGTCTTTATTCCACCATCTTATGGAAACTGTCTGCGATACTGAGGATAGTCATCCTTACCTGTTTGAGTTTTTTTTAAAATCGGTCTTGGGTATCGTTTTGTGCAATTACCATCTAGCATGCAGGGTGAATTGAGGTTAAAGAATCCACAAGGGCTATGAATCATTGTTGATTTAATTATTTTATAAAGACACTTATCTAGAGTAGGATCAGGTAATTTAGCTCTTATAATTTTGTCAATCGAGTCAGGTCTTATTTTTTCTTCTAATCATATGGAAATGTAAACATGAGGGTGTCCACGTTTTTGCCATTATACATTGTACATGTGGCATCTGGTATTGTCAAATATACAACCTTTCGTAAGGAGATTTATCATGTATTTCACTTTTAAACAAAATACCCTTGCTATCATGTCATGACGATCATGAGATTTTTGACCTCGAATTAAGAGATCTTCTATTTCTTGTCATTTAGGATTGCAAGTGAATGTAATGAACAAATCTGGTCGTCAGAAATGGCGTACGTAAGTCATAGCGTCTTGTGTTCGTTCATGCATATAGCGAGGTCTTCCTGTGAAGGATGACGGCAGAACGACCTTTTTTCCTAGGTCTGAATATTGTCCGTCTGATTTTGTTCTAGCGTCTTTCAAATGGATATATTCCGTACTCCTTAATTTTTTTTTATTGTTGAGAATCCAATTGAGTCTGTCAGTTTCAATTTTCGCATACATGTCAACGAAAAATTGATTAAAGAGATGACGAAAGAGCACAAAATAACATATTTCACCAACACTTTCCATTATTCGATAGCTGTAGAACTCAGAAGCAGAGACTGTCTTCTTGAGAGAAGTCCTTTTTTTTGCATCACGTTTTTGTATATTTATGGAATAGTTATCTTCTCCCCGGAAAAACATCAAAGGGTACTGTGAAGCATCGTAAGCACGATGTGTTTTATAGATTCGTACTAATTTATCGTCTCTGCTGTAGAGAATGATATCGCTTTTTTCGAAATCCTGACCAACAATAACAACTGCTACTCCTTTATTGTGAGGAACATTCAATCGACCCTTGTGTTCTTCATGCGGATTTTTATCTGCATTGATTACAACCTTGATCTCTTTTAGTCCTCTAGGAACTGAATCAATAACAGCCTTGAAATCGCGAATATATCTATTATGTTCATGCTGTTCATGCTTCACCAGGTGAAATTTCACAACGAATATCTGTTTCATGTTTGTCATCACAAAGAAAGTATAATTGAAGAAGTGAAGGATGTTGATGAGGTTTAACCATAAGACTACCTATTCGATGGTAATCTTGTCTCTGGACATTAAATGTTGGCATAAAGTTCCTCCGGTTTACTTCTTTTGATTCGAAGGATGTCATTTGATAACATCCATTATACTTACGGATTGTAGGAAGGAAATGTTCTGAAAGTGGATCCTGATCTGTAAGGAGACTGTACAAAGGTTCAGGTTATTTTTCAATAATCGGAAGAAGGACTTGACCAGCGCTGCAGTCCATTCCTGGAGGTTCATATTCCCATTTTAAAGCACGACACCAAAAACAGGGCAATCGTTTTCCGATACTTACAATTCTATCATTTGAATAATCATCATTCGTTTTATATTCAAAACCCGTGAAAGTCTTAGAAGTCCAAGCTGTTAATCTAAGTTGTGTTCTCTTTTTAGTATATTCCATTACAGCTGTCTGGTTAGCATACTTATTTTTTTACGCATAATTTCGTACAGTTGTTCTGTTTACTTCAGAATGATTTTTAGAATATTCTTTAACAACTTTTCTATTTACCTCATGATGACTTTGAGTATGTTTTCTAACAGCTGCTCTATTCACTTCAGGATGATTTTTAGAATATTCTCTAACAACTTTTCCATTTACCTCACGATGACTTTGGGTATATTTTCTAACAGCCTTTCTCTTTACTCCAGGATGACTTTATGAATACTTCGAAATAACTTGTCTTACTTATTTAATCCGAATTGAACTTGTAAATCTCTTCCTTCGTTGTTTCGCTTTTATTAATTCAAGAGGTATTCTATTATCACTTTGATTCAATGATAAATTAACGTTATTAGTTGAGGGCAATTGTGTAATTGATTTACTTTTTTTATTTTGTTCCACATTATTTATGATTTCATTATTTAAATTTAATGAATTATTTTTTGAAATTAATATATCATTTAAAACTACACACGGTATTTCATCTTGATACTAAGATTCTGAAAAGAATTCATATCATCTATTTTTTTCCACATTATCACTACTACTATTGATAAAATTATGTCTACTATGTATTAATTCACCAATGTTAATTAAAGCATCAAAATGACGAATGTTAAAATTTGCGGTAAAACGCAATGTTTTTACGCGTTGGGTTGCGTTCCCAATAGATGCTATTAGGCAGCCACCTTGATATACTCTATATTTGAAAGTAAATAATTCTGCAGCCGCCATAATTCCACAAACAGATTCATACGTGTACTGCATAGACATCTCTGTACGATAAAATTCTTTTGAATAATAAGGGGTGCCAGATAGCATCTGAGTGAAGCATTGAACCCGATTCCAATTGTTTGATACATGACGAACAATATTTTGTCTAATCTCGTCAGCCTTTAAAATGTTTCCATGTATTAATTGAGAAAGCGTAGAAAATAAACACGCTTCATCACCTACAATTTCAATAATTTGTAACGGAATATAATGACCGTCGATTAAAACATGTTCCAATCTTATTATATATAAAAAATAGATGATGAAGAAAATTTTTTTTTACTTTAACCTACGATAAATCTATATCTATATTGATTTCGACTTTAATTGATGTGATTCCGTAATTGATGAAAAAATAATTATAAAAAATACTAATTTCTTAATATATAATAAATAAAAGTTATCTCACCAAAACAGCATGAAGAGATCAAAACTGATGATATCCTAATTAATAGAAAAGACTTACCAATAACATATAAATAGAATAAAATTATTTTAAATTAACAGCTGGCTTCTTTTTAATTAAAAAATTTATAATTTTTTGTAGATAATCCAATAAAACACTTTTATTTATAGACATATTTTCTTTCAAAATTATTTTCAAGTATGTTGATATTACTCTTAACCATATAAACAAGTGAGTTATGATTAAGCGTCAACAATATATACCTGAAAATCGAATCCGTTTGTTCGTATTCAAATTCTTCCATATGTAAGAATCTTATCAATATAGAAAACTGGTTTAATAGACTAATATGATATTGTGAAATACAATTGTTTACCATGAGAAATAGTTCGAATCTTTGTTAACTATGTATTTCGTTACAAAGAATGTGCTATTGAAATATGATATTCTTCACTAATTTAATAAGACATTTTTATGGTAAATTTTTTTCTATTTGTATAAAATTAAAAACTGGCTTAGTAGACTGATAAAATAGTGTGAAATACAATTAAGTAGCATAAGATAGGTCAAATTGATTGAATCATATGATTTGTTACAAATAATGTCTTAGCAACGGTGACTCTTACAACGATAACTATAGAAACGGTTACTATCGAAACAGATATCATAGCAACGGTAACTATAGCAACGGTTACCATAGCAACGGTTACTATGACAATTGTTACCATAGCAACTGTTACTATAGCAACGGTTACTATGGCAACGGTTACCATCGCAACAGTTATTATGGCAACAGTTACTATGGCAACAGGTAAATTTTAGCTGGTATTGATATATTATTGAAGATCAATGAAAAAAAATTTTTGAACAGGATTTAGTTAAAATCCGTTTTTAGTGGGTGTCTACGTCAGGAAAAGAAAAACTACGTCAAATTTCAAGTCAATCGGACGTATAGTTTCGGAGATCTCGTGATAAGTGAGTGAGTGATAAATCGCCTATATATATGTAGATTACACTCATAACTAGTACAGGATCCATAGTACTTCAACGTAAACTATCACGTGCGTTGCTAAAGTACTACTGAACACTACCATTTTATATTTGACAATAACTTCCATATTTTTAAGAAATAGAGGTGGGCAAGCTTTGATTTTTACGATAACCGTAGCCTACAATAGACGGACAAACAAAACAGTCTCTCAAGGTTATCGCTTCAGACGAAAACAAAAGAAAGTAACTATCGTTGATATGTCGACATTTCTTCTCAGAATTTTTATTTATGATGGTATAAATTGTACTCTATAAAGTTTCGAATACAGTAAACTCGTGGCGTTTGATATTTATTGAAAAACAAAATGTAAAAAATACTAAAGTTTTTTATAACATTCACCAAATTTCTTATATCAAATATATTAGAAAATATTGACTCGTTAAATTCAATGTGTAAAAATCATTCTTATTTTATTAACGCCGTATTTAATGTTACTTTTAACAATGAAAGTTTTTCATGCCTTATCTTTAGCAAGATATGGAAATTGTATAAAATGTAAAGATTATTATTGAAATCCATTTATAATGAATCATAGTATAAGTATAATTAGTCTACTAAATAATACAAATGGAATAAATCACAGAACTTTTTTTTTCGTTTCCGCATCGAATGCAAATTAATTTTTCTAATAGTTCGTTTGAATCTAAAAATATAAAATAAATAATAAAGAGGATCAGTTTATATATATCTATATGTATACTATTTGGTACTTGTGGCTCCAATTTCGACCGTTAGCTGTTTGTTGTGGAGCCATTTTCGAACAATGAGGCCTGGCCTCGTAATTTTTGAACTTTCAAAAATGGTTGTTGTGAAACCAGGCCTCATAAATGCCATTTCCGACCGCATATATATAATATATATAGATATATATGCCTATACATACGCGTATGTGCAATTATTTAGGTATATATGTGTTAAACAGTCATTAAAATTTATTATTCCGATGTAAAGTACATTTTTAACCGATAAATACATCGATTCATTATTTCAGCATACAAAAACGAGCGATTAAACGAATGTTCAAACATTTTCCTGATTTTGATAAAGTTGAATGTTAGAGACAACTGAGCTTGAGAAATTAAAAAAATCGTAAAATAAGACCCATTTTAACCGTTTCTAACGAGAAATTAAATCAAGAGAGATTGAAATGTTAAATAGAAAAGCAAAAAATATCATGGAGTAGCACAATATGTAATCAGATCGCAATGTACTTCATGTTTGCATACACATTAGAAAAAAAAAATTTTTCAATGTAAGAACAGAGCGGTATTTTAGCAGGGAACATATAATAAATAACGAAACTTTATAGTAAGTAACACATTTTCCGATAAAACTATTAGTTTATGAAACTCTTACAATTATTTTATAAGTCGTATTTGGGAAAATGAAATAGACGTTAGTAATTTCTACCGTTAGAGTGGATGCTCTGAGATGAACTTGAAAGTTTTTTTCTCAGCTACTTGGACGACTATCTTTTTTATATTGGAAGTCATATAAAACAAATAGTGTCCTATTCTAATGCTATAAATTACTAACGGAAATTAATTATTTTTTATGTAAGATTCGTAAAATAATTCCTATATACCGTCGTTCTTATGAGGCCAGGCCTCATAAATACCATTTTTGCAAAATGTCAGTTACCCATTTTTTTTATTATATTATAACTAATTAATTTTTTCAATGCGCTAATATACATGAAACTTAATTTATTAAAGACTAGTGGATAGAAACTTATCATTCAGTGAACATATAATCTAAAATAATTTCTACAGTCTAAAAAAGCGAGGTTAACAACAAAGATACGAGATTAAAAAAATAAACAACTAGTTTGTTATTCTTAAAACAAACGACGGAATTATAGGAATTTAATAAGAAAAAAAGGAAAAATTCTAAGCTAGACTCGAACTCATGTGTGCCGGATCCTGAGTCGAGTACATTGCCATTTACGCTATTACATATTATGTTATCCCTGAACATTTTTTATAGATTCTTTTCTTTTAATTTTTTTGTTTTTTACTACTCTCAATATAAGACAGAGAAATTTTACAAATAGCTGAGAAAAAAATTCATGCTTCTTCCTAGTGCATTATCTATAAAGAATGTTTAGAGTTAACTTAATGTGTAATAGCGTAAGTGGTAATGTACTCGACTCGGGAGTCGACACACATGGGTTCGAGTCTAGCTTAGAATTTTATTCTTTTTTTCCTAAATTCCTATAATTCCGTCGTTTGTATCAAGAATAACAAACTGATTGTTTATTTTTTAGATCTCATATTTTTGTGGTTAACCTTGCTTTTTTAGACTGTAGAAATTATTTTAGATTATATGTTCACTAAATGATAAGTTTCTATCCACTAGTCTTTAATAAATTAAGTTTCATGTATATTAGCGCATTGAAAAAATTAATTAGTTATAATATAATAAAAAAAATGGGTAACTGACATTTTGCAAAAATGGTATTTATGAGGACTGGCCTCATAAGAACGACGGTAAATAGGAATTATTTTACGAATCTTACATAAAAAAATAATTAATTTACGTTAGTAATTTATAGCGTTAGAATAAGACACTATTTGTTTTATACAACGGCCAATAAATAAAAAGAAAATCGTACAAGTAGCAAAGAGAAAAACTTTAAAGTTCCTCTTAGTGCATTATCTACAAAAATGTTCAGGGATAACATAATATATAATAGCGTAAATGGCAATCTACTCGACTCAGGATCCGGCACACATAAGTTCGAGTCTAGCATATTATTTTTTTTTTTTTTTTGCAAAATACCTTTAATTTGGTCGTTTTTTTAAAGAATAACAGACTAATTATTTATTTCTTCAATCCCATATATTTGTTGTTAGCTTTTTTCTCTAAGTTTATATTATTCTTGTTGATTAATTCTATTGTTTATTTGAATGCAGAACAAGAATCTAAGTTTGGCCTTATAAGTACCAGTTTTCAAAGTCCCAAAATATACGATGTGGTTTTTATGAGGCCTGGTCCCATGACAACCAATCTATATTATACGCTTTTTTTTTGTATACGTCACAATTAAAGTCCAATTTCAAAAATTTCCCGTTTTCTGGGTTTGTCTGTTCGAGGAGTACTTATATATACTTTGAAAAACCTAAAATTTTTTTGGGCTCACAAGTAGCAGTATAGACACATATATATATATATATATATATGTCTAGTGACTAGTACAGGGACACGATTTATGTCCAACGTATAATTTGAGGACATTTGTATAGATTGAGGTCAGTCCTTAAACTATTCTTGTATCTAATGTCTAGATTGAGGACATTTCAAAATTGTATTGTTAAATATAAGATCAAGACAACTTATATTAGAAAGGAAAAGTTATTGAAATGACAGATTCAAAATACAGAATCTAATATGACGTCTAATCTGTGCTAGTCTCAGTTACAAACTGGAGATAAACAAACTCTCCCCTCGTTGCTATAAACAATCCAATCGTCAAGCAATCGTCGGTAACTAATAAACTGTCGTTTGTCAATCCGTCAATAGATGGACACACACGCATATTTTACAGTATATAAAATAATACCAAAAAATGGATACAGATAGCAGAACTTGTACTATTTCATTCAGTGTCCTTAAAGCGAGTAGATAACGAAAGAAATGCGCAAAAGTATATGGTGATAATTTTCTGGATAACTGAACGTTGAACATTTATTTAGAAAATTGCATCATTGATCGTTATTATTGAACGACCCAGAGCCAGATTAATCCGTTGACATCAAGTGTCTCCAAACTACACAATATGTAGAAAGTCGTGTCCTCGAACTATCTAATCTATGGAATAATGATAATCATAAGAATTTTCGCATCTTTTCTCTATGAAAAGTTTGACTTTGCAATAGTATGTGGTAATATAAAGATTTAATTTATATTTAATCGTTTAAATGCTATAATCAGAAATTCGACAATTTAAAAACATGCATAACCATCATCATAGAATGTCCTTGAACTACACAATGTATTGAAAGATGTGTCCTCAAACTACACAATATATCAGGAGATATATCGCATGCTTTCATTACAGAATTTTGTTGCTATACAGCAAAGCCCTCAAACGACCCAATATGTGAAAATTCATGTCTTTGAACGATTCAGTCTTTAAAACAATGATAATCATAAGAGTTTTCAATTGTTTTTTTTAAAAGAAGTTCGATTCTGCAAAAATATGGGGTAAAGTTAGGCATTTATTTACAGTGCATTACTTTCCTGCCTATCGTACACTACTATTTGTCCGTTTTAATAATTAAGAATGTTAAATTTATCCTCATTATCGTATTTTACAAGCGAACACATTGATGTAAACTAAGTAGTATGGAGCAACTTTGGTGGACCCCACTCCTATCCCCCCCCCCACAAAGTGGGGATGAATTTGTGTCCGTCGGAGCCATGCCGCGGGCGATGGGGGTAGTTGCATACTGCAAAGTAGGTGGTATATATTAACATATGTAGAAATAATTATATTAATAATTTCTCGGTATAATTAGAATTTTTATTGTAATTCGACTTATTTTTAATTATAAGTAGTACTATAAGTACTTAAATTACATGAAATAATTTTGATATTTATGTATTTTTGACGCATTCGTATAACAGGAGGCTTATATGTGCAATTGAAAGCGTGAGATGCATTAAAGAGCATCGATGTGCCATCTAACGTTAAAAAATAAAACGCGCGATTCAACGGATACGCTGGCAGTGCCTGTGTGCAGTCTGTTGTTCGGGCGCAAGTAGTGGGGGTGCTGTGTGGTGGGGCCTGATGCCGCCGCTGCGAGATGTCTGAGTGCAGTTTTTAGCGTTCAGACACGCCAGGCGAGGGCTCATGAACGGGTGGCGTGTTATTGCCGCTCCGTCCGAGAGGTTCTCACGGTCCGATGAAGACATTTTTTCAGCGAATGAGCAGCGTCTGTACGAGCTGCGCACAAACGCTTTTGCATATTTTAGCGGTTGTGCGCAGACTATTGACTGCAGCATGGATAAGCGCGTGTCTTGAGGGGTTGATTTCATTTTTATTATGAACAGAGATGTTCAATTAATTATTTATTATTTGTTGCACTGATTTTTACTTTTTCTTAAAACGTAGTATATTACATATCCTTATTTCTACATAAACATGATTATTGTTACATATATTTTTATAAGTGTGAAAAATTTCTTACTTACATTACTTTTACATTATTTTAGTACTCTGAAGCAATAATATTTTTCATGTTACAACTAATTATTGATTCGATAACTGTAAGGAACAGACACATGCACGATTTTTCAGGCGTGCAGCCAGGAGAGCTGCTGCACCGAGAACATTTCGAATGAGAACGATGCAATGCTGGAGGTGTAGAATAACTTTTATTCCAGGCTGAACAAAAAGATCGTGCGCGTATTGTAGCACTCAGATTTAATATTAGTTCATAATGATGCGTTTGTTGATAATATAAAATAAATAAAGTTCTAATAATAGCACCGTGACGTTCTACAATAACGCCCCGACCTTCAAATAAGGGTGGTTTCCCCTTTTCTAATGTATGAAATTCATAAACAACAATAGCTATACCTTTACGAGAAAAATGTCGCTGAAAAGCATTTATTTCATCGAGCGCACAGCCATTACGAGGCATTTTAACACCGGCTTTGCTAACTAACTCTAAGGCTGCCGCGCGCTGTAAGTTACATCTTGTATCACACATTGTTCTCCACCGTTTTTGTAACATGCCAGTACAGATTCTACCACGGTCAACGAAAATTATCATCGTTAGTAATACGGAATATAGAACGTTTAAAAATATCTTCAAATGTTGACTTTTTATTACCACACCGTCTAACGCCCCGTACAATTAAAACCGTTAATACAATATTATCATTACTATTCAAACCCCCAGCACTCTGAGGAATTTTACATAGTAAGTCCCATAAGTCGTCACTCGCATACTGTTGGGGCAGTCTAAAATGAGTCCGAATTGGACCTGCTGTCAATCTTTCATAATTAATAGTAGAGCCAATCCGATGACGATCTGTAAATGATTGCGTAATATATGTTGTCATGTCCGTTGAAGCACCCTCGAACGATTCTAAATAATTTCGATTATTTGGGCGGTCTGTTATTTTTATTAGACATTCGTAACGCATATCTTAAAATCTTTTTAATTTTTTACACGTTCTATATCGTTAATAAACCGACGGCGTGGTGGGTAGGCGTCAACAAAACTTTCTGATGATATACTTGGCACTACGTTGTTTTATTCAGTTGCCTTCGCAAGTTTTTTCGCTGCTGCTCTGGTAACAGCTCTGCCATGTTAAATATCTACAATTTGATAGTTGGAGACAGCATTATTCCTCACGCGGGCCATAATAATAATCATAACCTACACGAATTCAATAATTATACTCGTTGTAAAAGTAGATGAAAAAATAAAGAATAATTACTTCCAGAGGATGATGCCATTGATGAACTTTGTTGCTGAGGTTGCTCAGTGTCATCGTCGCCTGATAAAATAGGAATTTCATCGTCACTTTTTTCAAGAATATCTGCACGAGATAGCAGCTTAGGGGCTGAGGGTAATGGTTCTGAAGGCATGTCAACATCGGTTTCTTCTTTAGTGTCAAGTCTGTAAGGGATGTTAATGTAACAGCTGCATTGTGAGTAAGAACAGGAGATTGTAGGAGTACTGTCATCGGCAGTACACCAAGGTCTATGATACTCAGTAATAATTTGATCCCCATAATCGACATTAAACCACCGACCTCTTTCGAGATTCAAAGGTATACCCTCTAGTTTAATAACCCGTAGTGGTGCGCTATGAGCTTGGATCCAATTATATAATACGTCTTAATTAACGTAATAAACATAGTCGGGATAAATTACCCCACCTTTCAAGGCGCAATTCAGGGTAAAAACGAGAAATCGCCGGTGATCGATCACGTAAATATCGAACAAGATTTAATAATGCTACTAAAAAAGGGGCCTCTTTTGTATTAGCCATTACAATTGCTACTAGGTACTTTGTCAAATAATCACAAGACCGAAAACACTCGCACTTTGATACTTTTCAGATACTAACTGTTCAAAAATGAGGCATGAAAATGCAGCCGTTGTTTACGTTGCATTTATAAACCATTCTCTTACGGATAAAAATATTATATTGTCTTCAAAAATTTTCACACATGCTGAAATATTATACATCCTGCACAAGCACGACTCTACAAATAAAATAGAGATCTAATAAACAAATCTCCTAAAGCTCTTACGATTACAAAGATCATATTCAAAGCTTTGGATCATTTACTGAGAATACCTTGACTTAGAATAAAAAATATTCAAATCGTTATTAGTGCAAAAATCATGGATTTGAAGCTTTAAATTACATAGCCAGGTCAGCGGGTGTTACGTCATAGCATTGAATTATTATAACATTGAAGAGACAAATCAAAAAAGACGTTCGAGTTGGTCATTCAGTCTCATAGCGTTGATAGTGTAACTACTAAGTGCTCTAACATGGCATCGACGTCCACATCCACGTCATTCCAACATCAGACAGATATTTCAACGGATGACAGCCAGTTGCCAGATATGGATACTGCTGGAACACAACCCCAAAAAGCTACGCCCCGTGGTCATACCTTTAAATTTCTTTTTTCAACATCTTATGGTTTGAACGCCTCACGCTCGAAATCAATCATCACTGGTGTTCGTTTGAGCCACATCAGCGATGAATTCGAAGTGTGTGTTTCAATCATCGACGCTAAGTGCTCAGGAATGATTTTTAATGTTGAAAACTGGAACGACTTTACGGAGAATCTGCTGCAGCTAATTCAATGCTTTGACAACTTTGATGCTGATTACCGTAGATAAGTCAATAAAGAAAACAGATGTGCTGGCTATTCATATACCTTCATGATGCTGGGCGGTGCAAAATACGGCAGTAGAATGCTGAAAATACATGACGCCGGCAACGGAGCACTCTTGAATACGTCAAACATATGAGTAATTGAATTCAACAACGCTTGCAACAACTAGAAAACTTCATCTTCATAATCACCGACTGCAAGGAATTAATGGTTGAGACGCTGAGAAATCGAATACCAGCTATTCAACCTACTATCAACGCTATCTAACTTCCTGTGGACTTAATTTATACCTTTGGAGCCAATTATCTTCAACGTGAGGAAGTAATGACAGCGATTCTTGAGAAACTGAAGCTTGGTTACATGTCATCAGCAATAGTATCATCCATGGATATTGAAATCATCGCGCAAGAATTGTGCCAACTTTTTAATGACCATATTGTGAGTGAAGCGATGCTATAAGTGTTCTCAGATGTTGAATGAAAATATTTAAAGTAAATTTTATTAATATGTATACCTATATTATTTTGATGTCATAAAATATTAATAAAAATTTTTCATCATAATTCTTTTTTAAAAACGAAATAATCTGTTGAATGCTATTTTTTTAAAGAAGACCTTCAATAACTATAGAATTACTGTAGTAATATGACTTATTTTCGAAAATTTAGGGTTGGGGTAACTAGAAGTTCGTGAAATGATAAGAATTTCTTTAAAATATAAAAATTTTTCGAGATAATAAGAATTGATTTAAATTATTAAAATTTATTTATATAATAAGAATTTATTTATATTATTGGAATTTATTTGAATACATAAAATAGTAATTTTTCATTTTCGCCTATCACGGTTACCTGCTCGGTGCTGTTGGATGTATTCGATTCATTTTAATTGTTCTTCAATAATAATGTATACTTCAACGAGCGTATATACAGTTCAGAGATTCTTCTTAGACTGCCGGTTCTGTTAGATTCAGTACCCCTTTATTTTCCTTATCAAGGGAACAGTGCGTCAAATGACTACTGTCAGCAAAAAGTAGCTAGCCTCTCGACGCCACGGTGATGAAAATTTTTCGAATATAATTGCTTTTCGACTATAATAAATATCATTAAACATGATGGATCCGCGTTGGAAACATCGATGGATATCTATTATTTGTGGCCCTACAGGCTGTGGGAAAACTATTTTTGTAAAAAAATTTATCAATGCTATGTATCATATGAGCGATACATGTTTTTCTAAGATCATTTTTTACCATGCTGAGTGGCAAGATGGCTATAACAATTATCCATGAGCATTGCCTCTGGAATTCAGAGAAGGATTACGAGCTAATCACGATTATGTGTCTGATCAACGGCCAAAATTAATTATTATATATGATCTTATGCGTAAATCATCGAGCAGCACAATTATGGATCTTTTCATGAAGGGTAGTCATCATCATAACTGGAGCGTTATATTCATAACGCAAAATTTATTCTATCAGGGAAAAGGACAACGGGACATTTCACTCAATGCTAATTACATTGTAATTTTAAAAAACCCCCGTGACCGCTCACAGATCTAGCATTTAGCTCGGCAGGTGTGTCCAGAAAATACACGCTTTTTCCAAGAAATATATTATGACGCAACACTACAGCCGCATGGATACCTATTATTGGATTTACTACAATCAACACCTGAAAATTATCGATTTCGTACATGAATTTTTCCAGATAATCCGAGACATTACGTTTATGTTCAGCGAAAACATATAAATAAGAGTTCAAATAACAATAAGTTATCAGTAGTTATTTAGTGATGGCAGCAAACACATCACGAAAGAAACAAGCAGCAATTCTTAGCGCTTTATTTTACCGGGAAAAAGAGCAACGAGCTGCTATGTTACAGAAACCTGATCCACAGTTAGTAAGATATATATGTGAATGCGCTCTTAATATTTTACGGGGCAACGTTTCATTGACACCCGAGCAGAAACGCAAATTAAAACGTCACCCTTCCATTACGACTCTTAGCTTCACGGGGAAGTGCCAAAGGGAAAAGATACATAATTTTACAGAAAGGCAGCGAGTTTTTGCCGGTACTTCTAGCCCCTATCTTGGGTAGTTTGATATCAAAATTCATCAACGGTTGAAAAAAAATCGAACATGTTAAAAAAATGGTTTTAATACCAGAAGAAACTAAAAAAAAAATTTCAAACAACAGATACAAAATTATCAACATATACGTCAGATAAAATTTATAATTCAGTTTTAGCACGCCTCGATAAAGAGATGAATGAAGTACTATGTTCTACAGCTTATCAAAATGAACGTGAGAAGTGAAATGCTTACTCCCAACTGCTAGAAAGGTATTTACGTCGTATCAATAATGAAAATCAGACAGTGACAACACCAAATTCAATTAAAAATGGAAACGCCTATGATAGTGAAAAATCATTGTATGATAAAGTAGGAGAGGTGATAAATAAATCGCCTGATTATAACATTGATCAATCTGTTAATGATAGTGTTTCGAATAAATTTCAGTCAAAGGCATAACTTCTTCACAGACGTTTGAAAAATATGCCTGATAATATTATCACATGGAATAATACAGGTGTTGTCAGTATTGAAGGTAGTCCTATCCCAGGGTCAAATATTATAGACTTGTTAAATGATGCTATGATGTCTAGGAAAAATGAATACGCTATAGGCAGAGATCAGTTTGCACGCGTTATTCATAGCGGATACGTGCTACGCGAGTACATAGGAAATAAAGAGTTATTTGATGCTAAAACAGTAGGCACATCTACGCCGACACACTCAACCCGTAGCCGCTGGCTCATCATACCAGATATAATAGCTGACGGTTCCTTGTCAATGAAATCGCAAAGTGAATCAGATATTAATGAAGGTGATGATTTTTTAAGTGCACGCAGCGCCAAATCACAAAGAGGATCAGGTCTTTCAAAGCTGAAGTGTAAAAAGCGTTGGTTGAAATTTTCTTTTGAGTAATGACGACCCTAAAAAAATATATATTACAGTCCTGAACAACCCGCCGTCTTTTCTGGGGCAACGCAGTTGTTGAATTATGTGAAAAATACACCTCACAATAAAATAAAAAAATGGTTAGAAAACCAAGATGCATATACTTTACATCGTATGACGAGACGTCGTTTTCCAAGGCGGACGGATGATGTTTCACATGTAGACGATGTATGGGAAGCAGATTTAGTTGATCTACGTAATATTGCTACTTATAATGACAATGTTAAGTATTTATTAGTCGTCATTGATGTTCTAAGTAAATTTGTTTGGGTTGAAGCATTACATAACAAAACAAGCTCAACTGTTGCTCGAGCAATGACAAAGATTTTTAAACGTAATGATGAAAGATCACCACGCATATTACAAACAGATCGAGGCAAAGAAATTCTGCGCAGTGATTCTGAAGAAGTTTTAAATAAAAAAGAAATTATTTTCAGAACAGTAAGAAATCCTGATGTTAAAGCTGCGATTGTTGAACGTTTCAAATGCACATGAAAAGAGCGAATGTGGCGTTATTGTACATATGCCCGCACAAAAAGATACATTGATGTTCTACAGAAAATTGTCTCAGCTTACAATAATACTAAGCACAGTGGAACAAAATTTATGCCATCTTAAATTAATACTGAAAATGAATTAGTAGCCTTTCAGAATATGCAACATCGTTATGAAAATAATAGGTGGCGTAAAAAAGTATCGAAAATGTCTAAATATAACGTTAGTGATCTAGTTCGAATCAATAAAGCAAAGACTGCTTTCGTGGAAGGTTATACTAGCGGCTGGAGCAAAGAAATTTCAAAAATATTTCGTGTGTCAAAATTTTGTCAGCCCCCGGTGTATATAGTTCAAGATCTGAACCATCAAAATATAGACGGTATTTTTTATGAAGAAGAGCTGCCAAGAATAGGTCAAAAATCAAGAAAATAAAAATGACACTACAAAAAGACGAGTTCCACATTATTTTACCCAGTAATAGTAGCATAATTTTGTTTCCTCAAAATATCACAGGGCACTTTGTTACGCAACTATCACATCCTCTTAAATTGCCTGGGAAGTGGGGCGTGTCTCAACCTATTGCTGTCGTACCTATAAATAACTTTATGCATTCTATATTTTATCAAGTCGATGTCCTTTTCAACCGAAAATGTGTAATAATTTATACGCCTATAGGGCCTACATTAAAACACTGTTAAATTATGGACGAGACGCAAAAAATTCACATCTGAGTACCGTTGGCTGGGCTCAAGATACACCTAGTAAAATGAACAGTCTCGCTGATACCAATGAAGGAGTGAAAAACGTCGTCAATATTTATCATATGGAAACGTTTGATTTTCTTGGTCATTCACATTGTGACGTATTCAATCAAGAACGCTTTTCGATAAATGGCGTGGAGATACGCTCACGCTTAACGAAATCTCGAGATTCATTTTGTTTAATGGATGCTTCTAATGCTGAATGCAAAGTTGACATTATTGAGGCCTCTCCAATAATGAGACGTGTCAAAATACCTCCAGGTATTTTGCTATCACACGCTCGCGCTCTAACAAAAACGACAGCGAAATACCCGTTAACACGTGTGGAAGTTAATGCGGTTTCCACACATGGAGGCGTTCATGGTGAAACCATTGACAATGTGATTCTTGGACAATTACCTCAGCGAGTAGTCATTGGTTTTGTTGATAATGAAACTTTCAACGGCGATCGGAAATTAAATCCATTCAATTTTCATCATTATAAAATTAATTATGTATCCTTGTATGTCGATGGACGACAAATTCCCTGGAAGCCTTTACAGCCAGATTTCACTAAAAATTCCATGTATGTTGACTGCTATCATACATTATTCTTAGGAACAGGAATACATTTTCTTAATGACGGGAACGGAATTAATCGCGTCGATTATTCGAATGGATACTGTTTATTTGCTTTTGCTTTGACACCTGATCTTTCAGCAAACAGTAATACACATTGGAATTTGATCCGCCATGGCAGTGTGCGGCTCGAGGTACGCTTTGATGACGCCCTAGCTTCAACTATAAACTGTATTATAATTGCTGAATATGAAAATATACTTGAAATTGATTCATCCCGCCAAATTATTGTGGATTTTGCTGGTTGAGCACATTTTCAATGAAATACAATTATATAATTCAATGAAGTGTTCAGTATTGCGCTAGTCGCTCACGTTGTAACACGTTAAAAGCATAAAGAATTTTTTTTATCTAAAATGAAGTTTGTAATTGATGTTCAAGGATTCTTTAATAACGATGCTGATTTTTTGCCAAAAGAAATAGCGTTAATTGCTCTGAAAGCAAACATCATCGGTCACTGGTAATTTCTCCAGAACTTCCATATTTACTATCATCAGAAGCAAAACAACACACAAATATTTTGATGACAACGCAACATGGTATTCCTTGGTACGAGGAGTCATCATCAATCAAGGCCGTATACAATAATCTACGGTCCATTACACACGCTGCTGAAGAGATTTACACTCGAGGGTTCATGCAGAAATGTTTACTAGAGACTGTCATCTGCCAAACAATTATAAATATCGACGACATTTCTAGTAAACCATCATTAACTAATTTGTTAACCGTTGAGATCATTTGCTCATATCACGCTGCTCTAAAACACAATTTTACAGGCGACTGCTCAATGTCTAGTGCATGGTATTATAGTGCTTGGTTGAAAAATTGTTTAACAACGCCTGGTGTCTTCCAAAATAATTTGTCAATAGCTGAAAAATCTACAGGCTAATTCACAGATAACAAAAATTTAAATTGCTGCGCCAATAACTGCGAAGCATGCGATGAATACGCTACAAATTATAGAAGCCCTCCAGTATATCCCGGAACATACTATAGGCGTATATCCAGCCGACAAGATCACGAAGATGTGGACGAAACCGACAGCACTTGACGTTAATACTGATGGCCACAAGCTACCAGGGCAACAGTGGATTGCTATGTACGTCAATCGAGATGGTATCGGCTGCTACTTTGACAGCTATGGACTGCCGCCACTTATTCCAGAACACCTTAGACGACTTAAAGAGAATCGCAGATACTTCCGACACTTCATCAAACATTTACAACAAGAAAATTCTCAAGTTTGCGGTCAATATTGTATCATGTTCTTGTATGCTATGTTTATTAATTATCCTTTTAGTGACTTTCTATCTTGCTTCAGTCGAAAATATTCCGAAAACAATAGAATTTTAAGTGAATAATATAAGTCTTTTATGAAAAAAAATAGTGTTAAATATTTTAAAAAATGATTCTGTGAGTAAAGGGATAAGATTCCATCAAATATGTTTATGTAGAAATAAACATATGTAATATTCTACGCTTATAAAAATATATGTAACAATCATCATGTTTATGTAGAGATAAGAATATGTAATATTCTTTGTAATACACTTAGAAAAATGTAAAAGTATATGCAATAATAAAATAAATAATCAATTGAACATCTCTGCTCATAATAAAAATAAAATCAACCCCTCGAGACACGCGCTTATCCATGCCGCAGTCGATAATCTGCGCACAACCGCTAAAATATGCAAAAGCGTTTGTGCGCAGCTCGTACAGACGCTGCTCATTCGCTGAAAAAATGTCTTCATCGGACCGTGGGAACCTCTCGGACGGAGCGGCAATAACACGCCACCCGTTCATGAGCCCTCGCCTGGCGTGTCTGAACGCTAAAAACTGCACTCAGACATCTCGCAGCGGCGGCATCAGGCCCCACCACACAGCACCCCCACTACTTGCGCCCGAACAACAGACTGCACACAGGCACTGCCAGCGTATCCGTTGAATCGCGCGTTTTATTTTTTAACGTTAGATGGCACATCGATGCTCTTTAATGCATCTCACGCTTTCAATTGCACATATAAGCCTCCTGTTATACGAATGCGTCAAAAATACATAAATATCAAAATTATTTCATGTAATTTAAGTACTTATAGTACTACTTATAATTAAAAATAAGTCGAATTACAATAAAAATTCTAATTATACCGAGAAATTATTAATATAATTATTTCTACATATGTTAATATATACCACCTACTTTGCAGTATGCAACTACCCCCATCGCCCGCGGCATGGCTCCGACGGACACAAATTCATCCCCACTTTGTGTGTGTGTGTGGGGGGGGGGATAGGAGTGGGGTCCTCCAAAGTTGCTCCATACTACTGAACTATGATGATATTTCAGGTGTAGTATGACATATACTGACTAGATTAAGGACACTTCTATCGATGTATTGTATTTTTCAGAGACATTTTATATTTTTTAAAGGGGCATGCAGTGCATTAATTTTCTGCTTATCGCACACTGCGATTTGTTTGATTCAAAAAATAAGAATGATAAATCTATCCTCATTATCTTATCTAATAAGAGCACACATTGATATAAACTTTGAAAATATTTTAGGTGTATTAGGACACATATATTTACTATATTGAGGACATTTCTATTGATATATTGTATTGTTCAGGGACATTTCATATTTTCCATATAGGAATGCAGCGCATTAGTTTTCAGCTCATCGGAAACTGCAACTTGTTTGTTTCAATTATTGAAAATGTTGAATTTATCCTCATTATCGTATCTGACAAAATCACACATTGATTTAAACTACGATAATATTTCAGTTTTATCGGGACAAATATTGATTAGATTAAGGACACTTCTACTGATATATTGTATTCTTTAGGGATATTTTATATTTCTTATGGAGGAATGCAGTGCATCATTTTCCGATTTATCGGTTACTGCTATCTGTTTGTTTCAATAAATAAGAATGTTAAATTTATCCTTATTATCGTATCTTATGAGAGAACACATCGATATAAACTATGATAATATTTCAGGGGTATTATGGCATATACTGACCAGATTGAGGACACTCTGATCAATGTATTGTATAGTTTAGAACCCTTCTCCATTTTTTATCAACTAATACAAGGCATTAGCTTTCTGCTAATCGTTTACTGCTATTCATTTGTATTAAATTTGTGTCCCTCATCTATACGAAATGTAAGAAAGAATGTATGTATGTATATATTAACTAGCTGATACTCGCCTGCTCCGCAGGTCGTACAATAGAATTTAATGGTTAAACCTAAATGTGAAAATAATGCTCAATTTTCTAATGACAATAAATTTAAATTTAGAGTTACAACTAATTATACTGGTTATTGTATGTAGTGTAACTGATTTCCGATCTCTTCTATTGAAATAGAATAAAGAAATTATGTGACTTGGGTATTTTGTTCATTTCGTGAATTGGTCGGTAAATCTGTAAATCTGTCATGACACAGATTTCCACACCACCCATGAGGTATTGTGTAGTAGGATGCGTTTCCATTATTTTACATGGCGGGCCCCCAGTAGGCCTAAACCATGAGAAAATTGCTATCATCAAGAGAAGAATATATTGTTTTTTGAAATTCATTAATATCATTTTATTCTAACGAATATTATCTCTTTTCTGCACAGACGAATTTTGATTAATTTTGATTTTCTGCATTTTTCACAGATGACAATTTTTTTGAATAATGTTTTTTTTTTCTTTTTTCAAATAATTATTTATTGCTTATAATTTTTACATGCGATCTGATAATATTCTATCGATGTCCAATAATATTTATTATTGGATAGATAGGAATTTATGAAGTAATTTTATTACATATTAAACACTTCTCTATATACAATATTTTTTGTTCGTTTTTCTGGTTTGAGAAAAATTAAATTTTCAGGTGAACTTACTCTAGAACATCCCACATAAAATTGCCCATCAGAAAGACAGTCACTTTGTAAATCCACTCCAGCTACTTTCAAACTTCGTCCTTAAGATTTATTGATAGTCATGGCAATGCAAACTCTGACTGGAAATTGCAATCGTTTAAATTCAAACTGATATTGCAACCGTGCTCACAGTCAAAAACATAAACCGTAAGACGTACGCATGCGCAATAACATCATAATAAGTTAAAAAATTGGTTTGTGCACATGCGTACATCTTAAATCTTACGCCACACGGCTTATGTTTTTTTTGATCGTGTGATCACCCTAAACCACCAAAATACACCCTAGTCCTCAGTAAATTTAAGTTGTCAATGAACCATTTGATAAGGGAAAACATTTGCATGATTTTGAATCGAACAATCTACCCTCTAGCGACTGAGAAATCAAAGTATCGATCTACACACCCAAAGTACATCTCTTGATGTACATTTCTGCCATCTAGCGGCTCATTTCAATCAATATATCTGCCCTTTGGTAACTAGAGTTTAAATGTCGATCTATTTTTGATGCTACTTTCAAAAATCAACCTTTTATCCGACTCATGAAAGTATTATGTTAATTATTCAATGATAATTTAATTGTTATGTAGAAATATTAACCAAATCCTAATCAAATAAAACTTATTATTGAATAATAATTATATTTAAGATAATTTTAATTATAAAAGAAATGAAGAAAAATTAAAAATAATATAAAATTATTATTTAATGTGTCTGTTTTGAATGAAATAATGATTGAAGTTAAAAATCATATAATTATTTACTTTTAAATGCTTCGTTTAATTATTCCTAATACGTATAAGTAAATATTCATATATAAGCAGATTTTTTGTCAAATCACCCATGGAAAAAAATGGTTGAACGCGCAGCTCAACCACGTGCGTTTATACTTCAACCGGCACAACTAAAAAACAAAGATGGAATATAATATAGTCCATGGTAGTAAAATAGGGATGTGACACAAGCGCTGTGTTACGCCAATATACGTGCTGTTTGTTTTGATGCTTGTGCCCTAACAGGTCCAAAAAATGAATGAAGATAGAGCGTAGTATGGAGTGCTTCGGTTGAACAAAGATGCAACTCCCACAACAATATTCCACAGTGTTCTAAAGTGTTCTGTTGATTATTTAACACCAAAAAAATAATTTTGATGTAGGAGTATATTTTCTACATAAAGTACCAGCTCGTTATTTTGCATCCGGTAATAAATTTAAGAGAGATGTAAACAGGGCATTGAGTCTTCGATTCCACTTATATCACGTGCACCAATAATCTGTATTTGTTTATATTAATGGTATTTTTTCCCATGACAACGAACAAGGCCAGAGGAGCGCAAAAAGATGGGACTAAGGCTCAGTCTCTTGCAAGCTAGCGTTGCTGCTTCAAAGTTTATCTTTGGATAATTAATAAGATCTCGCTAGAGTTGAAAGATATACACTGCATTTATTTAAACGTTAATCTCCATTTTACTGCTGATTTTATTTTAATTGTGTTACTTAATAAACTTATGAATACTATTTATTTTATCCTATATTGATTATTATATTTAAACTTATTAGAAAAAATTATCCAGTATATATATGAAAATATTAATAACATTGTGTCAATTAAAATAAGAAAAATCTCGCAATTACATCAATTAAAAGTAAGTTAATTCTTATTCTTCCATGTTTTCTTTCAAATATGATTTCAATAACAAAATAGTGTTGTATAATAATAACGAATAATTGTTAAATAATTTAGATGGATTCGTTTGAAATGGAGATGAAAGTAATTGTACCTCAGGAGTGTGCACATTATGTAGACGATAATCACCTCACCAATCAAATATCTTCAGCAATGGAAGTATGGGTGCACTTGACGGGTAGTAGTTACAATTTCCTTTTTCCATACCAAGGAATTTTGACACCCCTAGTCATAAATCCAAACGATAAAACATGGACATTTGTGAGGGTGCGGGAAATTCAGTATGGAGATATTATATCATTATTGAAGATATTGATTCCATGAAAATTATAAATCATGAGGTTCACGTCGACAGCATTGAAAGGTACAGTTTAAATAATGAAAAATATGTGTATATGTAATATATCTTTATAAATGTATGACGTGGACTCTTTATTATTGCAGCACATACATCCAGCCATGGCCGTTTTTTTACGTTATTGTCATTCCACCTCAATGGCAACACGTAAATCAGATCGGAAAAAGGATCAGTTACGCCATGAAACATTATGGTTCCCAATGAAGACGGCAGGAACGTTTGTTGTGTATGAATGACACAATCTGCCGCTTAGTGTGTGATGATGTGGAACAAACGTATGTGTTTTTACCAATAACTGCTGAAGAACTTCATGGTCACGATATTTTCTTATTTTTTAATAATAAAGAAGAAGAAGAAGAAGAATAAGAAAGTGATTATGACTGTGGAGTAGGAAGGATTGGAAATGAAAGCGATGATGATGCTGATAATAACGACAGCGATTCGGAAATTGTCAACGTTGGAGAGGAACTTTACTATTCTAATGTTGATGAAGATGAGAGTGATAATTTTGACATTAATAATGATCGTGATGTAAATGAGAATAGTTCGAGTGATTGTGATTCTAACGATGATAATGATGATAATTCTGCTGAAAAAAGTTCGCAAACAGAGAGTTAATCATGATATACATTCCGTCATGTGAATCACACGTGTTCGTCTATTTTGCAAAAATATCATCATTCTTTTATTCGGATTAATGTTAATGTAATTATAAGTTAATTTACTTATGTTCTTTTGAATAAAAAAGTAACTATTATGTTCGCAACCATACTATAATATTTTATATTTTATAATTGAATAAAAAATTATTCATGTTTTCTCTTATAAATATTGTTGATGATTATAAAATGCATGATAGTTTCATTATTGTAATTGAGTTATTTTTTATTATAAGTTACTTTCACAAAACTTACATTAATAATTATCGAAAACTTGAACATTGTCATTAAGTTACAACATAAGAGAGTAATTTAGAATGACAAAATTAATAGTCTATAAATAATAATGAACTTAAAACATATTTTCCAAGAAATAGTTGAAACAAAAGACTTCTTTTCTTGGACAATGTGCCACTTTTTGTGTATTCCTTAGCTTGAAATGTCTTCCACACGATAGAGTACCTAATTAATTGTAAGCTGCTTTATTTTTTTATTCCATGTATTCTATGATGACTTCAAATTTTGGCCATCCTATTGACTCTAGGTTAATGTAGTTGTTGATGTTCAACTGATTCAGCCTTGTTTTCTCACAATTTGCACCCTTGTATGTTACAACCATTCCTTTATTTTCTGCTTCATTAGCAATCCTCAATAATAATTTATCTAGGTTCGATGGACCTTCGTCATCGTGTTTATCTCGATATAGCATTCCATGAACATAATGCAAGCAGAATGATGCAGTTTTTTTATCTCCACATAATAGTTCATTAAATTTACCAATTTTATAAAATCTTGAATTCACTTTACTTGTCATAGTGTTAATAAATCCCATTTCTTCGCAAACAAATTTTTTGTTAACCATGAATCCTTCCATATCAAATATGTACAGAATTTTTTTTACCATCTTCAATTAATCAAGACTATACACGACTGAGAATATCTTTCTTCATGACTCTTCAAGCTACGTTTATGATTCTGAGAGTATTTATCAATATCTTTATTGAACCAACGTATATTTTCGTCAAAATGACGTCACAAAGAAAAAAGCCATGTAATCGGATAGTGTTAAAGGGTAGTTGTTATTTAGCATATGTATGATGACGTTTTTCAAACTGACTGTATAGTTTCCATTCTGATATCATTGGAATGTATTAACGATAAAATCGAGTGATGTTTGAAGGTAGTATTGGCTTGTATATCAAATAAAATGTATAAGAGCTTTTCTACTATATCTGATTCAAAAGTCGCCGAGTAAACATAGGAATTTACTTGAAATTAAGAACAAAAGCAAGTGGATAAAGAAGATATTTTCCAGAAAGTGTTGTTTTTTTAAAAGAAAAAAAATAGCTGGTTAATAAAGTAATTAAAAATTAACAAGTGCATACTAAGAAGTAAAAAAAAAAAAAAAATGTGTGATTATAAAGAGTCAATTGAAATGATGGAAGAGGCTTATGTGCTTCTTTCATCATTGAGTGGACCAAACAAGGATGAAGCTATAAATAAATAGTTTGAGATTGGAGAGAAAAATGTTAATACATTGAATCAACTATCAAATAATAATTTATCAGTTGGTGAGAAGATGAAAATTCAGTCAACGATTTTTGTCCTAAAATCACTGTGTGGAAAATTTATTTGTCAACAAAATTTTGTGCAAGGGGGTGATCTCCAACGTGATGTTGAAAGAACAAGTCCATCGATTGTCTTGAGACATGAAGAAAGTATATTTGAACTTCGTATGTCTACAGAATCAATCATTAATTTGCAGCATTTAAATTTGAATGAATTTTTGATTGATGCTAAGACAATTATATGTAAATAATAGAAAATATTATTGATAATAATGGCAGTGTGAACGTGAATTTCTTCTTGGCTTGTAAATAAAAAAATGTGAAGGATCGTGAATTTATTGAGGCTATAAAGTATTTTACAACACCAAATTAACTTTTTATGCCATAAAGTGAAATAGAATAAATTATAGAAAAAAAATGCATCAATGTTTTGTCTGCTAGAGTTGAAGACTTTGAAGAACGTGATTTAGGGTCGTCCATGATAGAAATCATTCAACTCCAAGTGAACATAAATATTCAGAATGATGACCAATGTAGCTTTCTTTGGTCAGTAACTGTAGCTTTATTTCCAACTGAAAATAATCCCATCAGAATATCATCATATCCAGATTTCAGGACAGTTCTCAAGTATCAAGGTTTTAATTTTCCAACAACTTTCCACGATATTCCTTAATTTGAATTAGACAATAGTCTATCTATTAATGTTCATGGGTTGAATAATAAAGATAAAAAAGCTCCAATAGATTTAAATAAATTAGCTCATGAAAAATTGATACATTCGTTAATGGTCGAGAGTGATGTTGAGATTGATGAAGATAATAATGTGAAACCTATCCATCATTTTTGATTAATCAAAGATCTCTCTAGATTGGTTAGTTCTTAAATTTCTAATGGTAAAACAAGAAAATTTCTTTCTGATAGGTGTTTGTGTCATTTTAAAATTGAACAGTCATTTATTAATCACCGAAAAGACTGCATTAAAATAAATAAAACAGCAATCACCTTCCCTCCAAGTGATGAAAAAATTAAATTAAAAAATTATCAAAATAATGAACAAGTTCCATTTGTTGATTATGCCGTTCTTGAATGCATTTTCAAACCATATGATAATAAGCAGAAACATATTCCATACAGTGTTGCTTTCTATGTTTATTATTCATTTCATGAATCTCATACGAAGAAAAATATATAGTAATTTCCACAAGTGTACGATAGAAGAAATGCTAATGTTCAACATTGTAATAATTCCTATGGAAATATGAATATTTTTACCATAATTACGGATATTTTTCCTAAAAAACGAGTTGAATATTTCATTTCACATTCATATAATACGATGTAACTGTAGTATTTTTTACTATAGGGACCATAGTAAAAATCGCTATGTAAACATTTCAAAAACTACCATAACTGACATAGTAATAATTACTATGATACATTGTAAATTCTAGTATACCATAAATAGAAAATTCTACTATGGATTTCTTGGTGAATATACAATATAATATGTAAATATTACTAAGCTACATAGTTGGAATTGTTTTTTGGTAAAAAAAAATTTTAACACTCATTCTTTTTTTTTTTTTTTTTTTGATATATATATATTATTAATTTACATTTACATTGAATATTATTCATCTTAACATTATTACTAATTAGAAAACAGTACTTTCTTGAATTCAACGTTTTGGAATATACTTTTTGCCATTCGATATATAAATAATTGAAGAAATCACGCATCTCTTATAATCATTTAATTTTAAGAATTGCCAAATATCTGAATCATCATAAACCTCATAAGCTTGAAAGTGATCATCAAACATACAGTCTAATACAGTACCCAAAATAGCAACTTGCTGATTCGGATCAATAAATATTAATTTTATATAGTAAAATACAGGTCCACTCGCAGTTGGTATCATTATTACTGATGTTTTATCAATTTTATATGTTAACCCCTTAATGGAGGCAGTCAATTAATAATTTTGCATATCTGGTGGAAGTAATGACGAAAATGAAAGAAAGCTTGGATGATTTGTTAAAATATAGTTGTAACTTTCGGCATCATAAATCAAGTCTTGAGAGGTATTCGAATTTATCAAAAATCTTTTATTCAATATCAACTGATCTTTAAGGGCCAAAGTTTTTGGATTATTGACTCTACTTATAGCAACCCGAGCATATATTTTCGATTCTTTATGTTTACGTTCAAAATTCATTGAACGTATATTTTATTACGGACCTAATGATTTAAATACAATGAAATAATGAAAAAGTAAATGATGTTTAAATTTTTTTTTAAGGAAATAATTTAGAATGTAACTGCATGTATTCTATGATTAATTGGCATAAATAATCCACTGTGTTTTTGTGACAAATTTTAGCTGTTACAATATCTATAATTCTTTTTAACATTATACTAATTTTCCAATGTTTATTATCAATAGGAACAAGATCTCCCATTAAAAGGCCAAAATTTCGAATTAAGCAAAGCATTTCTACAGATGACATCATAATCTTCTTCTTTTTTAAGCGTTCGATTCTTCTTTCTAATGGCTTATTTTCTTTTTTTTATGATGATCATAGTTAAATGATCTTATACGATCATTAATTTGATTTAAATTTAACAATTTTAAGTCCATAATAAAATAATGTAGAAAAAGTCCTAAATCATATTGTGCAACTCCTTCTAAAACGTCATGCATCACCTCGACTGATAAGCTATCTATAATATGAAATACTTTAGAATTGTTAAAATAACAACGCTCTTTGATTCCAGTTGAACTAAAATTATTTAATCTAATATCATTTTCGTACGATACTTTTGTTCTCATTTTAAAATTTAGATCAGGATCATTAATTTTGTCACGATGAACATAACAGAATCTACATGAATAATTTGCAACAAAACTATCAACAAATCCTGTTATTGTGTGAACAGCTCGCGCGAACACAAATAATCTTTACAATGATTAGTAAGGTCCAATCAATATATTTATTAACACCAAAAATAGATTATATAAATTTAATCAAAAAAAAGGGAATTTATTTCTCAATAAAATTTTCAATAATGTTTTAATAAATTTTTCTTTTTATTTAATACTCCGCAACGTCGGAAAAAAGCGATTGCGAAAAAATCAGTCAAGCGAATCTGACACCACGTGCGTACTTGTTCGACAATGATTCCACAATGGCGTCTCTATGGAAAATTTTTAGCCGGCTGGCCACGTGGTGATAACAGCGCCGCCAAAAATAAATTATTTTGACCTAATTGGTAAATTAGGTCAAGTATTGATCGACAGGTCGATAACGTATCGACCCGTTGAAGGGCTGGGTGACACTCGATCAACCCATTTCGTTACAACTGATTGAACAATGTTTACTGATAATTTTTAATAATTAATAATTAAATTTTAATCGATCAACAACTTATTGTTGATGAGAGAATTATTTTAATCTCTTATGAACTCAAACTTTTTGAAGTCATGAATAATTTTAGACAATTGTGTTCCTAGTTTGTCTTTAGAATTCTGTAATTTAAAAATCGCGTGTTGGAAACATAACCAAATCTTATAATTAAACAATGGATATTCGCAATCTGATACGAAAAAAATTTTAAAATTAAGGTCCACTGCATCTGCGATTTTTCTACACTGATACTTGGTATCGTCTACCACTACATAGGAATTTCTGATATTTTCATCCGGACCAACGATTAAACAGAATGGTTAAAGTCTCATCTTTTTAACTCTTGCTGAATCTCTCTTCTTTTTAACTGTAGTTTCAATATTTCCTGCCGCCTGAATTAAACAGTACGATGTTAGACACAAAAAACATAATTATATCCAATCAATAATGAACTTACATTCCCTTGCAATATGAACGATTCTTTAATATCTTCAAATGATGTAGAACTAATAACGTCTTCTTCGGCCTTTTTTCGTTTTTTTTGCACTAGAGGTTAAAGTAGCAGGTGATACAGATGTTTTTATTAAATAAATTAATATTGTTAAACATAACACATCATAGGAATCTGAAATATGAATAAAAATAGGTAATAACAACTCTAATAAATCATTTTTTAATATAGAAAATAGGTTTAAAACATCCTACCGCCAGAAACACTGTCTAATTTTTTCAATGAATTATTCAGGTCAATATCCTTTTGTTGTTTAAATTCAGATTCATTAGAACCTTTCTTTCTCCTTTTTTTTTTGATGCTAGCAAATCTGTTGACTATTGTTTAATAAATGCTTTCAATTTATCCCAATTTGTAAATAATGAAAGCGAATGTTCGGTGTACAGCAAATTGAAATCTCATCGAATCTGTATATTATAAATTAAAAAATATTAGGCATAAAAATTTTATCGCAACGTTAATAATAAAAGAAACAAACCAAATCTGATCCACGCTGTTGTCTAATACATTCATAATAAAAATATGTGAGTTCTTCTGAATGATTGTTGGTTATTTTTCTTTGACGAACGGAGTGTGTTCTTCTCCAATATTGTTTAACCTGCTCCCACGGGTTAACTTTCTCCTTCAACCAATCCAATTTTTCTTGAATTGAAACTAAATGGAAAATAAATGTAAATTACAAAAATATTGAATACATAACCGTTTTCATTTAAGATCGCTATCGTGATTATTAAAAAATGTTTAAGAAAATTGATTGGGCATTACCATCATTTGCAGCGATAGAAAATGAGGTTTTTGTAGCAGATAATCGATTTGTAGTAGCAAATTTCACTATTCCAGCATCACGTAAATTTTTTTTTACAGTATTAAATTTATCCCACAATTTTCCGAAACAATTTATAGAATCTACTTCATTTGACGTATAAGGTGTATGATAAATACTACTGGATTCGTTGAAATTTTTTTCAATTTGACCAGCCAAATCAAGGAAACGTATTAAAGAAATTCTAAAATAATATAAAAAAAAAATTAATCACCTGTCACCTACAATGATTAGTATAGACTGGGTATACAAATTTGGGAATCAATATTCCTAAATTAGAAATATTTCACGCAAGATTCAGTTATATCTGATTCTTAACTACAGAAAATTCAAATCAAGCACAAAATAGACTTTAATCAAGCAGAAAATATCCTTGACTTTTATTTTTAAAATTTTTTGTAACTGTTGGTAAAAGCGAAGTCCGATTTTAATATTACCGACAGTGTTGGAATTACTTAGATCATTAATAAATTAAAACTACTACAAACTGCACAACATATTTAGAGATTATTGAAAAAGAGACGCTGTACACTCGCAAAATAAATGAGTGGACCATATTACCAACTGCCCCATAATCCTACCTTCTCCTCTATATTGTTTTGTTACATAATTTCATAATGTACATGGTAAAAATTCCCATGTTCCATTATACATATAAATATGTTCTTCTGATAAATATTGCTACATATTTTAGTAATAAATTTTATGGTAGATAGTTGAAATTGCAATAAAGCTTTGAAAAAATTTTCAAAATCCATAGCAATAGTTGCTATACATCGATAATAATTTTATCTATCTATTATAGTTCATAGAGCTATCAAAAATTGTGGCATTGCCTATTTTTTTCTCTCCGTGCAATCTTAATTTCATTTGAAACGTGTTGATGATTACATTATTGGGTTTGTTTTAGAATTCAAAAAATTATCTGAACATGTAAAGACAATCATTAAAAATGTCAAGCCAATGAAACCATTGACATACCAGCAACAGAAAACTCATCATAAAGCTAAAAAATGTCGCATTTGTAATTAAATTTTGTTAAATAATGAAACAAAAGTTCGTGACTATTGTCATTTTACTGGTAATTATCATGGCCCTACTCACAACAGATGTAATTTAAATCATCAATACTCCTATATCAATCCAATAATTTTCCATAATCTTTTAGGATACGATTCGCATTTTTTTAATTAAAGAATTAGCTTCACCATCTTTTGAAGGAAGAGTTGATTAATTACCAATTAACAAGGAATAATATATAGCTTTTATCAAGACTGTCGGTAAAGAAAAATTCAATGGAAACAATAGAAAAAAAACTTGTGACATAGCGGTCAAATTACAGTTCATAGATTCCTTCAGATTCATGGCGAGGAGCGTTAAAAAATTAGCTTCATTTCTACATGATGATAATAAGAATATTACGGAAAGATTCTATAATGATCGTGAACAGTTTGAATTATTCGTGCGAAAGGGAGTCTTTCTCTATGAATATATTGATAATTGGGATAAATTTGATGAAACTCAGCTTGCTACCCAATCTATGTTTTACTCTAAATTAAATGATGCAAATATCACAGATGAAGATTATGAGCATGCACTTGCTGTGTGGAATAAGTTTTAGTATTATATTTTTTTTAAGTATATGAATTACTAAAAAATTTGATTTGAATGATATAAATTATTTGATTTTAATTATTCCCAAAGATTCACCAATCGGTTATATTTTTGAGGTAGATTTAGATTATCCGGAATCGTTGCATGAGCATCATAAAGATTTACCGCTATGCCCAGAGCATTGGAAACCACCTGAATGCAAAAGTACAAAGTTGATGACAACATTATAACCTAAAAATGAGTATATTACACATAATAAAAATCTACTGCAGAGTGTTGAACTTGGTTTAAAAATTAAAAAAATTCATCGAGGTTTACAATTCAAGCGATCAGCTTGGTTAAAGAAATGTATAGATTTAAATACAAATATGAGTAAGCAATCTCAAAATAAATTTGAAAAAAAATTTTTACAAACTGATGAATAATGCTGTTTATGGAAAGACAATGGAAATTGTTCGTAATTACAAAGATATAAAATTAATCACAAAATGGGAGGGAAGATGTAGAGCACAAACTCTAATATCACAACCCAACTTTCATAGCAGCATTATATTTGATGAAAATATAGTCATTACAGAAATGAAACAACTGAAAATACTGTTCAATAAGTCAATTTATGTAGGGTTTGCAATACTTGATTTATCTAAAATTTTTATTTATGATTTCCATTATAATCATATCATGAAGACTTTTGAAAATAATGTGAAATTATTATATACAGACACAGATAGCTTTATATTTCATTCTACTAACGTAAACATATATGATTATATTAAACGTGGCATTCAGAAATATGACCCGTCTGATTATCCTGAAAGTAATGTTTATGGTATTTCTATAGTCAATAAGAAAGTTCCAGGCTTCATGAAAGATGAAAATGGAGGAAAAATTATGACTGAGTTTATTGAGCTTAAAGCAAAAATGTATAGTATCAAAGTTCAAAATGAAGAGGATCAAAAGAAAGCCAAAGGTCTCGAAAAAGCAACAATCAAAACGATTACGATCGATAATTATAAAAATTGTTCGTTTCATCATACTGTTTTAAAAAAAGATGAATATCATATTGTAAGTGAAAACCATGAAGTATGCACTATTTTGAGAATGAAAAAAGCCTTAAGTTGGAAAGATAATAAAAGACAATTGTTAGAGGGAACTACTGATACTTTTCCATGGAGGTTACAAAGAATGTAATACGAATTCCTAATTTTTCTCATTTATTTTGTATCAAAATAATTCACAAGTTACAAATATCATAAATAAAAGTTACAATTGTCATTACTCAATTGTGATAGTTACAAATTACAATTATCATAGCTTAAAGTTTCAATTGATATTTTATAAGTTATAATTCATTCTAATGAATGTTTTATTTTGTCATAATTATGAATTGCTCATTTGCTGTCACAATTAAGTTTTTTAAATAAATTATATATTTTTCAAATTTATCCAATTATTGTGTTCATTGCTAAATCCTAACCGCTTCACATATGCTTGATTCCGACGTTTTTTTAAAACTTTTTCAACGAAATAAACATTAGGATATTGAACTCCAGTCAATTAATCTTCAGTTCTTTATTATTTGACATTATTTCATTGTTATGGCTAAAATTACCAGCAGCACATGATGGAACATGTAGATGTAATCGATCAACAAGTTCATTGGGATCGTCCCAATAAACAAAGTCCAGTGGTAGATTATAATTTGTCATATATTGCAGCAAACCTTTACCGCTTTTCGCCTTTAGCACGCATATTATCTTGTTTTTCACACGCTACGTCATCAAAAATAATTATTAAATTTCGTTTTGCTTACTCTGGTTTGACAACTTCTTCGTGTTCATTAAAAGGAAAATAACCCATAACTTCTACAGGTTTAAGTAATTTTTCCAAAAATTTGTACTTCGCCTGATGTATAGATTTCGAATGTAAATGTATATTTTCAAATCGTAATCCATTTGGGCGACAATGAGAGCTAAGAGAGCATTTGTTTTACCGCAATTCAAGAGGCCACATATCACGCCGTGAACGTTACTTGGTAATAAATTACCATCGCGTTGAATTTTCACAGTCTGTGGTACGACGTTGTCGAAATTCGACACTGGTCATTGAGTTCTTCGTTGCTTGAACTTCATCTCGATATCAACTGAAGACGTAGAGTATAAATGCGCGACTATTATGGAAATTATTACAGTACGGCTCAGGTGATGACACAGTACAGACGTGGCACCGGCTTAGTTAACACCATTATGAATAAATTCCCATTTGAGTTACATATTCCTAGATATCAGTATTGTGGACCCGGAACAAAATTACAAAAACGACTAGAACGTGGTGATCCTGGTGTAAATCCGTTAGACACAGCGTGTAAAGAGCACGATATTGCATATTCGAGAAATCGAGAAAACGTAAAAGCGAGATACGCAGCTGATAGAGTGCTTGCTGAAAAAGCTTGGCAAAGCGTTTTTGCAAAAAACGCGAATCTCAGTGAGAGAACTAATGCATTAGGAGTTACAAATATCATGAATTTCGAATCAAATCTCGAAATAAGTTTGAAGAAAAGAGTGGGAAAGAAAAAAGTTTGAAAAGGTTTGAAGAAAAAACCTTTGAGACAGATTGTGAATTCGGCCAAATTGGTGTTGAATTCGGGTGCCGATCCTATAAAATCGGGATTGATTGCTGCACGGAAAGGAGTAAAAACGATTGGTTGAAAAAAGAATGTTCGAGTTCTTCGTGTATTACCTGTACCGACTAAGGTTGGAAGTGTTTTACCACTTATACCGATATTTGCTGTTCTAAATGCAATTGGTGCTTTAGCTGATGGAGCTTCAGGTATTGCAAAGGCAGTTAGTAATGCTGAAGCTGTTCATCGTCAATTGGATAAAGCAAAACGTCACAATCGTAAAATGGAAGCCATAGCCTTGGGTAGAGCTCTACGTTTTAAACGTCGAAAACGAGGATATGGTCTATACTTAAAACCGGCGAAAAAAAACGTATAGAGCTACCATATCGAGCATTAACAAACATTGATATTATGAAGCATGCAAAAAATTATAAAAATTCCATACTTTCGTAGTGTTCTAACCTTGATGATGAAGATGGACCAGGAACTCACTGGGTTGCATATGAAAAAAAAAGAAATAAAGCAATATACTTTGATAATTTTGGTAATTTAAAAACTCCACCTGAACTTCGAACATATCTCGATGTTGGTAGCATCCTATATAATCATACAAAGCAACACGATTATTCAACAATAAATTGTGGACATCTATGTTTAAAGTTTCTCAAAGAAAAAGTTGAAGACCTCGTGGGACTTGGTATGAAATATAATCTCGAAAATATATAAGCGATAAACATGAATAAAAGTACTTCAGTTATGAGCGATTCGTTCACAATAACGCTGTCTAATCAGTCGTCTATATTAGAAGAATATTATTTTCCACCTATCGAATTAGCAAGGACAAAAATTATGCGCTGGGTCCTGTTAAATTATTAACTTTCAACTCTATCCCGAATATCGATTATGGAAATAATAATTTCTAATATAATGTGAATAAACGAGATAAAATTATTGAAATACCAACAGAAATCTATGAAATTGAAGATATTAAAAATTTTTTAAAGAAAGCTGATCCTAAATTGTCAATTTTCATCAAAGCTAACAACAAATTTCGATCCGCATGATTCTATTGGTCGTCTGTTGAGTTCCGGTCCAAGACTTATCTCGCCAAAATCAACACAGACGTTGGATTCACCAGTTTCCATCTTGAAAATAAATGCATTGAGAATCGAATGCAATATTACAACAGGAGCATACATAAATAATAAATTAGTGCATACAATTCATGAATTTTTCCCATCAGTTCCACCAGGATATAAAATCATTGAAGTGCCAACCAAAGTCATTGATCTTCCAATCGCCGTACAAGCAATACATCATATGCAATTAAAAATTGTCGATTAACACGGAGAATTAGTCAATTTTCGTGGAGAAATAATAACAATTCGTTTGCATGGGAAATCTGTAAAATAATGGGTATTGTTTATAGAACGATTGTTAGAAGAATCTATAAAACTGAGTTACCTTGCCAAAAATTGCTAGTCAACGACGAAACCTCAAACTAAGTCGTTAAAATATTTCGTTTTTAAAGAGCTTGGGCCTTCGCATACAGAAAAAGTCGAAGTATAAGTGTGCTGTTTTGCGTGTTTATTGCCATGGCTGCGGAAGAGGAGACATTAGCTATCAACAAACGAGTTGTTTTTGATGAGTCTGAATCACATTATGAATTACATGCTCATCAACCTTATGCATCAGCTTCACTCGATAACACCGATGAAATTCGAATTGCTGTCCAACATCAAAACTTGTGGTTATTGCCTTGCAAGAGTTCTCTACATATTACTGGGAAATCTACTAAACTTACTGACCCTTCTGTAACAGCTACAACGAAATCTGTAAACATGGCATTATGTCACTTATTCGAAGAAATACGATGGGAATTGATATCCCACAACAAATATGCATTATCATATGATATGTACAAAAATTTCCATGAATCATGTTATGGTAATGATTAAGAACCTCTCCTCGCAAAAGAATAATTTAGTAACAAAGCACCCCTAATTCTCATCGATTGTTCAAAACAAAATAAATCATTAATATCTGGACCTGTAAATGTGCGAATCGAATTTGAATCTACAAAACTAATACCGGATAATACATTAGCATACTGTGTAATCGTTCATGATCGAATTGTTGAATACAAACCTTTGAGTGGATAATTAAGAAAATTGTTATAATGGAACAAAAATCTGTTCAATTTTCAACCGAAAATATACGTAATGCATACATGGACTTATGCTTACAGAGCAGCTAGACAAGGATGTCAGAAAAAAGCAGCTCGAGATAGAGAAAGATTTGGATTACGAATAGAAAAATATAATATTATCATTAATCCGGTATCATTAACAAAATTGATTATATGAATAAAATAAATCATGTATGAAAAATTGTTTTCTATTTTTTTTATAACACATTTTATAAATCATTCCATTTTTCATTACGCATTTTACAATCCTCAACAAATAGACCAGGGACATCATTTTGGTCGTCTTTTAGTGAATGACGCTCATAACATCGTCGATACATTATAAAATCTTCATCTAGTTTCCAGTCATCAGGCAGTTCATCTCATGCAGTATCGATAAGATTTGTAGCATTTTCGATGATGAAATCCTAGCCATTTACATGACGCCAACTCTTTCACAATAACTTTACCGTTAGGTAAACGATATCCTTGTGTGTCGAGAATTAGATCCATTATGATCACTCGTTTTTCTCTGCAAGACTAATTTTGAATGCACAAGATCGGTCGTTTATATTAAGATATAAGACAAGTGGCGGGAGAATGAAATCTATACTCTAGACCGTTAAGTTTCTGATGTCATTATTTTTTAGAAAGGTTTATCTGATCTAGATAAACAAAGGAATTTTTTTTTTTTTTTTCGTTTGTGACGTCATTTCTATGAAAAAGATATGACGTATTATTATTATCATTTTGAGAAAGACCCAATACAAGTGGAGAGATAATTAAGTAATACTCTCAACCGTCAAGTTTCTGATTTTCTTTTTTAAAAGGTTTATCTGATACGGATGTAGAAATGAATTTTTTACTTCTGTGACGTCATTTCTCCGAAAAGCCGACAAAGAGGTTTAATCAAACAGAGATGACGTAGTATTATTCTAGGAATCACGAGACAGTAACAAAGGAAAATTGCGTAGTTAGGGAATGTGTTTTAAAAATTGACCGCTAGAGTAAGATTTATATAAAAACAGAAAAAGACTTTTGACAAGTTAATTCAGTCACAGACATCATCGAATTCAAATCTAAGTGTACACCTTTGAGGAAAAATGTATGAACTATTCAATAGTGCATTATCGAGGAACGTGAAAATGGATTACATCAAGAGCATCACCAATAACACACAAAAACCTAAGAAAAAAATGTCAGAATTGGAAACAACAAAGCCATATAAAGTAACAGGGCTTAAAAAAGCAAAGCATGGTAACGCAGTCATTGCAACATTGGATAATGAATTCATTGTTTTTCTACCAAAACGACTGGTTGAAGTGTTCAAAGATGATGATGTTGCATTCAACGTATTCCTGGACTTTGTCAAACGCAATAAGTTGTCCCTCTTCTACATCGGTGGAGAATAGAATAATTTCAAATTTATTGAATTGCAAGAAGACAAAATCTCAGAGGAATCCACAAAACAAGATGACTGATTAAACAAAATATATATATACATATCTACAGCCGGTAAGTTACTGACCCGGTCAGTAAATTGCCGACGCAGTTGGGAATTTACCGACACGGTCGGTAATAATAGAACGAGCCCCTCCTCTACTCAACTACTCATGTTAATCTTCAATAATTTGACTTTTACATAAGGCCATATAATAGATGATTTCAAACAGGCTTTGATTTCATCTGCGCGTGTCCCTCGCGGTACAACAGGCAAAGTTTATCCGAAATCACCAGCGAGACAAATAGTCAATCCACCCATGAGTTGATTATTTTCTCTAATGTCTTGAAGTTTTCTATCAAGAGCCTCAACGAATTTTTTATGGGCTATAGTACATTCGTCCCAAATAATAATCTTTGTTTCTCTAAGTACATGCGTCATGTCACTTTGTTTGGAGATCTTGCAAACAGGATATTTATAATTATTCGAATTGAGTGGTAGTATGAATGCTGAATGTGCTGTCTTGCCGCCATTTATCAATGTAGCTGCAATACCTGATGTAGCAACTGCAACAGCAATATTTCTTTCACTCCTCATTTTAGCAAGTAATAGATTAATTAAAAATCATTTACCAGTGCCACCAGGAGCATCAAGAAAGAACAACTGTCTATAATTATAATTAACACTATTTAAAACTTCATCATAAACTTACTTTTAATTTTGTAACACCTTCAGAAACTATTTCCATCAATTTAGATACATCATAAGCCAATTCATTCAAATAATGACGGTCATTGATAACTGTCCTTTGCTCTCTCAATGGTTCTGGAAGCCCGAACTGTGATATCGTTTTACCAGACATTGATGTTCCAATATCTTCAAGAAGGATAAGACATTGGTTGTAAATAACATCAATGACTAGTTCAACATTTTCATTTTCTTTTTCTATTCGTCTTCTGATATCTTCTGCTATACTTTCCTGATACTCGTTCCATAATTTCATCAGATCTCCTACTCCGGAGGGAAATATTATATATATATGTATATATATATATATATATATATATATATATATACTCATGCCTCACACATACTCCTTATCCTTGCCTCTACTCTCAAATATTCCTTAAGGTATCTATACCCTCCCCTAAAGTAACATTTCAGGATTAATAAGGGTCACAATGACCATAAGACTCATTCAGGTTGAGTCCATCTTACTGTACCCATCTCGTGTATATATCAATGTTCTGAGTACAAGCCTGTTCTTATATATTAAACATCCTTGTCTCGTATTAGGTATTTAACACAAGCCGTGGAGAGAAGGCGATTATCCAGCTCAAGGTCACTTTCATACCATGATAAAAGTGAATGCGACATCTAAACGAATAAAGGTTAATGATCTAAATCATAAATATAAGAGATGGCCACTTAACAGTAAAATGATCTATATTTTATTTTTATATAACAAACATTCTCAATTCTTGTAAAACTCAAAATATAAGAGCGGTCTAAGTGCGACCCGAAAGGTTCACATAACTAACTTCCCGGCAGAAAGAATGATAATATTCAACTAGTTTACCATTTTTTTCAGTTTTTGGATTCTGCAAAAAATAACTCGACCGATTTCGCTAAAAATTCAGTCAGGTTTGGCTTACATAATTGTGTATTAAATGAAACCGGTCTCATGTCAATGTCATTACTTGTTCTCAAGATACACGAGACGAAAATTGAATCAGAGCATACATACATACATACATATGTACATGTCCACACACAGACATACTCTTAAAAACTATACCATTTGACTTTAAAGAACTTGAAACGTGGAGATATGTCAAAATTTTTAATTTGCAAAATCCCACCCATTACAATAACATCTCACCGGGGAGTTAAAAAAAATAATGAATCGTATTTAGCAAACCTAAAGTCTCCTTGTGTTCGTCGTTTGCCATAATTAAAATTTTGTAAGTTACAGGTATTGTTGAGAATCGAGTAGCACGAACAGCTAACTGATGAATGCTTAATTGAAGCCTACTTTAAAAACTTCTCGTTTCGATTCTGTGTATAGCGAAAAATAAATAAATACATGTTCTAAATTACATGACTTTCTTATTTCTGTAGTCTAATGATCTAATTTTTTTAAACTTTTTCGAATAAAGGCAATTACTGTTTATATTCTTACTGACTTTTATTTTAATCTAATAATTAATTTTCTGTGCTCGATGTGATATATATCTGAAGCAAAGTTATCAAAATAATGAGTTGATCAAACAATTCAAAACATATCCATAATTTACAGATTTTCTTAAAACGACTGATTTGTTTTATGTTGTGTAGTAAAAGTACCCTGAAAGTAATTTGAAACTGCAAAAATTGAAACAAAAATTTGAAACTGTGCAATAAATGGTCAAAATTTAACTAATTGAATCAGTTTCTTATTTGAGTAGCGTAATATATAGTGATATTAGTATTGTTAAAAACGGAAAGAATCAATTGATTGAAATCGGAACTTTTTTTTGTAATTTATCACGATTATTCAATAACATCATAAGCTCATAGATCATAAACATATGATTATGATGGTATATGACTTGAGTAATTTTCCGGTTGCATCAGTATGAAAATAATCGTCAATAATGTCTGGAATTGAACTTCGACTAGATACACGTAATACAAACTATATTTTCATCATATGTTTGTTATGTTTAGTTCATATAAAAGTTCTATATCTTCGTGTTAAGGAAGTCACGGCAATTACGATGTCTGAAAAATGGAGAATGGAAAATAGTTAATTAAAAAGAAGAGAGTTGAAGACCAGATAGAAGAAAATTTTTATGTTCGTCATTCGTCACTCACTAAAACATAATAGAATAATTTTATCAATATTACAATAAGGCACATACAATGAAAGAATGTGCTGAAAAATGATTAAAATCCGCCAAACACAGATATCGTGTGATATCTGTAAAAAAAGACGGTGCCATGGTACTGTTGTTTGAAAGTCAAATTTTTTTTAATTGTTCGAATACGAAAAATGTTTAAAAACATAAAATTGTACCGTGCTCAACTTGCTATAATTGCAAAACCATGAAATTGTTGATATTAATTGCTCAACGAGAAAATCTAATAAGTGCGTGAGAAATTGTAGATCGAATAATTAATTAAAATTTTAGTAAAGATTGGCTGGCATAAATTTTAGTTAAAATTTTGTTTCAAGTATTAAGATAACCTACCAAAATTATTATCATCGGATATTAGTAAAACTTCAAGCTATATCACGTCCCAATGACTTCGCAAGTTACCGAGTTCTCATTTTTAAATAATAATTTGGAAGAATTTTAAAACAGCAAAAAAGTTTGAAATCAAATGGAATACAATGTCATCTATAAAATTTAGTTTTTTTTCGATATCGACGAGTAGTGGAAAAAAATACTTTTTTGAATACTGTTTAAAAAATTTTAAAGTACATTTGTAGATGAAAATTAACAATAAATTCTTTTTGCGATTAATTTTTCACTTTATTCGTAAGAGTAGTTGATTAGACATGGCCGAATTCTTGTGACGCATCTTTGAACAGTTACTTTTATTGCACACAAAAAAGTTTTACATCAATAATCCGCATCATTATTTTCCAAAATAGAAATGTGGACACTCGTCGTTCATTTTTGATAAAAGTTCAAATTTCTTATATTTGATTTAACTAATACATCCGGTAATCAATCAAATCAGTTGTACAAACTTGATGATGATCGAATAAAAATGAAATCACATATTTATGCTAATGATATTTTCACTCGTTTATGTTAAAAGTATTTTTCTGTATTTCGTATTCTTCAGAGCATTCTAAAGAACGTCCATTTTTTTGGCATGAGATAAATATTCTCAATAACTCTGTTTATCAGAAAATTTCTATTTGTAATCATAAATTGCTGGTTATCGATGTCTTCAATCACTAGTAAGTGGTTTCATGCAAACCAATTCATTTGTGTGCAAATAGAATAATTGTAAGATAGTAAAACAACTATAGGAATGACCACATTATCATCAAGAATATCAGACAATTGTTCCATATTTTTCAGGATCCGCCATTAGCTGAAGTTCACCGAAATGCATCAGCCAAAATAAAATTGAGTGGAACATTTGGAAGAATCGTAAATATATTGCAAGAAATGCTGAATTTCACGTGAGTTAAAAGTAATTTTTAATCCTAAATCAACTAAAATTCGGTCTCTGTTATATGTGATTAGTATTTGAGCAACTGTAATTCGCGTACGCCACCCGAATTCCCATATAATTTGATATAAGACACTTCATATCACACGCGCATCATAAACGTTATTTATCATGTCTTTAGAGAGGGACCTAAAATGCTGATAATGGACTGATGAAATAATGCGAGACTTTAGTGATTCATTTAAATCTACACGGAGAGAATATTTCCACTAAATCTAAGTACAAAAATGACAAGTCCACGTTTCGAAATTTCGAATTCGAATTCCATCGTATCCATTAAATTTATCGTATATAACTTATAAAATATACATTATTTTGGGACGGTGATTCATAATCATGCTAGTAATAGAATAAAATGTTATTCGATTGGAGTTTTAAACATCAATTTAGATGATATCTGATTTCCGTGTCTGGGTAATAATGGATACAATTTTTGTCGTAGACACGAGTTAATTATCTGTTAGACCTGATATATCTGAAAGCTCAATATAAAGTAAGTTTAATTCAAGCGATGTCACAAAAAGTAACATATTCTTATGATCTATAAATGTGTTACGAGACATCGCCAGTCGCACGCTTTTTGAGCGCGCTGAAACAGTCGTGTCTGCAGTAATGTTATCAGATATTATATATTATATACAATATGTTATTATGTATGTTATTTTTTTTTTTGTTATTGTTAAATGTTATTAAATATTAAGTTCATATAAAAGTTAAGCCCTAGGCAGGTCATGATGAATTAAAAAATGATATAAAAATATTATATGAAAAATCAATTGAATTTCTATGTTGTTAGTTAATTTGAAAAAATTTTCAAATTAACTAATTATATGAAAATTAATTGAATTCTTATGTTGAAATAATACTTTCTAAAATTTCAATATAGTTTGTTGTTATAAAATTCTTCTAAGAGATAGAAAATTATAAATGTTTTGAGAAGAGTGAGAACAAAATCGTTTGGAAGTGTATATAATGTTGGGATTATATCCGACAATGTATCAGTTAAAAATCTATCTTGAATCTGGCATCATTTATTTTTATAATAAAAAACACTAAAATTACACATATTATTGATATGGACGGTTTCATAATAAATCAAGTTTTTTATTGTCAAGAAATGGCTTGTATTGATGTTGAGAGTGGTAAAGTAAATTCAAGTCATTATGATATTGGATATCATATTCTATCACCAAAAGATGAAAGGACATCAAGATTCACTACTATGTTTGTATATGGATTTACAATGGAAGATGAGTACAAAAATCCACATTATAGACAAATCGATGATTTCTTATTAGATATTGCTAAGGAGGCAAGATCACGAGAAGGAATAATTGGATATGAAGAAGGATGTTTCGAACGAGATAAATTATCATCATTGGGGATTCCTAGTTTTAACATAGAACTATTAGGATGTCCACGATTCGATATTTTGCATCAACGACTGTGGGAACAAAAACCTGATTTATTTGATATAAGTGAAACATTGGATTGTCGTGGACATCATGATTAAAAACTTCGAAAAGGAGAATCAACACCTAGAGTTGCTCATTGCCTAAGAAAAGAAGTTTATGCATTTTATCAGTTTCTTATGGGAAATATTTATACTTTTTAAATGTAACCTCACAGAGATTGATTCAGATCGATTATTAATTAATTTTCCGTCTTCATCCACAACTCCTATCTGTAAATTATGTATTTCCCTCACCGTAACTGGAAGATAAATGACTTTTGTTGGTGATTCAATCACTTATATCCTGGTGGGACTGATGGGAAAAATGCATAAATTGTATGAGCAAATTAATTATTTTTGTATGCTCTACTTGTAATATTACACTCTACACATATTGCATTAACACTCCATATTGATAGTGGTTTTTCTGATATATATATGTCTCCTGCTTTATTAATTTTTTTTTTAAAATCTAAAAATTTACCAATAGAATCTGCAGATGTGAAGTCAATAGCTGATTTTTCACTGTATAGTTCAGTGACAAGTGTACTTTCTTCAACTCCTAATCGAAGATTTATTTTAGGATCTGACGCAGTTAGAAATATATGAATATCTTTAAGGTAATAAGTACCAGTTGAAGTTGTAATTGTACGCCATTTATTTTTTATTTGATATCGAAATTTATCGTTTCTTTCATATACGTTTAAAATTGAATTATATAGAAGAAAATCAACAAGTCCAAAAACGTAATTTTTTGTCGGTGATAATTCAATCGATGGAAAATATGAAACATCCAATAAAAGTGAATTTCCAGTAAGTGTTAACATTAAAGAATCACCCATGATGTTTACTGTATAATATTTGAAATATAAATGAAATATAATTTTTCGCTATATCATATTTATAGCTGATCATGGAAAAATTTTAAACATAAATGTCTGCAGTTAATTGTATTATAATCTTGATATTTTTTACAATTATATAATATATGATTAACATTGAAATAATTTACATGTTCTCTAGGTGGCTTCAAATCACCAAAACTATCAAATTATACAACTTTCTCTCTTTTTTTTTATATGCAACCCAATGAGTTCGAGGTATATCTTTATTATCTAAATTGATAATTGCTGATTTATTTTTCCAAGGTCCTGATGTTGGAAAATCATTTCTCATGAAAACATTTCGAAAATATGGTATTTTTAATTTTTCTGTATACTTCGACAAATCAAAATTAGATAATGCTCGATTTGGTAATTTTATTGGAATTTTTTTTTTTAATTCTTTTCCTGATTTATATCGATCCAAATATGCTCAATTTCCAGTTTTATTTCGATTCAAATTAGCACCTGTACCCATAATGATAGCCTCCATCTCTTCGTTATGACGTTTAATCTCATTTGATAGGTTATTTGCTGCTTTAGCACTATTCGCAGCCTTTGCGACTCCAGCAGCACCTTCTGCTTGTGCACCTCTTGCACTTGAACCAGTAAATATTGGAAGTCATAGTAATAAATCACCAGATCTTCTAGCTAAAGGTATACGACGCTTACATTGTAAAGTTTTCTTTTTTATTTCTTTGCCATTCTTTTTAGTGGCATTTTTTTTATTCTTTATTCCCATTCCAAATTTTTTTTTGAGTTTCATCGCATCTACAACACCCCACGCAGCTATTTTTTCACCTAAAGCAGCGTCTCTAACTAGTACGCGTAACCACGCCTTAACAGCAAGTATTTTATCAGCTGAATGTCTCTCATATAGATTTACTCTATTCTGAGAATATGCTATACATGTGCTCGACAAGCAGTATTTAATGGATTGATTTCTTGATTACCGCGAGCCAATTGTTATTGTAATTTCGTACCTGGTACATAAAATTGATATCCAGGATCATATAATTCTACGGGTAATTCATTGATAATTTTGTTTAAAAGCCCTACTCTTCTCTTCTTCATTGGTGTTTTTCTATTCGCAGTCATTATTCTACTGATTTCGAACTATAAAAGCAACGGTATTTAAACTTTTGTACTTAATTGACTTCACGATGAAGTTCAAACCACATAATTTAAAACTATCTGTAGAAAATTTTGATGATATTATTCTAATGGATAACAATATAAAAACTAAACGTCATAGTGAATTATTACCCAGTACTATGGGCTCAGTTATTTGTGGACCATCAAATTGTGAAAAATCAAATGCACTCTTTTCTCTTGTAACACATCCTAATGGATTAAGATCTGAAAATGTTTATCTTTATTCCAAATCATTAAATCATCCCAAATATAAATACTTAGAAAAATTACTTAAACCAAGTGATGGTGTTGAATTTTTTCTATTCGACGAAAATGAAGAGGTGGTAAAAACAAATAAGGCACAGCCAAATTCTATTATGATATTTGATATAGCTTGTGAGAAGCAAGATAATGTTAGAGCATATTTTTGTATTGGACGTCACAAAGATGTTGATAATTTTTATCTTTTTCACTTATGCAAGAATTCCAAAACATTTCATACGTGATAATACAGATTTTCTGATTCTCGTTCGACAAGATGAAATGAATTTACGTCATATATATAATGATCATATTAATACAGATATGACATTTCAACAATTCAAAGATTTGCGTACTCCATGTTGGAATAAAAATAACTATAGTTTTCTCGTTATCGACAAAAACAGTAAAATCAATAGTGGACAATATGGAAGAGGTTTTGTTAGTTTCATATACATAAATTAAGGGTTTTATTCTTTAAAATATACGTTTGTAAAAAACAGTTCGTTAAGTAAACATCATCAATATGGGTAAATTGAGTGGGCAATTGGAGGAGACTATCAATGTCTTAGAAAAATTAACAAAAGTTAGTGATGTTATACGTCGAAATCATAGAATAATTAGATAGAGGAACAATAATAGTAAATAATCATTAAATGAATTCTTTATGCCAGTTGTAATACCATTACATCAACTTTTATCGAACAATAATAATGATAATAATAATAATAATAACCTTGGCTCGGTTTTCAACCCTAGCAGCTCGGATGGTCTAAGGCTTTTGCAGTTGACCAAAAGGCAGCGAAAGGTCGATATAAAAACAACTGAGCCATTAAAACTGCTCGACGAACATGTGGTAAAGTCCTTCTATGTTGTGTTTTATCGACATCTTGAAACACAGGACTTGTCACACCAGCTGACTTAAGATTTCAGAACGGTGAGATGTTATGCACGAGCGACTCGAAGACACAAGATGCCGAGTTCGCCCCAGTGATGTAGATGAGACGCTATTTCACATCTTATGAGCTTGTCTAATACTAGCACGCTCAGCCTACATTCACCGGCATAATGCCACCTCAAGAGTGCTGTATTACCACCTTCAGCACTCTTATGGGATGGACGAGACACTAGTGCTGCCCTATGTGCCCGGCGAAATTGAGTCAGTCGTTGAGAACGAGAGAGCAAAAATTCTTTGGAATTTCCTGCTCCCTACGCCTCAACGAATCGAACACAATAAGCCGTATATTATATTGATTTCTTAGCTCCGGTTGAGACGAACATACGTGCGAAAGAAGAGAGTAAACATAAACGCTACAGAGAGCTCATGGAGGTCATGAGAAATGTCTATCACGAGTACAGAACGTATGTGATAGTCCTGGTGATTGGCGCCCTCGGAGGGATGAGGGACCGTTTTCTGACAGAGCTACGAACAATACCAGTCCGCCGTAGTCAGGCTGAGAGTTTTGCTGCTCGTATGCAGAAAGCCGTCATTCTTGAGTCCCTCCGAATCCTAAGACGTCTTATCCAATGATTGAACGGCTGCAGCCCTGGCTCACCCTCAAACCTGAGGGAGCCGGGTGTCTGCAGGATAATTTCGTCTGGTCAGGCCCCGGGTAGGTCGGAGCCCTGGGACCCGTGGCCATACATTCTTTGACGAATCGCAATATGATTATAATAATAATAATGCTGCAAATACATCTATGAATGAAAAACAATATGATTCTTGGAAGAAAAGAAATCTGATCTTCAGGAGGCAGATATTTTCTCTATTTTTGATGATAATAGGCAAAAAAAAGCATGAAGGGATCAATCAAGCTACAGAAGTTGAAGCAATATTAAAAGCTATGAAAAGGCTGATTCCGATGGATATTATGAAGCACGGCATCGAGGAAAATTCGAAAGCACAACATAAAGCGAAAGGACCAGTAGGAGGAAAAGATGATAGAGCTATGGGTGAGGAAGAAAAAGCTGCAAAGAAAGGAGCTGAAAAAGAATGGAGGATATAGAAGAGGAAAAAAATCTTAAGCCAATGCCAACTACGTCCCCACACAAACTACAGAAATAATAAATGAATACATAGAAATGCTCGATGATAATCAAAATATCGATATAAAGTGTGATGTGAGAAAACTTTGAGGAAGTATACTTTATATCGGTGATTCAGAAATTGTTTTCCAGGGTGTTGAGAATTCTCAGAAATAAAATTGAGCCTAACAGTTTAAGGATAGGGATATGTGTGCCAAAACAGAGCAAATGGTAGACAAGTCTTAGTTTAACAAAATTCTAACAAGTTTATTTAACACTATCAACAGGTACACACTAATACAAGTTTGAGTTCACGAGTACTTGGTGAATGTCTGTCACTGATTTCTCACTGAAAGTTTATGAATGTCTATTAATTAGCTTGGCTTGGTGTGTTCAGTATTATTGACCTTCCACACGAGCTCAACACGTTTCTCAAGTCAAGCAAGAATATAATTGTGCACGTGGCGTTAGCCTAACTAGCAATGCAAGTTGAATTGAATCTATTTAAGATGAATTGTTGTAGAATGTGCAAAAATAATACGTGATTTAATACTAGAATGGAAGGCTGAATGCTTCTGTAGTTTCAGAATTATACTAGCATTAATGATTGACTTAAAATCTATGGATTTTTAGAGAAAAGATCAGAATGGCGTGGACACGTGAATAAAAACAGAAAAAGAATTCACTCTGTTTAATAGATTGAAAATACTATGAATTATCTCTAAATATTTATTGATTGAGTTGTCGAATGACGAGATGAATAAGTGATATTACTTTGAATGTCACAAGCTTTACAGATTGTCTCACAAGAATAAGATTTTGATGAACAACTATGAATTGCGTTTGAATGTCTTGAGAACAGAAAAAAGAATGGCACGACAGGAACTTCGCTGGTCAAACTTGACACCAGATTTTAGTCAATTGAGTGACTAGAATTTGAGAATTTATCGATTGTCTGATCGATTGGTTATCAACCCCGTGCAAAAATGGCCACCGAAGTTTTACTCAGCTGATCATTGAAATTGAGTATGAATTAATTCTCAACATTCCGCCCACCATCAGCAACTTGTTGATGATTATCTTCCAATAAATCTTGCTGGTGGGCGGCAGGTGTTGAATTGATTGGAAAAATAGTTTGTCTGACGATTGGTCCGACAAGAGTTGTTGTTGGTGTCCTAACCGTTTCGACTCGTGAAGGCTCATGTTGCTCTGAAAGCAATTGAATGATTGTTATGATTGGCCATTCCGTTGAAGGGGATTGTTCGTCTGCCGGCAAGGCTAAGGCACCAACTTGGATTGTCCCGTTCCTGGAAAATCACTTACAAATAGATTGTTATTTTTGTGAATAAGGTTGCTACCACCTGTACCAAAACCTTATTCAAATGGAATAATCTCAATCATTGAAGAACTTAGAGAAGCGAATGGTATAAAATAAAAATTTTTACTCAAAGTTTGATCAAAATTCACTCAAAATAAAAATTTACGCAAATTTTACTCAAAAATTTTATGATGAATAAGTTATAAAAATTGTATATCTCTTATTCATGTGGTGGCTATAGTACAGTTCACATTGTTACAATAAAAAATGAGTATCAATCATCACGGTCAAAATTGGACTCCTAGTTATAATAAACGTAAGAGCCCTCCATGAAATGGTTTTAAATTAACTAAGGATAATAATCATGATATTTATAGTAAAAAATTGTGTAATATGTTATAATTTGAATGGCCAGATTATATAAATGTAAAAGATTGAATGAAAATAAGAAAATCAATAGTAAAAGTCATGATAGGGTGAAATATGATGAGAAGACGATCTGTTGAAAAGTGGCGTGCGAGTAACAGGCTTTTGAGTCAGGGTACTGCATGAGCAACAAAAAAGTAAGTGCGTAACTACAAAGAGAAATCTTGATCAAGCAGAAAAGGAAACTAGGTGAAAAATGCATGGGCAGCAACAAAGGGGTCGAAGGAGGAAATGCTTGGGCAGCAGAAAAGGGGTCGAAGGTAAAAAGCTCAAGAAGGACGAGAGGAAAAGCGAAAAAACTCGTATAAAATGGTGCGAAAAGAAAGCAAAATTGTAGTCCAACTTTAACAGCCAACCCTTGCTGGTCAGGATTCTGCTCAGATTCTCTTGACTTTCTTGCTTAGAATTTACATTATACCTCTGAATGTCGGGTGAAATTAGTATAAAACAGTAACTATTGTATTCTTCAAAAGGTCTTGTTATTTGTAATCAAAGATTCACCATATTTATTTGAATGAACAAATAACTGTTAAATATCAGCAGTAAATTCAACGTGAGTAATCATTTATTATTCCACCTATCTGCTTGTTCTTTAGACCTATCCGTTGCCTGGAGTGGCTAGAAATTTTGATATCCTGACATATATCTCCAGCTTATTTTTATCATATCCAATCTATTTCGAAATTACCACCAACCAAAAGCGAGGTCTCCGCTCTCAAGCAAGTTGGAGAAGTTCTTTCACTTAACTCAAACTATGAGACTGCTAGCCAGCTACGGGACCTAACGAATATAGGTAATGTTGTAGATTTAAATGATGCTATATCATTGAAAATTTCGAATGATACTTCTAAAGAGTTGAATAAGCAAATTGAATAAGTTGATGATAGAGTGAGAAGGCTTAATAGAAAAACAACTGATATAACATTTATGATAAAAAAAGATGTAACATTGGTAAAGAATACACCGGAAACTCATACATCTACTACAGACATTTCAATCAATACTATAAATTCAAAGTTAATAGTACTCCAAACCAAATTGAATGAAATAGAGTCAATACTTGAATAAGGTATATATTCTAACGTTTAGGCGAAAACTCATCAACCGCGTATTAACTTTTGTTGTGTTTACATCATATTCTGAAAAAATGGGCCGTCATCGTCTTGGAGAACGTTGGGAATCTACTCCTGGTCTAGTGAGGGGACCTCCGGGAATTGGTTTTCAATTAACTAGTGACGATCAGTTTTATTAACTGTAAACGATTGTGCAATATAGCTGATCCCATAGATTCAAATGACGTAGCATTATTGAAGAGTGCTAAAATATTGCGTATCGAGAAACTATATCTACTTTAGAGAAGAAGTTTGATAATTTAGAACAAAGATTATTCGCAAAAAGAATTTATACCGATTCTAAATTTTTAAAATTTGATGCTATTACTCAATAAATGAAATAACAATTTAATGTATGTCGTCAAACTATAATTGACCTTTTCGGAAAATCAAGAGAACAAGAAGCACTCCTAAAATCATCACAATCATTGAATTTCTTGCTTAGTGGTCTGACCTGGAATAATAAATCAAAGAGAAAAAATTAGAAATGTAGTAGCCGATAAATTGCATAGACCTGCAAGAAAAAATTTTAAACATCGAAACGTTAATATACGAGGTCTTAATGAAACATGGCAAACTGACTTGGTTGATTTAACTGCTCACTCATCCATCAACAATAGATAAAAATACATTTAAACCATTATCGATATTTTGTCGAAATATGCCGGAGCTGTACCAGTAAAAACAAAAAATAAAAAAGATGTTTCCGATGCTATGAAATTAGTGTTGATACAAAACCGAAAACCTCGAAAATTACATGCAGATTGAGGTGAAGAATTTTATAATAAAGAATTCTAAATACTTATAAAACAATATAACATTAAAATGTATTCAACATTTACAAATGCTAAGGCTTCTGTATATAAACGATTTAATTGTACAGTAAAGAACAAAATATTCTACTGTTATTATTAATCTTTTCTTTTTTCTTATTTAATATTATTGATAATCATTCATCTTTGAACCCCCATGGAAATGTATCTCTTTGTCATTCCTGTACTATTCTTTTATCGTCATCTGCACTCGAAGCAACTTTTAAGCGTGAAATTATACTTACTTTATGTTTTTCACTAACTGTATAATATTTTACTCTAGTCACATCAATATTATCAAATAAACATTTTTTATAATCATTATATGTAATTGTTTTCATCGCTGATGCTTTCACACCCTTAGCTTTCATTGTATCTACTTTATTCTCTTTCTTTTTCTTGTCTTTTTTTTTTCTTCTTCTTCGACATTTTGTATTTTATAAGTATACATTTTAGCTCTTAAATTGTAATGTAATCATAATGAAAATCATAAATAAATATCTTCAAAAGGTCTAGAATATACAATCCAATTTATAGAGGTTTATTAAAAACGATTTCGGTTTTATTTACTTTAAGTACAATTAATCTTTTATTGAAAATGATACTTGAATTATAATTTGGTTAAGCAAAAAAATAACGCGCTCCATAGAAATTTTCCCATTCACAAACAAGCTTAACATGTCTTTATTATCGTACATTATCCATGATTTTTTTATGGACTGCATATCTATTGATTTAAAAAAATTTTTTCCAAAATGGTTTCGTGCTTCTTTCTGTTGATTAGTATTTAAATCAATGTATGGTTCCAACAATTGTGATTATTTAAATTTAAATACTCTATAAATTTTTTTCACAATTAATCCTAATTTTATACGATGGTTTATATTTCTATAATGAATAAGATATTTTTCTTTATCATATAATGTTGTCATTTATTGAGATTGCTATGAGCCAGGTGCTCTAAAATGTTCAGGACAAAGCGGTGAATCTTTATGATTATAGAATAACCTCTCGAGATATTTCAGGTCATCTTCAAAAATACGATGAATGATCAGGAATTTTTAAATTATTTATTTCTGTACTGGTCCATTCTAATGATCCATATAGTGAATAAGGACTTATAGCAGCACCATAAATATTATTCACATCATACTACATTGAATATGATTCTTTTTTACGTAGTTGACAATCGTTCATAAATCTTCTATTAGCTCCAGCATATCTATTACAACATTGAGATACTTCACCTCTGATTCCCTTTTCTATAAAATTTAAAACATTACCAAATTGAAACGTGTCCAATTCGGTTGCGTAAACGTAGCCGTAACCTATCATCTCTCGTCTCAGCTCGTGCTTCGTCGATCTTACCCGATCCACTTGCCTCATCCTAGCTCTCTTTACAGCGCTCAGCGAATCCTAGCTCTTCTTCTCCAACCTCGCCAATGATGATGGGTCTACCAATCTACTGGAGGTAATTGTTGCCAATTTTTTACTGAGTTGTGCTGTTGTTGTGGTAGGTAAAGAATTTGAATTTGAATTTTTGAATATTATCGACCTATAACGACTATCGATCATCAGGCGATAATTATAACAAACATTTTTCACTCAATAGCGTTGTAATTCCAGTGGTTTGAAATCCATATTTACTTCACTCAATAATTTACCAATTACCGTTCTCCACTCAATTTCGTACACTTAGATGTGTTCCCGATAATTTCTGTTTCTAAACTGACTTGTGGGCAATCTGTTCTGTTCATATATAGCCCTGACTCTAGCGACCGATAACTGAAACACATTATCCAGCAGCGCAATTTTCTTTGTAACTTTTGAAAGATTCATTCGCAGAGAAGTACGTGATATTTTAATTTCCTGAAAAACATTATCCATGGATATTATTTCTTTGTTAGCTTTTTCAAAACAAACGATGTCATGGCAGTAACAAGTCTTCCTTTTTTGTTTATTACAATATCAACAGATCACCGGTTTCGTAGAAAATGTAGTGTTATTAATTTAGATCAAGTACGTTTGTAAAGTTTCATCAATCAGTTTGAAACCTTTGAGCTGGTAACATTAAACCTATACAATGGATATCTTTATTGGTATTCAGGGATTCAAAGCTCCTTCAAATCAATTTGTTGTGAAAGAATTTGCAGTGATTTTTTTCGTTATTGAGGGAGCAGTACAAAATCAGTTGTATTTGTCCTTCGAAAAACCATTTAATGAAAGATATGCCTGCTATAATTGTTGATGTAATAGGTAAAGCTAATTTCATTTATGTAAAAGGTCTTGAAAAGAAAGAGTGGATGCATCAGTTTGTGAATAACCGACAAACTGTGATTAACTTGAAAGATTTGGATTGCCCATCATTACACATTATTCCCGATTTACCAAGATGGAAACATGTTTCACATCATGGACCAAGTTCAGCTTCGAATTGTGCATTAAAAAATGGACGGAAGATGAAGATGTAGTTTGATTCTATCTCAATCAACCAAATGCGACCAGTGTTGAAAAAGCTCTACGCTAGAATGAATTTTAATTGTTTATTATTGGATGAGATTCATATAATACCAGAGAAGTTTCTCATATACTTTGAAAAAGAAATTGAAAATATGAAAAACAAATGAATTCATAATGTAATTTGAAGGCACATAAAATTATTTTACTCAGAATTTTATATTCGAAACACCCAATGGATTTACTTTTACATAAAATATTATTATGTATTAAAAATGGAATATAATATAGTCCATGGTAGGAAAATAGAGATGCGACACTAGCGCTGTAATACACAAATACACTTGCGTTTTATTTTGATACTTGTGCCCTAACAGGTCAAAAAATGAATAAAGTTAGAGCATAGTCTAGAGTGCCTTGGTTGAACAAAGATTCAACTTCCAAAACAATATAATATAGTGTTCTAAAGGGTTCTGTAGATTTTTTAACTCAAAAAAATCAATTTTATGTAGGAGTACATTTTCTACATATAGTACCAGCTCATTATCTTGCATCGGATTAGAATTTAAGAGAGATGTAAACAGGAGATTACGTCTTCGATTCCACTTATATCATGTAGACCAATAATCTGTCTTTGTTTATATTGATGGAATTTTTCCCATGATAACGAACAAGACCAGAGGAGCACAAAGAGATAGAACTAAGGCTCAGTTTCTTGCAAACTAGCGATGCTGCTTTAAAGTTTATACTTGGATAATTAATAAGATTTGGCTAGAGTAGAAAGATAGTGAGTAGATGCTGTCGCGATCAGGCCAATTTACCCAACAAAAATTCATCAATTAATAACTTTACTTCTGGATGCCACTCGTTTTTTAGGCCACAAAACGAGAAACCTGGAAAAAGCTGGCTAGCTTTGAGACCCCGAAAATTGCGAAAACAATCGTGGGAACACAAACAAACTTCATAAAAAGTGATTTAGTTCAACAAACGAAATTTTCATTAACTCGAAAAAAGAAACCTCCAATTAACATCGGACCAAGAAATTTATTCATTTAATAATGGTTCAAAAATGATTAAAATTAATTTAATTAACACAAAATCGTTTATTCAATAATCTGAATAACCAATAGACAAATTTATTATTCAAAATGAATTCCAATATCATTGATGATAATTTATCATAATGTAAATGAATGGTTTACTCAAATATCACTCGAATACGAAAACAAAGAAATTCCTCGGTGAGGAACAAGGACAACAAGTCCTAAATAACGCGTACTGGTACCAGGTTCAGAGTACGTTTAAAAAACGCTTACCTCTCTCTCACACTCATACCATACACTCGGGATAGGAAAATTGAAAAGAAATGTCCAGAAATGTCCGTTTACACACAGTTTACTCTTCTTCCCTCCGGTATACCGATCCCTGATCCAATGGGCTTGCAATTGCGACGAAACATTCACCAAAATTATTGACTGGTTCGATCCCTGCCTTGCAACGTCGGGGTCTTGTTAATTTTTCCTTTAGTTTGTAAGTCACCAGTGTTCTCGCAACGTCTAGAGACTTTGTTCAAATCAGATGAAATAATCACTTCGTTAATGCTCTTGCACTGTCAAGAGACTTGTTAATAAATTTTGTTATGGACAATACTCCGCAACGTGGGAGAAAAATGATTGTAGCTTGAAAGGAGTGGACACCACGTGTTTACTCGTTCAATCGTAATACAACAATGGCTTCCTTCCGGAGATATTTTCATCGGCCAGCCACTCGGTGATAATAGCGCCACCAAAAATAAATGAATTCGATCTAATCGATGAATCAGGGCAACCGATGATCGACAAATCGATAACGTATCGACTTACTGAAAGGCTTGGTGACACTCGATTCACCCATTTCGTTATCATCTCTATTTACTGCTGATTTTATTTTGATTGTGTTTTTGAATATACTTATGAATAATATTTTTTTAACCTGTATTGATTATTGTATCTTAACTATTAAAAAAATTATTCGGTATACGCATGAAGTATTATTAACATTGTGTTAAAAGAAAATAAGAAAATCTCTAAATTACATCGATTAAAAGTAAGTAAATTCTATTTCTCTTATTTCTTCTTTCAAATATGATTTTAATAACGAAAAAGTGTTGTATAATAATAACGAATAATTGTCCAATAATTCAGATGGATTTGTTTGAAATGGACATGAAAGTAATTGTACCTGGAGAGTGGGCAGCTTATGTAGAAGATAATCATCTCACTAATCAAATATCTTTAGCAATGAAAGTATGGGTGCAGTTGACGGGTAGTATTCACAATTTCCTTTTTCATACCAAGGAATTTTGACAACGCTACTCATAAATCCAAATGATAAAACATAGACATTTGTGAGGGTGCTGGTAATGCAGTATGAATATATCATTATTGATGATATTGATTCCATGAAAATTATAAATCACGAGGTTTAAATCGATCGCATTAAAAGGCACAGTTCAAATAATAAAAAAAAAATGTATATATGTAATATATCTTTATAAATGTATGACGTGAAATCTTCATTATTGCAGTACATACATCCAGCCATGGTCGTTTTTTTACGTTGTTGTCATTCCACTTCAATGGCAACACGTAAATCAGATCGAAGAAAAGATCAATTACGCCATGAAACATTATGGTTCTCAATTAAGACGGCAGGAACGTTTGTTGTGTATGAATGACACAATCTGCCGCTCAGTGTATGATAATGTAAACCAACGTATATGTTTTCACCAGTAACTGCTGAGGAACTCCATGGTGACGATATCTTCTTATTTTTTAATAATGAGGAAGAAGAAGGAGAAAGTGATTACGACAGTGAAGTAGGAAGTGTTGGAACTGATGATAATAATGATGATAAGAATGACGATAATAACGACAGCGATTCGGAAATTGTCAGCGTTGGAAAGGAACTCCACTATTCAGATGGAGATGAAAGTGATAATTTTGACATTGATAATGATAGTGATGGAAATACGGATAGTTCGAGTGAATTGTGATTCCGATGATGATGATGATAATTCTGATGAAAAAAGTTCGCGAACAGAAAGTTAATCATGATATACTATCTGCGATGTAAATCTCGAGTGTTTTTCTGTTTTGCAAAAATGTTATTTGTCTTTTTATTTTGATTCATGTTGATGTTATTATCAGTTAATTCACTTATATTCTTTGAAATGAGAAAGTAACTACAATAAACACAACCATACTATAATATTTTATACGTTGTAATTGATTTGTAATGTTTTAAATAAGCTTAGAATACAAAGGAAATAAAAATAAAATGAATGAAAGATTTTAGTTAAAATTAATAAAAAAAAAAAGAAATTATGATCTGAGAGGCAGGTTTATCAAAACAAATATTTATTAATTTTGTAATTGACAAGATGAGAGTAGTGTTACGCGCGATGTATGTAAATAGCTCTTTACTGGACCGAACTTTGCTCGCGTAGAGTAATTTTTTATTACCGTCCTAATCGACTAGTGGAGGCCATGCCCTGGTGTAGCTCTGGGCGAGACGCTCTTTCTGTTGAGAAGGATCTGCTCCAATGTCTGGCTGGGCAAGACGGTGCCGTGTATGAAGATAATGACAGCAGGCGTGCTTCCACTGCGGCGGCAGGAAGCCAAAAGAGCGAGGGTACGCCGCTTGGGTTCAAGATGACCAAGCGGTGTCGCCCTACCCTAATTAAATCGGCGGCATTGCCCCCTAGTAGTCCAGGCGCTTAATTTGAATAGGTTATGGACCTTAGACACCTTACAGAATAAAAAATTATTGTCGTTTTCTACTATAAATATCGTTTATTATTATAGAATACATAATAGTTTCATTATTGTAATTGTTGTTTTTTTTTATTCTAAGTTACTGTCACAAAACTTACCTTAATAATTATCGAAAGTTTAAACATTTTCATTGAGTTATAACATAAGAGAGTAATTTAGAAGAACACAATTAATAGTTCATAAATAATAATGAACTTAAAACATATTTTCCAAGAAATAGTCAAAACAGAAGACTTCTTTCCTTGGACAATGTGCCACTTCTTGTGTGTTCCTTAGCTTGAAATGTCTTCCGCACGATAGAGTTTCTAAGTGATTGTAAGCTGCTTTATCTTTTTGTTCCATGTCTTCCATGATGACTTTAAATTTTGGGCATCCTATTGACTCTAGGTTGATGTAGTTGTTGATGTTTAAATGATTCAGCCTTGCTTTCTTCAAATTGCTACACCTGTATGCAATAACCATTTTTTTATTTCCTGCTTCATTAGCAATTCTCAATAATAATTTATCCAAGTTCAATGGATCTTCCTCATATCAATTATGTAAAGAATTTTTTTTTCCATCTTTAACTATTCAATAGTATACACGAGTAAGAATATCTTTCCTGATGACTCTTCAAGTCAATGATTCGGAGAGTATTTATCGATATCTTCATTGAACCAAAGTATATTTTCATAATAATGACGTCACAAAAAAAAAGCATTGTAATCGGATAGTGTTAATGGATAGTTGTTATTTAGCATATGTATGACGACGTTTTTCAAACTGACTGTATAGTTTTCATGAAGTGATATCATTGGAATGTATTGACGATAAAATCTGGTGATGTTTGAGGGTAGTATTGACTTGTATATAAAATAAAATGTAGTAGAGCTTTTCTACTCTATTTGATTTAAAGTTGCCGAGTAAACATGGGAAATAAGTTAAAATTAAGAACAAAAGCAAGTGAATAAAGAAGATATTTTCCAGAAAGTGTTTCGTAAAAAATAATTGGTGAGTAGAAATTATTAAAAATTACCAAGTGAATACGAAAAAGTAAAAAAAAAATGTGTGATTATTATGAAGAGTTAGTTCAAATAATGGAAGAGGCTCATATGCTTCTTCCATTATTGTGTAGACCAAACAAGGATGAAGCTGTAAATAGATGGTTTGAGATTGGAGAAAAAAATATTAATACATTGAATCAGCAATTAAACAATAATTTATCAGTTAGTGAGAAGATGAAAATTCAATCAACAATTTTTGTTCTAACATCTCAATGTAAAAAATTTATTTCTCAACAAAATTTTGTACGAGGCGGTGATCTCCGACGTGATGTTGAATGACCAAGTCCATCGTTTGACTGGAGAGATGAAGAAAGTATATTTGAACGCCGTATTTCTACGGGATCAATTATAAATTTGAAGAATTTAAATTTGAATGAATTTTTAATTGACGCTAAGACACTTATATGTAAAAAAATAAATAATATTATTAATAATAATGGCAGTGTGAAAGTAAGTTTCTCCTTAGCTTGTAAACTTAAAAATGTGAAGGATGAACGCCAAATGAATTTTCTTAATTCATCAAGGAATTAATTTTCCAACAACTTTCCATGATATTCCTAAATTTAAATTAGACAATAGTCTATCTATTGACGTTCATGGGTTCAATAATAAAGATAAAATAGCTCCATTATATTTAAGTTAATTAGCACATAAAAAATGCGTACATCTGCTAATGGTCGAGAGTGATGTTAAGATTGATGAAGATAATAATGTAAAGCATATCTATCATTTTTGTTTCATCAACAAGCTCTCTGCAGTGGTTAGGTCTTAAATTTCTAATGGTGAAAAAATAACTTTCCATGTGATAGGTGTTCATGTTATTTTAAAATTGAACCGTCATTTATTAATCACCAATAAGATTGCATCAGAATAAATAAAACAGCGATCACCTTCCGTCTAAGTAATGAAAAAATTAAATTAAAAAATCATCAAAATAAGGAACAAGTTCCATTTGTTGTTTATGCTGCTCTTGAATGCATTCTCAAACCATACGATGATAAGGAGAAACATATTCCATACAGTGTTGCTCTCTATGTACATTGTTCATTTGATGAATCTCAATCTAGGTTTTGTTTGAATCGTGGTGATGATTGCATTAATTGGTTTGTCTGAGAATTAAAGGAATTATCTGAACATGTTAAGTCGACCATTAAATATGTCAAGCCCTTGAAACCATTGACTGAACAGCAACAGAAAACTCATAATGAAGCTAAAAAATGTTGCTTCTGTAATCAAATTTTTTTGAACAATTGAACAAAAGTTCGTAACAATTGTTATTTTACTGGTAATTATTTTAGCCCGACTCACAATTGATGTTATTTAAATTATTAATGCTCTTATATCATCCCAGTAGATTTTTATAATCTTTCAGGATACGATCCGCATTTTTTAATGAAAGAATTAGCTTCACCATCTTTTGAAGGAAGAGTTGATCTATTACCAATTAACAAGGAGAAATAACAGACAAAAACTATCGGTAAAGAAGAATTCAATGGAAACAATAGAAAAAGAACTTGTGATATAGCGGTCAAATTACAGTTCATAGATCCTTTCGATCCATGGCAAGTAGCCTTAAAATTAGCTTTACTTTTACATGATGATAATAAGAATACTACAAAAAGATTCTATGAACAGTTTAAATTAGTAGTGCAAAAGGACGTTTTTCCTATGAATGTATCGATAATTGGGATAAACTTGATGAAACTCAGCTTCCTGCCCAATCAACTTTTTACTCTAAATTAAATAATGCAGATATCACACATAAAGATTATGAGCATGCACTCGCAGTGTGAAATAAGTTTTAACTTGAAACTTTGGGTGACTATTCAGATTTATATTTGTAAACTGATGTTTTGCTCTGAGCAGACATCTTTCGAAATTCTCGTAGAAATTGTTTAGATGCATACAATTTAGATCCTTTACATTACTCAACTGCACCTGGCCTAGCTTTTGATGCTATGCTGAAATATACAGAAATAGAACTTGATCCTTTGCAAGATGTCAAAATGCTCCATTTCATAGAGAAAGGAATAAGAGGAGGTGTGTCACAATGTTGCAATAGATATGGCAAAGCTAATAATCAATTTATGAGAAATGCTTTTGATCCAAACAAAGATGAATCTTACTTAATGTATTTCGATGTAAACAATCTTTATGGTGCAGCAATGAGTGAATACCTGCCCACTGGTTCTTTTAGATGGGTTACTGAAAAATTTGATTTGAATGATATAAATTCTTTAATTTTAGATATTCCCAAAGATTCACCAATCGGTTATATTTTTGAGGTAAATTTAGATTATCCACAATCATTGCATGAGCATCATAAAGATTTACCGCTATGCCCAGAGCATTGGAAACCACCTGAATGTAAAAGTACAGAGTTGATGACAACATTATTACCTAAAAATGAGTATGTTATACATTATAAAAATCTACAGCAGCGTGTTGAACTTGGTTTTAGAATTAAAAAAATTGATCGAGCTTACAATTCAAGCAATCAGCTTGTTAAAAAAAATATATAGATTCAAATACAAATACAAGAAAGCAATCTAAAAATGAATTTGAAAAACCTTTCACAAACTGATGCTGTTTATGGAAAGACAATAGAAAATGTCCGTAATTACAAAAATATAAAATTAATCACAAAATGGGAGGGACGATGGGGAGCACAGACTCTAACATTACAACCCAAATTTCATAGCAGCATTATATTTGATGAAAATATAGCCATTATAGACATGAAACAACTGGCAATACTGTTCAATAAGCCAATTTATGCAGGGTTTGCAATACTTGATTTATCTAAAATTTTCATTTATGATTCCCATTATACTTATATTATGATGACTTTTGAGAATAATGTAAAATTATTATATACAGACACAGATAGCTTAATCTATCATTTTACTAATGTAAACATATATGATTCTATTCAACGTGACATTCAGAAATTTGACACGTCGGATTATTCTGAAAATAATGTGTATGGTATTTCTTTAGTCAATAAGAAAGTTCTAGGCTTGATGAAAGATGAAAATGAAAGAAAAATTATGACTGAATTTGTTGGGCTTAGAGCAAAAATGTATAGCTTCAAAGTTCAAAATGAAGAGAATTAAAAGGAAGCCAATGGTGTAGAAAAAGCAACAATTAAAACGATTGCGATTGATGATTATAAGAATTGTTTGTTTTATCATACTGTTGTAAAAAAAGATGGATATCATAATAAAAGAGCCTTAAGTTGGGAAGATAATACAAGACACTTATTAGAGGGAACAACTGATACTTTACCATAGAGTTACAAAGAATGTAATACGAATTCGTAATTATTATATTTTTTCGTATTAAAATTATTACAAGTTACAGATATCATAACTATAAGTTCCAATTGTCATTACTCAATTGTAGTAGTTATAAATTACAATTATCATAGCTTTAAGATTTCAATTGTTATTCTGATGAATGTTCTTTTTTTGTCATAATTATGAATTGTTTATTTCTTGTCACAATTACAATTTTTTTTAATAAATTATGGATCTTTTAAATTTATCCAACGATTGTGTTTATTGCTAAATCCCAACCTCTTCACATATGCTTGATTCCGACGTTTTTTTAAAACTTTTCCAACCAAATAAACATCATGATATTGAACTCCAGTCAATTTATCTTCATCAAAACCGCCCTCTATTATTATGAAATGCTTGAAAGCTTGTCGCTCCTTCTGTAGGATTTTTTCTGATTAGCTCTCCTTTTTTCAAATCAAATTCTTTTTTTTTCATCGAAGTCTTGTCCACTAATTGTTGTGAAGGAGTAACAACCGGTTTGAACATTTCGTTCATAGCTCGTTAAGTTATTTCTCGCCCATGTTTAACAATTTCATGCTCATGTCATATTGCATCACTTGCTTTCGCAATTTAATGCAAAATATCAGCTCGTTTTTGCATTTTTTTTGTCTTCATACTACCACTTTGATGACCGCGTCAAAAATGTTCTTTATCTCTTAGTGTTGTTCAATTTATATCTTCATAAAGCAATCAAATACCCTTCTATAACGTCCACAACTGATTTTTCTATCCTTGTCGATAACGACGAATCCATACTTATCATTTCAACATTGGGAACAGGGTTCTCGAGAATCAGAAAATGACATATCAGCGTTTACATGATCATCATAAATATGCTTCAAATTCATATCATCTTGTCGGAAGAGCACAAGAAAATTTGTATTATCTCGCACTAGATGTTTAGGAATACGTGCATAATTTTGGCAGAGATCAAAGCTATCAACATCGCTGTGTCGTTCCATAGAAAAATAAGCACGCATGTCCTCTTGTTTTTCACACTCTACGTCATCAAATATCATTATTGTATTTGGTCTTGCTTGCTCTGGTTTGACAACTTCTTCATGTTCATTAAAAGGGAAATAACCCATAACTTCTACAGGTTTAAGTAATTTTTTCAAAAATTTGTACTTCGCCTAATGTGTAGATTTCGAATGTAAATGTATATTTTCAAATCATAAACCATTCAGGTGTATAATAAGAGTGAAGAGAGCATTTGTTTGATCGCAATTCAAGAGGCCACATATCATGCCGTAAACGCTACTTGATAATAATACCATGGCGTTGAATTTTCACAGTCTGTGGCACGACGTTGTCAAAATTCGACACTGGGTAGTGAGTCCTTTGTTACTTGATCTTCATCTCGGTATCAACTAAAGAGCTTGAGCATAAATGCGCGACTTCAGTGATAATTATTCCAGTACGGCTCAGCTTATAACACAGTATAGACGTAGCACCGGCTTAGTTAAGACCATCATAAATGAATCGCTATTTGAGTGACATATTCCTGGATATCAGTATTGTGGACCCGGAAAAAAATTGCAAAAACGATTAGAACGTGGTGATCCTGGTGTAAATCTGTTAGATGCAGCGTGTAAAGAGCACGATATTGCGTATTCGAGAAATCGAGAAAACGTAGAAGCAGGAAACGCAGCTGATAGAGTGCTTGCTGAAAATGATTGGCAACGAGTTTTTTCAAAAGACGCAAATTTCGGTGAGAGAGCTGCTACATTAGGACTTACAAAAATCATGAATATTCAATTAAAACTCGGAATCGGTTTGAAGAAAAGAGTGGAAAAGAAAAAAGTTAGAAAAGGTTTGAAGGAAAAACCTGTAAGACAGATTGTGGATTCGGCCAAGTTGATGATAAATTTGGGTGCTGATCCTATAAAATCAACATTGATAGCTGCACAGAATGCAGTAAAAACTGAGAATGAAAGAGAGAATGGAAGTGATATCTTTGGGCCGAGGTTTACGCTTTGAACGCCGGAAACGAGATATGGATTGTACTTGAAACCGGCCAAAAAAACGCATAGAGCTACTACATCGAGCATTGAGTAACTTCGATATTTTAAAGTATGCAAGTTGCATATAAAAAACAAGGAAATAAAGTAATATACTCTGATAGTTTCGGTAATTTAAAACCTCCACCTGAACTTCAAAAATATCTCGATGTTGGTAGCATACTATGTAATCATACAAAGCAACAAGATTATTCAACAACAAATTGTGGACATCTATGTTTAAAGTTTCTCAGAGAAAAAGTTAAAGATCTCTGGGGACTTGTTATGGAATGTAATCTTAAGGATATATGAGCGATAAACATGAATAAAAGTACTTCAGTCATGAACGATTCATTTACCACAACGCTGTCTGGACAGTCCTCTATATCAGAGGCATATTATTTTTCACCGATCGAATTTACAAGGCCAAAAAATAATGTACTGGGTCTTGTTGAATTATTAACATTCAACTTTATCCCGAATATTGACAATGGAAATAATAAATTCTATTGTAATATAAATAAACGAAATAAAATTATTGGAATAGCAACAGAAAGCTATTAAAATGGAGATAGTGGAAGTCATTTGACGAGAGCTGATCCTAAATTATCAATTTCTATTAAACCTAACAACAATGAATTGCACAGTGAGATTTACAGTGATAACGCTACAATAAATTTCGAGTTAAATGATTGTATTGGTCGTCTCTCCGATTTTTGTCGAAGACTTATCGCGCAAAAATCTATACAGACGTCGGATTCACCTGTTTCTATCTTAAAGATACATGCATCGAGGATCGAGTGCAATATGACTACAAGAGCATACATAAATAACAAATTAGTGCATACATTTATAAATTTTTCCCATCAGTTCCACCGAGAAATAAAATCACCGAAGTGCCATTTCACGTCATTTATTTGCGAATTGCCGCCGTACAAGCAATACATCATATGCAACTAAAAATCGTCGATCAAGACGGAGAATTGGTCAATTTTCGTGGAGAAATAATAAAAATTCGTTTGCATGTGAAATCTGTAAAATAATAAGTATTGTTTATGACATGATCGTTAGAAGAAGCTATAAAATTGCGTTACCATGCCAAAAAATTGTCAGTCAACGACAAAACCTCAAATGACTAAGTCGTCAAAATATTTCGTTTTTTAAGAGCTTGGGCCTTCGCATACAAAAAAAGTCAAAGTAAAAGTGTGCTGTTTTGCGTGTTTATTGCCATAGCTGCGGGGGAAGAGACATTAGCTATCAACACAGAAGTTGTTTTTGATGAGTCTATATCACATCATGAATTACATGCTCATCCGCCTTATGCACGAGCTTCACTCAATAACAACGATGAAATTACTGTGTAACATCAAGACTTGTGCTTATTGCCTTTCAAGAGTGTTCTGCATATTACTGGGAATTTCACGAAACCTAATGACATTGCTGTAACAGCGACAACGAAATCTGTAAACATGGCATTACGGCACTTATTCGAAGAAATACGATATGAATTGAATAGAATTGAGATTGCTCGCAACGGAAATGTCGGTCTTACGAGTGTTCTTAAGGGACATCTATCACTTCATCCAAGTCAATCGAATTACTCAGATAACACAGGTTGGATAGTCAATGGTGGAAAGCTTACGGATGACAAAGGATATTTTTTTGCCATCATACATAGGCAACTTTTTTGAAAATGCCATTTATAAAAATCATTTGAATGAATTAGTTACAAAGGATTAGCTATTTTTGCGATATTTCTGTGGTGAATTTGAATTTTCTACAAACAATTATTAACGTCATTGCTAAGTGTACACGATTAAGTGTATAACAGTGATGGTGAATAATTCATATCACCGGAATCACAACGCCATTGAGTGAAGAATTTTGGTAATAATTATCGCCTGGTGATCAATAGTAGTTACAGGTCAATAATATTAAAAAATGTTAATTTCAATTCCTTACCCACTACGACAACAGCGCAACTCAGTGAAGAAGATTGGCCACCGCTACCAACAGTAGATTGGTTACAATTGCCGGTAAAGAAATTCAAATTTTTTATCGGCCACAACAGGAGCGCTGCCTAACAATTACCGACTGCAGATCAATGTAGCGTTATCTAGCAGGGAAACTTTAAACTACACTAACAACCGGTAGGCTGCTGGTCTTGTCGGTAAATTACCGACGCTGTTAGTAATAGTAGATTGAGCCAGAATCCCCCTACTCAACTAATTACTCTGAAGTTTTCAAATATATCAGTTTATAAACAAACATCTGAAGCTGAATATCGGTCATAATATTCACCTGATTTTCTTATATTAAAGTGTGACCATACATTCTGAGCATTTTCATAATCTTTATCGAAAAGAGTTGAACGGTTCAAACTGAGATGGAAGAATCGTTTTTCTGTTAATTGATTTTCTCCTCACTTCTCTTAACTATGACAATATTCATAGTGAAATACACCTTTACGTGTCGTTAATTTAAATGATTCGTCATCAGCCTAGTATACACTGTTCTGTAAATTTTATATCGCCGTGACCGAAGTGAAAGTCACGTGTTATATAAAATGTTAGTCACATCTGACTTACATGTAACTTACAATTTCCTACTCATAAACGTAACAATGTGACGTAACATTGTTATGTTCTTGTAACATTCCAGAAAAATGTAACTTTGATGTCACTTATAAATAAAAATATTGTAACATTCTCAGTAAACGTTGTTATATTGTTGTAATATGCATATAATGTTACTAATATGACATACTTATATTGTAATAATGTAATATGGAACTACCGTAGCTGTTACTATTTCTTACTCAACAATTGACAATGTGACATCACTGTGATATTAACGTGACATACTCGTTATATTGGACAAAAAAAATTGTGTAATGATTGATGGTGCTAATATAATTAAATTATACTTATTTTATTACATTTCTTTACTTTTTATGTTTAATCTAATTTTTTATTGTAAATCAATTTTTCTCCTACGGGAGGATTCAAACCTACGACCGCTCGCACGCATACGACTTAAACCTATGCCTTAGTCTGCTCGGCTATTCTAGTACTTGATATCTAACCAAGAATGTAGGCCTACATATGCAAATATTTCGATTAAATTAAATAATATCGATAACAGGACGAATTGCGATGTTATATGTGAGTATATATTTAAGTTATTGAAAAAATGGAACGAAAAATAATTGTTTTTTTCTTTTTTCTTTTCTGTCTCTGTACCGAAACAGAGATTACTATATCATAAAGTTGATAATTAAGATGGAAGACGCCATATTGGTCATTTTTTCCGATAATCTGATTGGTTCGTTAAAAAATGAGCAATATTATGGTGATGCAATATAGTATACTATCGTGATATTTTGTGATAAATGAAAGAATAGATAATCGTTTGAATTATCATTTTGAAGTGTTTACATAAATCATAGCAACGCGTGTGCGAAACGCGTGCAACAAAAATGCTTGTCCTTATATACATGTGAAAATGATCGGCCATATTGAATTGAAAAACGCCATATTGCAGACGCAACCCGGCATGCTATGTATGTAGTAGTGTGTCGAGTAGGTAGGAAATGATGATGGGAGTTAAACATAAGGCAAGTGAGGCCACAGAGAGAAAAGCAAAATACAAAAGCGGCGGCGAATAAAAATTGAAGATGAGCTGTTAAGGTGACAAGTGTAACTGTAAGATGGGAGTATGATAATGTATGTAATTGTAAGGTGGAAGTATTGTAAACCTCCGAGCAACACTCGGCATACAATTAAAATAAATGATATATATATATATATATATATATATATACATAGATGAATTATTGCACTTCAATCCCTGAAATAGATTATTTAAATTTGACGGGTTAGAATATACATTAGATTATTACTAAGAGGTCTTCTTTACCGACAACAATCTAGAATCGTTCTGGAGGTTAAGCGGCAAAAAGAATAGGGCATGATGCCACTTCTAAAGTATAAATTCTCTTACAAATTATTGAATTTTATTTTTTTTCATCATTGATTAATAATAAAAGAAAGTTTATAAACTTAATCTAACCAATTCCAAAAAAAAAAGGTTTGGAGATATAAAGGCTAGCTTACGATCCTTCCCTCGTATTTAATAATTACAGGTAGAAGAGGAAGGTACAAGAGGTTAAACAAAATAAATGGTTGGTTAATACATGAGCTCCACTTACACAAGATTGGAGTTAATACATATTAATTCAATTGAACCCAATACACTATCAATTGGCAGTAGGATAATTCAAAAATTTCGTTATATACAGACACATGAGGTTATGGTTATTGGATTCTTTTAATGTAAATAAATTCTAAGGAGAGTTACTCTTTATTTTCCACCAAACCAATATATTAATACTAAAATGCTCAAGTGACATTGTCAATAGTAAACCAGTTCAAATAGCATAAAGACACAAATTTAAGTCAATTGAGATTTCTAGAAAATTCTTTGAAGTTATAAAGACAGAAAAAGTTGAAAACGTACAAGAAATCAGATTAAATAGCACAATTGTAAGTAAAAATTGGTTGCTTAAAAATTTTAATTCAATGTAAATTAATAGGAGTAGAATTTATACGAAAAATTAGAAGAATATAGAACTTTTGATTAAACTTTAGTTCACCCGAAAATGATCGTTGATGCTACCGAAACGTTGTGAAAAAATAGATGTTGAAATTAAATAAAGACAATTGGATTGAGAAAAAGGCTTGAAGAAACAAATATCAAATATATATATACATATATATATATATATATACATAAATATTATGATGTTATTTTTTGATAACGTCCCATTGTTAGCTCCAGTTATACTTTATTGCATATTTTGAGGCTGATAATGGCCAATATAGTATGTTCCAGTAACAAAATAATGGAAATATTTAGTTATTTAAGGCACATTTAACCAATTATACTGACTCTCATAGTTAGAGGTTTATTCATTTCAATGTCAAGTAAATTATATTTTTTTTTCCTACACCAAAAATATTTAATGAAGCCATTACTCTATTATTGTTGTTTTAATTTATGAGTTTTTGCCATTATCGAGTTTGATCTCCGTATATTTTTGTTGTTAATTTCATATTGAGCTTAATTTTGTTGGCGTAGAATAGTTAGTTATAGGATAGAATGAATAAATTAAACGCAAACCAAGGCTGATTGATTTAATGAGTAAGGAAAGTAGTGTAAAAATCTCAATAAGACAATGAGAAGCATAGTTGTGATCAAGAAGTGAATTTGTCAACAATTTTGACTATTAAGAGGAGAGTTAGAAGGCTGTAGTGGAGTAGAGGACCAAAGTAACGTGTCACTCTGCGGTTTTCCCATGTTAGGAGACGTCCTAGCTCTAAAGGTTGTAGCCACGAGGCTGTTGCCAGTAAAATGGGACTTCAACAAGAAGATGGAAGTATGGAATAGTAAAGATAATAGAAAAATTGAAAATTGAAGATTTTTGGAGAGATATGTTTCGAAGGTTGTTGAAAAAGTTGTTGGTGAGCCGAGCTCAGGCGAAGTCGAGTTGTACCACCTTGGTAAACAAGAAGAAAGCAGAGATTCAGTATGCAGAATGGAGACCAGCCAGGATCCTCTATTCCAGTAAAGGAAGTCTAGAACACCCGGACCAGGTCTGACAAAAGCTAAACATTGTAAGCTCTTTGTTGAAACTGTCAGTTATTGAGATCTGATTTAAAATGGGTTAGAAGGTAAATTGGTATTTAGTTAGAAGATTTTGTGGAATGATAGAAAATCCGTGAGGCTTGGTTTGCTCTCGTACTCGTTAGTTTAAGTTTAATTATGTATTCAGTTAAAGAAGATTGTTACTTAGTTTAGTTAATTTAATGTGAAAATTTGTTTTATTATTGAGAATTGAGATATTGAGTTATGGAGCTTAAAATTTTAAGTTATGATTTACTGAGAAATATTTTGTTAAGGAAATACTTTTTAGTTAATATGAGATTTGTTTGAGCTCCAGAATTGTATTAAGGTAGAGATTTGTTGATTCATTTTGCAGTTTGTAATTATGTTATTCTCTTATTCGAGATAAAAGGATTTATAACTATGTTTTGAGCTCCAGTAATTGCTAAGAAAATTAATTGAGTAGATGTATTAGAATAAAATTAAGAAATCAAAAGAAGATGAACTTGTTAAATCATTTGTGGTAGTTGAGAACCTTCAACCAATTTCGTAATGAGTTTAATATATTTGTTTCTTAGTTCGTTGGTTTTTTTCTATTTAATTTGTTTTGTTGGCCGGACACGACCCTTCTCCACAACCTACACAACTGAGGGCCAGGACATGCCCTGTTCAAGAGGGTCCTGAATTTTGATCTAGAACCATCTTAGTAAAAGATAAAAAAAAATTGATGTATATTACACGGCATTTTTATCCTTTGGTCACATGTGAACCCTTAAACAATGTGTCGGCACTAACGGTTGCTACACGCACACGTGTCCTGTTGCTATGCTTTTACTTGGGCTACGTACACGCACTGTTGCTACACACTTACTGTTGTCACGCATACAAACACACAAACTGTAGGTTCACACTCACTGTTGTCATGCGCATCCCTCGTTGATAGACAAGTGACACTTCGTCGATTCGCTTACAAATCGATGCGTTGTATTGATGTTATCACTCTTAAAATCACTTTTATCGTAAAAAAGTTACATATTTGTTTTATGCGACTATTTTAAGTTCAATTATTCAAAAACTGCGACATGTTATAATATAACTAGTATTAATAAGTTTTGTGTTCGTCAAAGTTTTCATTGTGTTCAGAATTTGTTATGAGTGTACATCATCACTGAAAGGACAAGTATTGCATTGTATTTACTTCAGTAACAATAACAAAATTTATTGCTGCTAAAAAGGCGACGTCCTTCCTTTTTTCGTTTAAGGTGATTTTTCAATACTTAGTAGGAGATTATTTAGTGAGTGGACAAGTATTGCGTCGTATTTGTACTTTCATTTATTAATCATGGATAATAAGAAGTATCGTCTACAACAATATATTCTTGCTAATGAAAAAAATTGGCGCAGAAAAAGTAGTGAAAGGAGGAGAAAATTGGGATTAAATAGAATTCTACCGGCAGGTTATGATCATCAGTATGACAATTATGGGCCACTACCATTGCATCAACCATCTAGACGTCCATATCCAGTGTTGGTGAACGAAAAAGGTGCAGAAATTCAGCACATGTTGAAGGATGACGTTTTTAATTTCACCATTTATATCAATAATCAAAAAGCATGGATTACCTTAACCTCGTTAGAGGACTCTCTAATGATGCAGTGCAATAGCAGAGATAACAAATATCGTTTTCAGAGGTCGATCATTCGCTTCGATATATAAAATACGAGTGACACCAGCGTTGAACCAACAAATGATGAAGACAAATTATCAACTAGGACCAGTCATCACTCCAACAGATTATTTAAGCCGACTACCGTGCTCAGTTATCGAAGAAATTATGAAAAATGTGAACTTTCAAGACACTCTAGCTTTCATGTGCGTATCCAAATATATGTTAGTGAATACATATCCATTAAGAAGAAATTTGATGATTGGAAAAAAACACACCACAGCCTATAATAAAATCATCGTCTCTTTTTATGTCAGACCATTCAATGTGAAACAAGACAGTCAAACAGTAATGAAATGCATTATTTTGAAGGATCGAAGGACACTCACAAATATTTTAGTTGCTACACTGCCATTACTTACACAGATTTCTTACTTGTCTCTTGAATAATTAGATTTATCTGGTGTTGCATCATCATCAACATTGATTGGAAACGTTGCTGTAGCGTTCTCGAAACATTTATTTTCGGCAACACAACTGGAAATTGTAATATAGAGATCAGCACCTTATTCGACAAAAGCAATAAAACTTCAACAACAATAACAAAATTCAGTATTGCCAACAATGAAAACTCCACTAGTAATGGATGGTTAATGACATCTGCAAATAAATCAACAGCTATTACATGTTTAACATTAAAAGGGTGTAAGAACCTTCATAGAAATTTACTGATGCAATTTCTCGAAGGATACCCAATACCTTATTCAATAGTGGAGAACAACGATTCGGTTGAGACAATAACATGTAAAGATTTCATCAAAAATTCAGGTAATAGCAATGTTACAAATTTCGAAATAGTTTTGAAAAAATACCATACGTCAGAGTGGATGTCTATAAGAGAATGGTCGGCACCATTTATATCTCTCAGAAATTTAAAGATAACTGGATTTGAAGGAATCGAGTGTAAGCTGACCAACTGCTTCTTGCAAAATTCACCGAATCTGACGGATCTCCATATTTCACGTAAGTGCATGCCTGTTTGACATCATTAATGTATTTTCTGAAAATTGTCGATTTACTTTTGTTCGTTCTCTTCCAGATTTCAAAATAGCAAACTGCATACTAAGATTCGATTGCACGATCACAGAACACCTTCATCTTGAATATGTGCAGTATAGAAAATTCTGGAATCATCATATAGAAACGATTAAATCTATCACAATTATAAATGCAGTAACATCGTTGAAGTTATTACAAAAATTTATATTAGATAACCGAAGCATATAATTAGTTGATTTGCAAAAAGTTGGCCGTTTGCATGAACTAGAGAACTTCTTAGAACTACAATTCCAAAGTTCCACCTTCATTAAACAGTTACCTATCAAAATAACATTTCATAGAAATTTGATAAAAGTATGTAGAGCCGTCAATAGACAGTTCAAAAATCAATGAAAGCCAACGAATCCTTTCACTGTTATTTACTATTCACTAAACTAGCTTAAAACCCGTATATATATATATATTAATATATTTATAAATTTGCGAATAACTTTGTATTGTGTACACCAAAAAGGCGCTGTCCTTCCTTTTTTTGTTTAAGTTGATTTTGTAATACTTAATAGTAAATTATTTACTTGAAAAATAAAACTTGTAGTGCGTAGGTCTAACCCTTGCACTAATTAAGTGAATTTAAGCGGCTCCCGCGTAAGTGTCCAGAGGGCGTTGCTTTAATTATGAAGGTGTCGCTTGACCCCTGGTCAAGTTGTCAAGACGCCGATTTCTCTCTCTTACGTCTGGGACGCCGACCAAGGCGCACGAAGGATCAAGCTATCGTCGCTCCGCTTCAATAAAGCTCAGGACTCGTGCCTCAAACAAAAAGGGACGTTTTGGAAATTCGGCAATTCTTGGAAGTTTTCCTGGTTTTACATGTCCCACGTCACTACATCTCACTTCAAGAGACACGTAATCTAAAAGACAACTGAGCACGGTAGGAGATTAGATTTAAATATTCAGCTAGCTAGTCAATGACTTAAGTCTTAGTCGCGTTCGAGCATATAGAGAAAGCGTAAATGAGTATTTATTGTTTTTTTTGAACAAACTAAGTGTCACGAAATATATTAAGTTCATGTATTCAGATGGTTTAGCTTTACTCAATCGCATAAATGTCACGGAATCCAGTGACAAATCCGGATTCATGTTTTTTTTAAATATTTGTAACAATAGCAACTTAATCAATATATAAATAAAACTCGCTATTTGTTAATAATTTCCATTGTTCACTCAATTTATTAAAATTGTTACACCACATAAATGGCGCCCGAAGTTTAGGCATGAATTCTTTCTAAATAGTATTTCTAACGACTGAAAATTTTGTTCTAAGTTTATATTTGACGAGTGTGACTTCAGTTATATGTTTTGATTTATTTTGAATTACGAGTTTGATATTTATTTAACTACTGTAGTGTAATTATTCTCAATATAGTGACCAAATACTCAGTAAATAAAAATTCGTAAGTCTGAAAGGCTTGAGCTTAAAAGAAAACTTAGACAGGCCAGTCAGAATTTAAATAATATTTCTAATTGATCTCGTAATTGCAGGAAGAAGAATTAAAAGTTAGAAATGGCTCGACAAGCTTTGAGTGAGAAGTGGGAGCAGATTCAGCGAGAAAAACATACCGTCGAGCAGGAAAAAATGAAAATACAAGCTGAAAAGAAACGATTTTCAACACTCTAAAAGTGATCAATTACTTAACGGCTTGGTGAGTCACTTCCAGAACCTCCAAGTAAATACTCAGATTCGAAAATTTCATGAGGATGAGAATCCTCTTCAATTTATTGATGACTTAGATCGATATTTACGCCTTAAGAATATGAAGGGTGGTGAACATCAAATATTAGTAGTTGATAGTGTGCTTGAGGGTAGGCATAAAGCCTTTGATGAATTTAAGCAGTATTATAGAGATGAATTCTATTCAGTTCCGGTTCAGGTGAAATATAAAAATAAATGGCTGTCCCGCAAATATAACAAATCTACTGATGGCTCACTGCAGTCGTATTTCTATCATCAACTAAAAGAAGCGAAGTATTCTTTGTCCTCGGTTTATGGAATAAACTACTCAATTCTGTTACAATATCCTCCTAGTATTCGTATGGCATTATCATCTGTTAATTTGTCTGATACTAGTACGGTAGCACAAACACTCATGCAGCTGGATAGCACGTATCAGTATGATAGAAAAAGGAAGTCTATAAAACTTTCAAAACAAACAATAACAATCATCAAGTACAAAATCAAAATCAATTGAATTATCATCGTAACTTGTTCCATCACCCTAATAGAAATCATAGTAATATCAATGCAATTCAGGTTGATAATAACCCAAAACATAGATCTCGATATAGAAATAGGAAAAGTAATAGACCGTGGAATGGTCAGTCATATCATAGCCATCAGTATAATTCAGTACATCAGAATCCAGTTCTTTACCCTCAAATGTTAGTTCTTAATGAGGAATATCTTCCAGCTAGTCGAGTTAATTTCCGATCGCAATCGTCACGTTCCGATACGAAGTTCCCTCCACCAGTCTGTCCAACTAGCGAACTAGCCAAAATGTTAATAAGTTACAAAAAATTACGCGAAACTGATGCAAAAACGTATAATTTAGAACTAATTACGCTCAATTGACGTCATTCCGACAGAAACTACGCGATTTCGAACATGTTTTTTATTATTTGTAGAAATACGTAGTTGACGCAAATTTTTTTGGCATATATTTACGTAAAAATTATTTGGCATATTTTAAACCTTATGAAAAAATATTGGGTAAAAAGTAGAGTTGGTCACCACACTATAATTATTGGCTATGTTAAGTACTCCTTCACAAATAAGGAATAGAGCTTTTTAACTTCAACAAGTGAAAAAAAACTGAAATTTCATCGACCTATTGAACAAAGTAAAATTGGCCAACGATTAAATTGTGGTGAACAACTTTACTTTTAACCCTGTAAAGTCAAATTATTCAAACAGAATTATTATGACATGTTCATTTATTTCATATCATGTACATACATTTTATATTTAAAATAGTATATATTTTTATATTTCAAATAGCATATATTTTTTTTAAACACAGAAACTTTGGTAATGCTTGAAAATTTTTTTTTTTTAATGTAAATCATTTTCATTCTTTTCTATCACTGTCATCTTCTTTATCTTCACCTTTTTTTTTTTTCTATATCACTTTCGTCTACTTTATCTGCATCATGATCTTCCACTTTTTTATTATAATCTTTTACAGTTCCATCCGGGTTCACTTTATTGTCTATTTTAGTTGGATTCTTTTTTTGTAGAAACTTACGACTGCGGATTTTCTTTCTGGAGTTGAACATTGTTCTTCAACATTCCGTTGAGAACGGACTGCAAGATCAGCAAGTGTTTTAGTTCCCTAAATAGCATAAGAGGCATTTGTTATAAATGAACCACATTCTGCCTCTCTCATCAAATCTTTAATAGTTGTTTCCCTTATAGGGATATTACCATTAATCATTTTTATGTTCGGTTTTATATTATCTTTGCTATTTCTATCAAAATTTGCTAAAAAAATTTAATAATTTTCAAAAAAATGATAATAATTTTATGTTAATGAACGAAACAAAAATGGTAGAATGAAAATAGTGAGCAACATACATAAAAAACTTAAAGTCTTACCTACAACATTTTTAGGATTACATCTTTTCTGACCTAGGACCTCAATAATTTTTTGACCAGTTTTCTCTATTAGATAACATTTGTCATCATTTATCAATTCTTCGTATCTGTTCTTCCAGTACGCAGCATCTTCTTGAGCATTTTTTATTTTTTAATGACATTTTTTTTACTCTGCTTCTTTCTCTTTTAAAACTCTGTTACTTTTAAAACTATCATAATCAGACTTATTATCGTCAGACTTTCAGGTCAGACTAACAGGTTTTTTATTAGTCTTTTGAACGAGTTTTTAGTTGCTTAACTTATCATCAGTCGTTTTTTTGCTGCACATTCGGTTTCTTCATCTGATTCCGATTGATTACTGTCATCAAACTCGGATTTATTCAACTTCGGTACATGTGTTTTTTTTCGATCTACTTTTCTTTGTAATTCGACTTTTGTGGCTAAAACGAAAATTATTTATAAACCACTTACCACTATAATTTGAATATTCTAGTTTTGATGAGAAATGTGTCACTTGCCATAAACGAATATTTCTAAATGCATACAATTAATGAAGATGAAAGATATTTCATTTCATTAGTAGACGAGAATAATTGATTATTATTTAAAAAAAAAATACTATACGAAGCGATAATTAAGCTGTTCAGTATCGGGAGATGATTATAATAGAAACTGTAATAAATTTATATACTCGTCCAAATCATCTTTGTATTTAAAATTAGAACATTAACAATAAAGTACATTGTTCGATTGGACGTAAAATTTGCATTAAAGATAGATTTTTAATATTTTTTTTAAGGAGAAAGGCTAATACTGTCATTGTTTCAATAGATTTCTATACTAATTGATAAAAAAAAGAATAATGAATATACTAAAATAATAGAATAATCATAAAAAAATATTGTATATTAAAATCAAACAATAAAAATAAATTTATCTTTGTGAGATAATAAATTATTACCTGCTAATTCCAAAATCTGACAGTTACTTTTTTCCCCATCAACTTCAATCACTTTATCCGATTTTTTATTGTATGTGTCATTTGTAATATCATAATTTTTTATATCGAATTGGTGGATATCAGCGGCCAAAACTATTCTTGTTTTTTTCTTGGATGGTTCATAAATGTATGCAAACTATTTTTTTGCTAAAAAATAAATTAATAAGGAGGTTATTTATTTATGAAAAAACATTGATGACGCATTAAAAAAATTTTTAGATATGCAAAGAAAGTTTATCCTATTCTATTACTCTTTTTATATTGATAAATTTTTATGATCGATTTATTTTTAAATGCGACATTCTCATAATTAGATTAACTGTATGGATAACCAGTAGAGATATGTTAGAGCCAGAGAGCGCTGCGCATGCAATATAGTATAATACAGTCAGTTATGTAGTACAGTGAGTCGGTAGTATTTGTATTTGTTCAGTTAATGTAGAGAATAAATAGTTTGATTTTATTTCATAAAAATCGGTGTCAAATAAATTATTCAGCAACCCTAAACATTGGCGCTCGACAGCTCAATCTCACGACAACTGAGGTGAGGTGATATATCAAAAACAGGAAAGAAGTTCATATTCAACGGTCAAGCCAAGGTGGCTTATACGAGGAACAAAGAGTACCAAAACATAACTGTGTTAGGTATCATCATTCAATTTCAAAAGTTTTTAACCAGTTTGGTCTCCAGGCGTCATAAAAAACAGTTAAAAACTCATCAAGAAGTCATCTGAAAATTCAACAAAGGAATTATAGCATATCAGAAAGTGAGGTTATACAACATAGAATTTTCGCAACGTGGGGCAACGTAATTCATTTCAACAATCGGTGAAAAGGAATTCAAATTTGTCGGTAAACAATGACAAAACAACTGAAAGATCTCAAAAGGAGAAGAGCTCAAGTTAAAGCTCAACTCACCCGCATTGAAACGTTTTTCAATCAGAATCGATACGTACAAGTAAGTGAAGCTCAAACAAGACTCAAGAAACTGGAAGAGTGTCACATGTCATTTGAAGAAATCCAAACAGAAATTGAATCATTAATGTCACCTCCTTCGCTAACAGGCGAGGAAGCTGAAGAAGTACAGCTTAATCAGGAGTGTGAAGGTGAAAGGCAACTCTTTGAAGACAGATTTTACAGGACAGCTGCAAAAGCTCAGGATATCATAAACGCAGCAACAACTATGAATATAAATACAGCAGAGCAGCACACTGGAGCAGTAGTAACTCATACACGAAGAGCAAAGCTTCCAGACGTAAAATAAGCAGAATTTGATGGAGACTCTGAAAAATGGATGGTGTTCAAGAATCATTTTGAGACCACAATTCACAATGATCCAGGGTTGGAGGGTCTTCAAAAACATCAGTACCTCATTGGTCTGCTTCACGGGGAAGCACGTGCAGTAATTGAAAGATTTGAAATATCGGACAATCAGAGTTACGAAAACGCTTGGAAACTGCTCAAAGATACTTATGATAATCGAACTATACTAATTGAAAATCACATTGCTGCCCTTTTGAAAATACCTTCAATTTTAAAGGAAGATAAGGCAGAGTCAATGCACAAAATGATTTGGCACATCCAAACTCATATTTCATCATTAAAAGCTCTAAAACAACTGGTAGAACACTGGGACATGTTAATCATTCATCTAGCAAAAAAAGAATTAGATTATACAGAACAAAAAGATTGGCACAGCCAAATTAAAGACTCTGCTCCACAGAATATGCCTAAATTAGGACAGTTTATAAAGTTGTTGACAGAGAGATCTCACACTCTTAGAGTAATTAATCAAAATAAGTCAAAGAATCCAGTTACAAAAAAAACTGGAGGTAAAGATAAGAAGAATAACAATAAAAAAGTCGCTCTGATAGGAACAACAAAGAGCTGTAAGTTCTGTGATGGAGCTCATGCATTTTTTAAATGTGAAACATTCATGGCACCCTCTCCAGAAGATAGAAAAATGGAAGTCATCAAGAAAAAGCTATGCATTAATTGTATAGGAATAGGTCATCTAGCTCGAGACTGTAAATCTTCTTTATGTAAGCATTGCGGGGATCGACACAACACTCTCCTTCATCAATATAATAAGCAGTCCACTGAGGATACCAATAATAGTTCACAAACAACAAACATGGTCAACTCTTCAAGTGCACATAATAATACAATGAGCTTATATTGTGCAAATAAACCACAATCTAAGGTAATTTTGTCAACAGCATTAGTTCAAATCAAAAAAAAAGAAGGGAAGAAGGTCATGAGTCGTGCAATATTAGATCCTGGCTCACAAACAAATCTCATAACAGAAGAATTAGCAAGAAAATTTCCTACACCAAGGAAAATAGGTCCGCTTCTGGCATCAATCAAAGCCAAACAATTTCAAAAAAAAATAGTTCATATTTTGGTCGAAGCAGTAAACAGTAATTTTGCTATAGAACTTATTAGAAGATCATCGTTGGAACTTCACGGAATAGAATTATTGGACAACCAGCATTGCAAAACACCAAACTTGGATGGACTGTTGGAAAAGGAATCCTTAAAAAAGAAGCAAATACTTCGTTAGCTTGTTGTTCAGTAACAAATGAACAATTATATAAGCAATTGGAGCGTTTTTGGATTCAAGAGTCTCTTCCAGAATTTCGTCATTACAGTAAAGAGGAGAAATTCTGTGAAAATTATTTCAAAGAGACTACACAAAGAGATCAGTCAGGAAGATTTATCGTACACAGTATCGTAAACAGGAAACTTCTACTTGTCATGAAAGAGTCAATACAGATGAAAACGTAAATGAACAGAATGATAATGGTGCAGACATTGAAGAATTTTATGATAGTCATGAAGAAATATTTCCTGATGAAATGGATTCAACAGATGACACTGATGATGTATATGATGAGAATGTGAATGATGAAAACGAAGATAATAATAATAATAATAATAATAATAATAATAATAATAATAATAATAATGATAATAATTATAATGAATTTTCAAATAATAAACTATGTTCATGTACAGAAACAACGAAAGGAGAAGCACTAACAATGGCACTGTTTAGTTATTTAAATATTTTCCATTGTCGAAGGAAACAATGAAATTTCATTTGTTCTGCCCAAATTGCCAAAGATATTTAGTTAAACGTAACAAATTATTAGCTGGAAATATATTAAGATGTCCTAGTTGTTATCAAGATATTAATGAAGCTAATATCTCATAATTTTTCGTCATGCTTAATGTTGATATTCTCGCCGGTAAGGCATATAAAACATCATTGGTAAATCGAATCAATTTAAGATGAGATTTATCTTATATTTTTAATACAGACGGATGGCAATCATCCAAATCCAGTAAAACATCTATCTGGCCAATCTACATAATGCTGAACAAGTAACCACCGGAAATTCGATTAAAACATATGATTTTAGTTGGTTTATGGGTTCATCAAAAAGAACCTAACATGAATACATTTTTATGACCGGTTGTTGATGAAGCTAACTCTCTAGTACATAATGGTGTTACATGGAATCTCAATAATGATGTTGATAGTAAAATTTATCCCGTATGCTGCAAAGTTGATTCGGTAGCCCGATCTCATATTTTAAATATGAAACGTTTCAATGGTTTCTATGGGTGTAACTTTTATGAACACCCTACTCCAGGTGTCGAGGGATATCGACGATTTACAATATCTACTACTGTACATCCTGATCGTACGTACACCTCGATTCGGTTAAGAATGGAAAATGCATCACACGGAAATATCGATCTAGATATGAATATAGGTATTAAAGGGTGTAAAATATTCAACATTTTTTAAATTCTGCGCCGTCAGTTGAAGATGGCAGCACTCCACGGTCACTCCAGTAACTGCTGCCGCCTGCAGTTCACAAACTCAAAACTCTGGCGTCATGACGCCATTCCCGTCTGTACAGTACACGCGTCCGGACAATTTTCTCACTCGCACTCAGTTTTTTAGTTAATTGTTGTGTTAAAGCATTAATTAACCACCTCAATTCATCATCTCCGTGCATCACGACACGGTTCAACACTCATTCAACTTTATCAGATCATCAGATCGCACTCCTATATAAAAAGACACTCATTCTCCTGGTTCCCACGCCGGCAAGCGTGCAACAGGCACTCGCGTCAGTGTGTGTGAGTACATCACGGCTGATACAGAATCAATAAAATTCGTATCAGCCACACTGCAACGCATTCAAGACCATTGTGGGTGCTTTACAACCACCCACACACTCCGGTTGATACACAATTTGCCAACAATTGTGATCAAAATCTTATCATTTCATTGTGTGAAGTCACATCAACGCTCGCACGCACTCAACACATACAACGCTCACACTCCATCATTCCAGGAATCGCCACGAGGACCTGAGACACTCAACACTCTACAAAACCAACTAATTAGGCCATAGTGAATCTAATTTTTGCGTACTCGTGATATATTGAAGTATTTTGTCACCTAGTGACTAATTAGCAATATAGACAAAACCAAAAAAAAAATAGAGAAGCTCTCTATTTATTCATTATCCGGCATCCACTTCCAACATCCTGAGCTTCCAATTAGCTAATAATATTTTTTTGATTATTTTCTCAAAAATTTACAAAGGGCCATCGGTTTTAATGAACTTAGAAGGTTTTGATTTGGCTAAAGGAATGGTGTCCGACTACATGCATTCAGTTCTACTAGGAGTAACTCGACAATATACAGAAATTATTTTATCATCACCACAGCAACCATATTATGTAGGTTCACCAAATAACTTAGCTATTATTAATTCTTGTTTAACCTCTATTCAACCTCCATCATGTATTACACGTTCACCAAGATCGTTGGAAGAACGTAGCTATTGGAAAGCATCAGAATGGAGGTCTTGGCTTATCCGGTATATGATGGTATGATTACGAGATATACTCCCAATAAAATATTTAAAAAATTCAGGACTATTGATTAGTGCTATTCATCTGTTAATACATTAATCAGTGTCGCTTGAAATGATTACTCTATCTAATGAAATGCTTGTTAAATTTGTAACACTGTTTCAAGACTATTTTGGGAAATCTTCTATAACATTTAATGTGCACTTACTTCTACATTTGAGTGAATGTGTTTATAATTGGGGTCCATTGTGGGCCCATAGTACTTTTCCCTTTGAAAATGGAAACAGATTGCTTCTTCAAATGAAAAACAGTCCGCATCTTATAGCGGTACAAATTGCTAAACGATATTCTTTTTATAGAAATTCACTTATTCATTTAGAAAAGTTTGAAAAAAACACAAGATTTATAGAATTCTGTGATATATTATTTAGTAACAGACTTAAACATGTTTTACAAGTAGAATATTGCACATTAATTCGATCAGGTAAAGATTATATTTTTACAAATGATGAAGAAAATTGTTATGATAGATCAATGGAATGTAAAGTCTATCAAAAAATGATTTGTCATAGATTTCGATATACCAGTGAAGTTTATAGACGAATAAATAGATGTAATTATTCTGTTACTGTTACTCAAAATGGAAAAAAAGCTATAATTATAAATATATGTGGTTATAACGTAGTAGGAAATGATGAAAGAAAAACGGAAATCGTTATTTTTTACCGTCAAATTATAGAATTATAAAGATCATATCTCGTCATAAATGATATAAGTCTACATCATATAAAAGAATGTGCCATTGATGGCCTATTGCAAATGTGTTATCCTGAGTTCATTAGAAGTCAATGTGTATTAATGCATATCAATAATAAATATTTTATAAGCGAAATCTCAAAAATGTATCTCTATGATTGATGTGTATACTTGAAGTAAATGATAAATTCATAATAAATACTTTATTTTTTCATTTGAAAAGTCATAATTTTCCATTATTCTAGAACTTGTATTTAGATGTACATATTCGTTAAACTCCAATTTCTTATGACTAATTATGTTTAACTACGGAACCGTGTAAAATAAGATAATTTTTTTGTTAATCCAGAATTTGAAAGTCGTTAATAGGCGTAGTTAATCGTAAAACTCGAATTTTTTATGAGTTATTATGCCTAACTACGTTATTGAGATGATACGATATTTTTATGTTTTCAATGATATAATTAGAAGTCATGGTTAGGGAAGATCTATTTAAAAATACTGAATATTTGTCGATATTTATGATAATATAAAACTATGTTAACTAACTTCAGAAAAGAAATGAAACGATTACAGTTTAAAAAAAAAAATGATTTTCTTCTATTATCTTATTTAAAATCGATAGCAAAGTTGAATATTTTCATTGAATAATTAGAATTGACGAATAATTTTGAAGTTTTAACCCCGTTTTTTCGTAATGATATCAAGAATCGTATTAACTCTTAATTATATGTCAGTAGTTGTACGCTGTAGTTTGGAATAGAAATGAGACTGACAGCTGTAAAAATGATTAGAAAGTTGTTGAATTTTCTGAAAGTTTTCAACAAATTACTACATTCTTTTACGATTTTCTGAGTGCTGTCAATTGATAGTAGAAAATTGTCGATATTCATCAATACTTCATAAAAGAACGTAGTGAGCCATAAAAATTTTTCCGCCAGGGAGCTTATCAGTTCTCCCTGTGCATGATGTACGAATTTCCATGGCGGTTAATAAGAAGGCCGTCACAGGGGGTCGTCAAATCTCAACTGACCTAGTGTTTGGTGGCCAGCTGTTATCACAAATCATACTTATAGTTCCTAACCTAACCTTGGATATGATTATTGGAAATGATTTCCTTAGTAACAATAAGGTGGATATCAGTTACAGTCAAAAAGCATTAGAATAGGTGGTATAGTGTTGCCAAGTGATCAAGTATCGTTCGGTCAACAAGATGGGGGGTCGTTGGAGGCTTGCACCGGTGATCGGGTTGCTGGTCTTAATGAAATTATTTTAGGGCTGGTTTCACCGATCTGGCAGACGCCTGCTAGATATTGCCAACTGTATTTTTTTTTCTTTTTGGACAGTCAACACTGCCTGGCGTGATTATAAGAAAATATTTGATATATCCAATTCAGAAACACACGTGTCCGGCATATTTTTACATGTACAATATAGAGTTGAATAAAAATTAACTTTTTCAGACATTTTAACAAAATATAGTAATTGTTTTGTGTTATTCTCTGGATGCAAGTTCGAGAATTATTAACGACTGAACTCATCAACTTTTACAAATTCCTGTAAGCTATTATTACTTTAAACTAATTCTTTACATAAATTTATATTGTATTCCTAATTAATTCAATAAATAAAATTGTTTTTAAAACTTCATTCCAGGTTCAGTGTTTAACCAGATTTAAACAGTAATGGATATATTGGAAATCTTTTTATTGTTGGATGATGATGACAGCGATGACGACTTCAACTTAGTCATAATTATTAGAAGACCCCGGTTAATACGCCCACGCATTGACTGGTTTCACCTACTGAATGAGGTCGGTTTTCGTAAAAGATTCCGCCTCAATAAGTCCATGTTTCAAGAAGTTCTAGACCTAATTGAACCAAACATAACTCCGAATACACCTCGGTATAGTATACTTTTTATAATTATTAGTGATAATACTCCGTTTTTTGGAGTAACGTTATAACTGTTGATTTATACTGTTTAGAAATAATGCAATTCTTGCCTTACTTCGATTACAAGTAGCCATTCGGTTCATGGCTACCGGTTCATTTTACATAACAATGGGCGATTTTACTGGAATCAGTAAAGTTAGTGTGTGGAGGATTGTTCTCAGAGTGGCAGAGGCAATTGCTGCATTGAAGGATTTTTATATAAATATGCCCACTCCCCAACACATTAAGCTGGTTCAATGTCGTAAATTCAATCAGGCTGCATTTATTCGGGCAATATGTGTAGTGGATTGTGTGCACGTTAGAATACGTTCATATGGTGAGTTAAAATATTGGATACTAAATTGTTCACTGACTCTGCTTATACATAAATTTTAATAGGTGGAAGAGATGCGGAATTGTTTCGAAACCGTAAATCATATTTTTCAAACAACACTCAAGTAATCGCAAATTCTCGTTTAGAAATTATGGATATTGTTGGTCGTTGGCCAGGAGCGTCACACGATGCAACAATATTCGGTAATTCTAGAATTAAGGGACAATTCGAGAGTGGTGAGTTTGGAAATTCCTTGCTGTTGGCGGATTCTGCATATCCAGATTTACCGTTCGTTATGAAGCCATTACCTAATCCTACAAAACCTGCTGAATTTCTATGCAACGAAAGTCAAATTCGCAGTAAAACGATGGTTGAAAGGTGCTTCGACGTGTGGGGTCGTATGTTTCCGGTACTAACGATAGGATCAAGATTCTGGCCATCTGACAGGACAATGGCTGTAATTGTTGCTTCTGCAGTATTATACAACATTACAAGACGAGCAATTCCTCCTCTATTGGTAGATTTAGATATTTATAATAACATTCCATCAACATATGATGCAATAAATATCAATGATGAACGAAGACACATTATTGATAGTTATTTTCATAGGTATGCATTGATGATTATTATGAAAATAATTAACTATATTTTCAAGGTGTTGAAATTGCTTTTTTCTAATTCCAGGTTAGTGTGAATATCTTTTTCTGTAGATGGCTGAGAGAACCTGAAAATAACATTTCATCTGTATCGGAGTCTATTATTTATTGTACAATATTGTACTAACAATAGATACACAGCTTCTTGTGTACAGAGGAAAAAAATCTTGTAATTAGAAGGATTATGGAATAAAGTATATCAGTCAGGAAGTCTTCTAGTAGGTATATTTCATTTAAATGCTACCATGTCTATTGAAACCCAATGTAAAACTGAGGCAAGTAATTCCATAAATCCTAAATATAACCAGTCGTTATTTTTATAAATAAAATTTCTTTAATCTGTTATCTGTTTAAATCCATAGAAAACATAAATTTAAACAACCCAAGTAGATAATACTATTTCAACACTTGATAATTAGTTTTTAATTTCACAACATAAGATAATTCTTTCATATCATTATAGATAAGAACTGTAGGTGATACCTTATCCTCCAACCAACAAAAGCTGGTATAATACTTTTCTCAACTTTCTAATTGTAAATAATCAGGCACTTATTTTTTATGGAATTCTATCATTTTCCATGTTACATTCATCTTAACATACTTCATGAACAAATCCAAATATTTTTAAAAAACATATTTAAATTGCAACATATAAATCACACATGAAATAATATGAAATTATATAAGAAAACTTAAAGTTAGACATCAAATAACTACAACAAATATGTGAAACTTTTGCAAAAGAACTTTACCATTTTTTATGCGCAAATTGCATTAATATTCCTTCAAATAAATTAAGTACCATAATACGTAGCTTGAACAATGCAGGTAAATAATATCACATTATGATTTTAATAATCAGTTTTTGATTCTATAAAATGAAATCATTTTCTATGATTATAGATACAAGCTTATGTAGTGCTCTCCTTTCAACTGCATGCTTCTCAACTTATATATAGAATCTTTTGAAAATTTCAGTACGCTTCTTCAATCACGTATCACATAAAATACATATTTTAATCTGTATCTGAACTGCTCAAAATTTCGGGATCATCTAGAATCTTACGCTTTAAAAGCCGTAATTGTAAATCTTCTCGCTTTATCTGCTTCTTCAATAACTTTTTTTCCAAGCCTTTCTTCTCTTTTAAGTTATCTTTCATTAGATTGAATACCTCTGCTTTGGTACATTTGTATGAATCCAAAAATTCGACCGATTCAGTATTATTTGTCAAAGAACTGGAACGTTTTCGGTTTTTTTGTGCAACATGGGATGGACTCAGAACTGCTTCTTCATTTGGCTGACTTTGGGAAGCATGAATTTTTGATGTGCCAGCGATCGCTTGTTTCAAGAGAGGACTCAATGGAGATCTTAATTTAGACGTTTGACACTTATTCCATATTTCAATTTCATTCTCTTTCAGCAGAAACTACAATCAAATATGGACTTAATTTCAAAGCATTTTTACGGAAAAAGTATTATATTAATGAATTACCTCCAAGACAGGACAATTAGGGGAAGCGTTTTCTTGTTGAACATCGCAATCGAATTATGCATACCTTCAACAGAAATTGATTGTAGAATTTCAAGAGTTTTAATGTCTACTTTATTCAAAGTCGCTGTATTTACCCCTCCACCTGCAATAGATGCAATTTAGATGAAAGCATGAATAAAACAGTGATAAAAAGTAAAATGGTAAAGATTTTACCTGTGCGGTGAGTTTCTTGTTTCAAGACTGCGTAATTTTTACGAGTTACAAATTTTTGGTGTGTCCAAAAATTCTGTATTGATGACAAATTCCTTTCTCTGATACGCGTAGCGTTGTATTACTGTAGTATTGAATTCCAAGCTTTGTTCTTCTCTATGTTGCTAATTCAATAAGTTTCTTTACACTGATATTTTTATATTTTCTGATTAGTGCAATTAAATCTAATTTCTCTTGATCAAAATATTTCATTTTCTGCGACATTATTAATCGAGAATTCAATTAATTGTAAATACCAATGAGTAAAATCTTTACAAATACAATGATATAATTAATAATGTGAACTTAAGAAAATTTTATAAAGTTGTCAAAATCATATGTCGTAATGAGTCTTACTACATTGAAAATTACATTTTTTTAACTTTACATCGAAGAACTATTCGTACATTAATATTTGATACTATAAACTAGTAGTTTCATCGAACATAAACTTTACGTAAATAATTTGACTTGTATTTTAAACGGAAATATTTTTTTTTAATAAAAATTATTATGAAATTTTATACCTGTTTTATTTAATTGTGTTTATCCATTGCTACATTGCACATATAAAAATATGCCGGACACGTGTGTTTCTGAATAGAATATATCAAATATTTTCTTATAATCACGCCAGGCGGCGTTGACTGTACAAAAAGAAAAAAAAATACAGTTGGCAATATCTAGCAGGCGTCTGCCAGATTGGTGAAACTAGCTTTTAGAGAATCAGTCTTATAAAGAAGATAATAAATTGGATAAGGGGATTAACCTCGAGTTTTATGTAAATAATAATATTGAATCGTTAACGAATAATCACACGGATATAGTTTATGCTAATGATAAAGATTTGATAGGTGATAATGATGATGAGCTATCATGTAATAATGATATTAATGATGATGTTTTATGTAATGTGCTATTCCCAATGGCTAATAATGTTTTAAATCATATTCATTCGTAAAATCCTTCTTATGATGATGAAAGCATCGCGAGAAATTTTAGTTCTGAGTTGGATATAATGGAGTCATCTATTGAAGGTTATTACTTCAGTATTAATATGATATGCACTGACATGGGGGATGACAACACCGTTTATGGTGATACACCTCTACCCAAAGATCAAAACAGTTCCGATTCTAATCAACGTATTCTATCGAACCAGCAATTTGGTCAGGGTAAAAGCGATTCATCCTCATTCCTGGAATCTTTGCATGGCCCCGCGAGAAAGCTAACGGGACTTGATCCGGCGCAGGTCAAATTAATTTTGAATTTAATTATTAAGTATTGTACACTCTTTTCTGACAAAACTGGTTGTACACAGGTTTACCAGCATAAAATCAAGCTTACTCATTCTCGTACAATCGTAAAAAAATCGTATCCAGTTTCTTTTAAGATTAGTGAAGCTGTTCGCCAAGAAGTTTTATATATGTTGAAAGAGGAAATAATTGAAAGGTCGGTTAGTCCTTACTGTAATCCATTAAGGATGGTCATCAAGAAAAATGGGTCTGTATGAGTATGTCTGGATGCCAGATACATTAATGCTATAATAGAGGGTGATAATGAAAGTCCACCTTCCATTTCAGAACTTACGCAAGAATCTTTGGGTAAACCCTATATGATAACATTAGACCTTACTCATGGTTATTGGAAGATACCATTGCATGCTGATTCAAGACCATATACAGCTTTCTTGTTAGATGGCCATTTATATCAGTTCTGTCGCAATCTATTCGGGTTAAAAACAGCTGGTAGTGGTTTCATAAGAGCACTGAGTATGGCGATTGGTCATCACATGAATTGTTTCCTTTGCTGCTATGTAGATGACATGTTAATTGTCTCAAGTAGTTTTGAGGAACATCTCCGTCATTTGAAGCAAGTTTTTGAATGTTTTAACACCCATAATTCCACTTTGAGGTTAGACAAAGCTTTATTTTGTCATGAGAAAGTGTCTTTTCTGGGTTTTGTTATTAGTCAGTCAGGAATCCAACCTGATTCTACGAGGTTGGAGTAATTAAAGAGTTTCAGTCTCCAAAAAATAAGGAACAGTTATAAAGCTTTTTAAGAGTGTGTAATGATTACAGGCAATTTACTGTCAAGTAGTCCACCTATGTTGAGCCTTTCAGAAATTTGTTGAGGAAAGAGACGGTCTGGAAATGGACTCAGAGTCATGATGAATCGTTGCAAAACTTGGAATCTAACTTTTGTGATATCACCAAACTACGTTTTTATGATCAAAATAAAAGAATAGTGGTGCAAACTGATGCTTCAGATCATGGTATTAGTGCGTTATTGTGCCAAGAGTTTGAAGAAGGTCCTAAGGTGATTGCTATGGTCAGTCGATGCTTGCAGTATGCTGAAATAAATTACACCACAACCGAAAAGGAGTTGCTGGCAATAGTGTATGGTTTTGATAGATTTAAAGTTTTTCTGTTAGGCAATAAATTTTTAGTTGTTACAGACCATAAAGCTCTAACCTTCATACATTCAACTTAGTTCTTAACAGCCAGACTTAGTCGTTGGTCGTTGCTGATTCAGGAATTTGACTTTGACATTTAGTACTGCAAGGGGAAGGATAATGTGGTAGCAGATTTTTTCAGTAGGAATCAAGAAGGGAAATTAGGTGTTTGTGAGCCACAAACGATTGTGGTAGCGTCAGTTGTAGAAAATGTTGAGTTTGAAAGTGAGGACAAAGATGGTTCAGTATTGATTTGTTTACTTAAGTTAGAAGCAGGTTTCAGGTCCTTGTTAAAAAATATTGGGAAAGAACAGAGAAATGATGCTAACTTGGTTAAATTGGCTCAGATTCACGTGAGTCACGGAAGGTCACAACTCTACAAGGATATCTGGTTTTATCGTCCCACCAATGTGAATCATTGGTGTCTGACGGTCCCTCAGATTCCCAGTGAACAATTTATTCCTCATGAACATGGACGCATGGGTCATCCTGGTATTTATAAGACGTTATTTTTATTGAAAAGACATGGTGAGAGATGCCAAAAGGGTTGTATCTCGTTGTGATCTATGTCAAAGGACCGAGCATTCTGCTGAACCTTCAGAAGGTAAATTTCGATTGGTTAGAGACGATCGACCCGGCGATCTAGTTACGGTAGATTTCTATGAATCCTTGCCGAAGTCAGTAGGAGGTGTCCAGTATGTATTTGTAGAGGTGCCAGGGAATGAGAGGAATGTTCATCAGGCCTGCCATCCAAAGCAGCCAAAAGTGAATGTTCCTACGGAATATTATATCCACAATGCATTCAGACCAACTACAAATAAACCCTACCTATAAACAACATATTCGTATAAGTAATGAAATTAGTTGAATAAAATAGTTATGTGACTCTAATAAATTTAAATACAACAGTTATTAGTTTTATAAATTAATGATACCGATGTTTAAAAAACCCAATAAAATTTATATCCAAAATTTTCAAAGAAAAGTTGATTTGACCTAAAAAGTGAGCATTTAGAGAGTTACCAACAGTCGGTGTTGAAATTTAGTGGTCGGTAAAAAAGATTTCCAATGATAACTGATCAGACATCATGAAAATGGAATAAGCACAAATTTAAACAAGTTTTGAAATGTTACATAATGTATATGTGAAATAGTATTTATATATATATATATACATATAAATTTATTGAATATTAATTAAAACAATGATCACTGTGAAATATTTATTTTAAAAAAGAAGCTCAAAAGATATTTCAATAATTGTTGATTTCCATAAATATTAATATTATCAGACAAACCATACCGTAATTGCTAAGAATTATTAATAAATAATAATTTTATTTTAAATTATTTTGATTTATATTTTTGAACTAATAATTCACATATTAAAGATATATGTTAGAAATACATATTAGTTATAATTTATATATTAGAAACTGTAATTTTTTCTTAAGAGCTCTTTTGATTCTGTGAATCAATCTTCATGTGTTGTTAATGTTGTTGGCCGATTAGCAATTACTTCTCCGTTTTGTTATTAACACCAGCAGAATCTAATATCATTAAATACCATACTTCGTTTGTAGGCCATCATTGTTGGAACCATCCATTTTAGCAAAGCAACATCATTGCCAAGTTTTTATTATTGAGCGCTTGCTGTTAATTTTGTTGATACAATATCTGTATAATAAAACACTTTCCAATCACTAATTTATATTTAAAATAAGAAAATTGAATAAAAAGTTGGAATGAAAACAAAAAATATTCGAACAGCAGTAAAACAGAAGAAGTTTTTTAGTAACAGGTGATAAGACATTACACATAAATAATGTAATCTAAAGTTATACAAGGAAAGGAACTATCTTCTTTAATGAGTTTCCGATGTCCTTCGCTCAATGCCTGTCATCAAAAAGAATTATCTATTAGTAAATAACAACTGATATGAATCGATGGGAATAATAATTAATTAATTAACTTGGAAAGTTTTTTATATTTTAATTTTATACCTTAAAATATTTGATAGTTTTCATACGCAATTCCAGAGTGGCATCCTCATCACGAATGAATAGTCTTCGAGGATGTTGTTGAAATGCAGAAACAGTCCACATATGATTCATCCCTTCTTCCACAGCTTTATAGACTACAAATGCTTTATGAGATCCAGTAATTAAAATCATAACTTCCTTAGCATCTATACAGTTCCCACGCCAACAGTTAAAGATTGTTTTGGAACTTTATTGATGTCATTTCCAAAAAATCGAGCATTGGCTTCTAGAGTATCTTGAGCAAGAGTTTTTACTCTTGTTCGAGAACTCAAAGACAAACCATGTTCGTTAAATGCCATATAGTCATCCGGTCCAATATCTTAAATGTAATAATTATAAAATATAATTGTGACTAATGTATAATAAATCATTAGAATATTTTACCTCCAATCAACAATTCAACACCTCCGGCATTTTTTATTTTTCTTTCAAATTTATCACATTCATATACCATGTCGGTTGCATTGTCATTAAGAATGTTAACATTTTTTGGATCAATATCGATGTGTTTAAAAAAGTTATTGTACATGTAATAATGATAAGATTCTGGATGATCTCAGGGCAAATCAACATATTCGTCCATGTTAAAAGTCTTCACATATTTAAATGATATTTTTTCGGCTTCATAATATTCTATCAACTTTTTGTACATTCCCAACGGTGTACTAGTGGCTGCTTATAAAAAATATACATATTTAAAATATTTCATCATAATCATTTATTGGATTCTATATAAGATAACTTTTTACCTGTAGGCAGGCCAAAGACAGAATATTTATTTTCATTTGGCTGATTCTTTCCATCACATATGTTGCAGACCATTCGTCGACATAATCAACATTATCACCAATTATTAATCATATTATGAATTGTTTAATTTCTCTTATTGAGTAATCGTTGAAAACTTTCAATGCTTTCTACTGAGGTATTGCACTAAAAATGATATCAAATTTTGTAAATTTTTATAGAACTTAGGGTTCAAAATGTAATCATTCTATTAATAATTAGCCAATGATAACCTCAATAATGTATTAAATTTAATGTATAAAATATTAGTGGCTCAGTTAGATCCTTTTCCTGAATTTTAGCCACGACTGGTGGGTCGTGGAGTATGGGTTTGTTGGTTCAATTACATCAATAGAATTGATCCCAAATACTCGAAATGCATACATAACAGCTGGGTGAAGACCTCCAACAAGTACAATTTCTTGGTCATCACTTGTAGAGTTGCATTAAGAGGGTCCATTCTGAGTTCCATTAGTTGTAGCTCCAATATTTGAGTTACCAAGAGTAAATATAACATTGTGAGTCTTTGAAGGTTCCCAGTCATCAATTATTCCATGATTCAAAAGTCTATATTAGATAATATAATTTCGAATTGGACTATTTCTATCAAAAGATCTTTTTCATGAAAGTCTTATTGATCTAGAGCCTATCTCTATGACTTCTAAGACAGCTGGTGAATCAGGCCGTGCTGAAGAAAAATTTTTTTACAAAGATAATAATAATACCCTTCATCTTCAAGACCTGCAGAAGCGGTCCATAATGATCCATTTTGTAGAATTATAATCCTACTCTCCAAGCTCTCTTTTAACTGTTGATAGTTATTAGAATTTCTTCCTTGACTTCTCAGCCAAGTAATTCGAGGGAGAAGAAACCCCTTAGCTTCACAATGAATATTCAGGAGGTTATCAAGACTTGATATGTCTTGGGATTCATAGGTCCATTGAGAAGGAACTTTAACTAACATTTCAGTTGTCGTGCAGTTGAAAAATACTTTATGATCAAATAATCAGAAAAATTAAATATTTAAAAAGTACGAAATCTTTTATTACAAAAAAAAAAATTGCGACATTACTATCTTTTTTATAAAAAACTCTTAAAACACAATTTTAGAACTTTTTATATGAAAACTTGTTACCAAAATATTATTTTTTTCTTTATGTTCGCTATTCTTTTAATACTTTGATAAAAGTTTTACAAGTTTTCATACTTTCATTTAATTCTTATGCAACTAAACGTAAAGTACTTTTGAATTTTATCTGAACACAATTATAATGAAAGTTACACACCATATGGGATATTAACGAAACATTAATCAAATATGTAGTATTCTTATAAATAATATAATTTTTAGAAAATATTAGGCTATTTTATTATTAATAGCATTGAACAAAGAGACTATCTTAATAAATATTCAAATACAAAACAAGTCGTCATATCATCTGAAATATTTAGAAGTTTTGTATATTCATCACAAAAAAATTCTAATTTTTTAACTTTTCATTTCAAAACTAGTAGAAAAAACTATTATGTTAATTTTTTATTATCTTTGCTCTTTTTTAAATATTCTTAAAACATTTTTTGTTGTGGGGTCAACACTGTTGAAAAATATGCGAGTACTGCAGTGTAAGAAGCTGTCGTTTTCCTCTCCATCGAGCATCAACATATTGGAATAGCCTACATTTCATTATAAAAAATTAAAAGGTTATTAGGTAATTTTTTTTTGTATATTAGAGTAAAGTTGTACCAGAACGTAACTACTACTTACCGTGTCATGTACCAACGCCATGATTGTAAGCAGTTGATGTACATTTGGTTTTTGTGGAGTAGTTTTAAACGTTGCATGAATGAACAAATTTGTAACATTAATGGACCTCAGAAATGCAATGTCACCGTAAATAGTTGAATAAGATCCGTCGCTGGATTGTATGGTTGCAACGTGTAACCTTCTGCCATGATTATTTTCAATATAAAATAACCATCGTGGATCACGTAAAATCTCGTTATATTCTTGTAAATTGGCAGGTAAGGCGGGTTGTGTCGATTTGCGCCATTGTTGCATCCTCGGTTGCATTGATATCCACGATTTTCTTAGTGCTGCTTCTCGGTATCTATACACGATAATACTATTGAATGATGATTATAAACCAAATCTTAACAATTAGAACCGTATAAAGCAAAGCACTACAACATTGGATATGTGTCTGATATCATTCGTAATAAAACGCACACAAACTATCAAAATATACAATATTGATTTTTAAAAAAACACCTTGTTTTAATAATGTATATGTTGTTATTGCAATTAATTAAATTTTTTGTCATTTCACAAAAATTTATACTTACAAAACACTGATGTCTTTGTAGATTAATTTTAATAATTCAAAGGGTTGTTTTATAACTTCGTTCTATATATTATTTTCAATGTTAAAAATTTTTCTGATTATTGGATTAGGAAGGTGATTATGATCCCGTAAAAGTTGAAACTGTCTATTGATTATTTTTTCCGTGCTACTGCGACGTTTTGAACGCTTTTGGGAACATTCTAAATATCTATAAATACAGAAATCTATTATCAACATCATTACAATATGACAAATATTACTATCATTCTTTATAATTTATATTTACTGTAAAAGTTAGTTTTTGCAAAAAAATATTATGTATAGTGTATGTGTAAATAATGTAATTAACAATGCGTAAATGGTCATCGTTGTAAATGTTATTTAAAGTTTAACGTAATACTAGCATATCGTGTAAAAATTATTAAATAAATTTTACTTACAAAGTATCTCCTGAAGTAAATGACAATTTATGCCAATGATTTTCAAAAAATGGGTATTACAATTTTCGACGTCTTGTTGCGATTTCACCTTGGCTGAATGATACTTCTGACATTTTCTCAAATTATACACTCTTTATCACAAATCTTTTTAACTTAATTGATAATTAAATCACTGATTAACACTATCGTTAATTGCATTCCAAGTTTTAGAGCAAACTGATAGTAATTTGTAGTTTGGATAGCTACACATCCGAATTACAATATGGAAGCGTTTAATTATTCAGTACATTTCACAGAGCTGCCCTTTTGGTATATTTGTATGTGTTGTCATATCGAATGAAACACTTAAGGATGTGTTTTATATTAGTAGTGGGGATAAAGTGCGATGAAGAATGATGGGTGTTGCGCTCATGCTTCGTGTTCTCTTCAAACGAACGTATCCAACGTATCCAACGTGATAAAGGAGATAAAGGATAAGTGATAAAAGAGATTTTGATTGAGGAAGAGATCAAGAATCGAGGTTAATCGACTTTATATCAGCTTGTAGGTTTGTAATTACAATCGCAAATTTTTTATTTTATACAATCTAATAAATAAAATTATATGAAAACCGAACTACACGTTCAAAAGAATGTACTGGGTTTTATAACTTGAAGATCACAGATTGCATGGTTGCTTTTCTTGTGTGTTTTGTTTTGTATGGAGATTGCTACGGAGATAACAGTTGTCAACATGATTTTGTTTTGATATTTATTGATTTCTTTGTTTTCAAGAAGTTTTCTAATAAACGGCGATACTTACGAAGAACAAAAATTATATTATTCATTTTAGTTTTCTTCGGAAAATACAATAGTTCTTAGAACCAAGTAAATTGATAATTCAAATGTTTTATTTTTCTGTTGATAAAAATTTTTATGATTGGAAATCTGTGTTTTTCTGAATTAATGTTTTATATGTTATGCGTCTCACGCGAATAACTTGTTGCATCCACACAGATAATTAATGATGTATGCTTTACTAAGTTTTTATTTGTAAGATTTTAATCAATTGTTAAATTTATTCGGAAAACTCGGATAACCTCTACGATTTTAATTGCATAATGAATTTAAAGTGTTTTACATAAACAAGGTATTATTAGTGGAATAATATATCAGTGTATAAATCATTTCTTTTCATGTCCTAAACGTCTATTGATGGATTTTTTTACTGTGCTCAGTGTATTCCATTTTCGGTCAGCGCTCAAAATGGCTAATCGACGTCAGAATTTTGGAGGCATTAAAGATAGAATTTATAAAGGATATGCGTACCTAGTGCATATGAGACGTAACGATATCATGTAAGTAATAAACACGTAGTAATACATACTCATTTTTAAATTCATACATGCATATATAAAAATGTTCGTATTCATCTATTTAAAGTATTTTATTTGATAAATACATCTTGTCCAACTAAAAAAAAAAATTTTTTTATCCTTACATGATGTTTTTTTGAAGTTAACAATTAGTTTTTCAAAAATTTATCGAAAAGATATTGATAGAAATTAATTTTTAGATAAATAAGATGATGTCTGAAAGATCTCTAAAAAATTTTTTGGCTTTCTTTTGTACATTATTTTGGACGTCATTTGAACAAATTTTTATACAGAAATAGACATTTTTTTGGATGTCAATAAGACAACTATAAAATTATGAAAAAGTATTTAGGGATCTTTTTATCTAATTACTTTTTATATTTACCAGTTATTTTTTATATTTATCCTCTTATTAGTACTATACTTATAAAATTTACAGATATTTACGATGCAGAAACTATTTCAATCACTTTCGTCGCGGTCGAGGGAGAATTATAGGTGGTGTTTTCGAACATTTAACAATCCATAACCATGCACCAGAACGAAATTAAAATATAATAGATCACTTTTTAAGTGATTTGCAAGAAGCTTACAGAACACAATTTCGAAGTCCATGAGTGATTTACAACTTGATATCAATCATGTAAGTCCCATCATATTTACAGATTTTTGTGCTTTCATTGTGTATATAATTTATTTACAATTTTTATTGATGTTGTGATATGTTTCAATGCTTCAGTTTGTATCGTATTTTCTAAAAGTAATATAACTTTTATTATTATCGTATATTATTGTATATTCTTTTGAGTCTAAGCATTTAAAGCTTCTTTTGCAAAAGAAAAACACAATTTCAGTTTTTTTTAAGTGCATCTGCATTAACTTTAGTAGGCTTATGTCAATTCGAATATGAGGACATAGAAAGTAGATAACTTGTAGAAATGAAAACTCAATAAGACTATTCAAAAAAGTAATGAAGATGTCGGTAAATAATAAAATTATGTAATTATTTATTTTCGATTGAATCATCGTCATCATTGTTCTGAATGACGACTTTAAAAAAATGATGTACTGGTGAAAAATTTGGACTAAAAGGAGATGCAGTGCGGGGGCGGGGAATGCGGCGTTTTGGAGCAATGCTTTCACTATCAAAGAAGAACTCGTGAACCACGAGAATGCGGCTGCCAATTTGCTCTACTTCACAGGGTGGACATCGCGTGACTAGCGGTATTTTCTTATAATTCAACCGTTAAATTGAAACTTTACTACTTGACATTTTGTCTAGTGTTCTGAAGTTTTGTATAACGCGTTTGGGGTTCACCAATACAACTTAAAAGTCATTCACAATTCACTACTGCTTCTACTGTTATTTTTTTTTTATTATCAAATGTTTACTGATAAAAACTCTTATTCCGATTTTTATAGCACTAAAACAAGTATTTAAAACTCGAAAATCACATTAATTAAATAATAACTTCAATTCATTATGTAATTATAATCATAATGAATTGATTAGAAATTTATTTAATTCACGCTTGCAATTACCATTTTAAAAAGAATCACGTGTTCTAAATAATAAAATATTCAATATACATCACGCTAAATTGTAAAAAAAAACATCACGTAATACGTTAGTAGATATTTTTACAGTTTCTAAGACTTTACAATTGTTGAAATATACAAGTTTTATTAATATGAAGCAGTGTAATAATAAAAAAAGTAATAGGCTTTAGTTATTTTGCTTTTATTTGTCGATTTTCATGTTTTAATTATTTTCAATATAACTAGTTCTTGAAGAGTAACAATAAGATAAATGTACATATTCTCTACTAGTTTCATAGGCCCATTTTGGCACATTAGAGTAGTTTTCTTGTCAAGTAATAGAATTATATATGACTTTCTCTCATTAAAAACTTTTTTTAAACTAATATTTTTGAAAACATATTACAATGTTTTAAAAATAATTAATATGTCTTCTTTGGGAATTTTTCAAGAGTATTTAAAAAATGTTTATTAAAAATATTGACAAAAAGAAATCTGTGAAAAAGGTTATGAAACTTTACATAGTAGCAAATAAATGTCAGTACCAAATAAGAACACAATGAAACTTAACTGAAGATTATTGTTCTTTTATTCTCTCAGGAGTAAAGTCGTGTGGTGAGAATTTGCCCTCAAGAAACATTTTGTGTAAAAATAAAAAGTGAACATTAATAGAATTACATATGTAATTGATTTTAGGCATCGAGAAGCGGCATTGTTACATCCGATGATAAGAGCTCTACCTCGTATGAGGTATTGGCAGCGAAATAGAGATTTGCCGGCCGTTGAATCAATTATTCAATTATATGAGACGAATAATCAACCTAGATACGGACAATTGATGAGTCATGGAAATAGTGAAATACACATTCAATCAACTAGAACAGAAGAAGGAAATGAAATCGTTGGAATAACTTTTTCAGATCAACAGTTATCATCAAGAATCACGACAAATAACCAGTCTCTCTTTATTTCAACAAATCATTTTGACGTTCCTCACGGAATTAATGTGGCCCGAAATTTGGCAGTAATTGTTCAACATGAAAATTATGTAAGTTTGCTTTAGTTTTTGTTTGATATTTAAATATCGACTGAAGTTTGTGCTGTCTTTTTTTAACCTATATCTCCCTCAATTATTCTTCCGAACCTCTTCTTGTCTGCCGAACTAATAACTATTCTGAAATCAGTGAAAAAATGACTGTTAAATAAACTGCTAAATTTTTCTTTGAGTGTTTTCCACTAGGTTTTAGTTTGTTAAACAACACGGAACAACTTACCTATCGTGGAATAATCAGACAAATGCTGGAAACAACTGATGAAAATTTTGTTCCCCACAAAGTATTTTATAACTTTAACGATAATGTCTATGAAACATTAAAAACTCTATTTAATGAAGAAACAGTTATAAAAGGAACCTTTTCATCATATTGTCGGGTATGTACGTTAGTCAGACTGGAAGGAACTAAAATATTTAATTATTTTGGAAAATCGATTTTTTAATGCTAATTTTTTCTCAGATCATTCTCGAAAAACAGTGATGTTGAACATTCAATTAAATAATAATGATCTCATTTTCATAAAAAAGTTAATTTTTTTCACTCTGCTTCCTTCCAATCGCATTGTCGAAGCTTTTACCTTATTAAAAGAAACTGTACCTGCAGTGATGATTGAAATGGTTCAATTATTTCACTACTACCATGACAATTGGATAATAAATGTAAAACCAGAAAATTTCAGTTTTTATGAAGATCAGGATGCACTGTTGAATTGTCAAGATGCACACTGGAAAATGATTGACAGTTTTCTCTTTACTCGGAACAGAAATATTTGGAGTTTTCTCGGTAAGATCTAAATGAGCCAATGGGAAAATAGTCGTTTTTAATTTCTTTTTTTTTCAATGATTGTTTAGAAGTCTACTATAAATACTACACACAATGTTATTTATCACTGAATCGGATTGCGGATAGAAGACGGATATATGGAATACCACGGGCTCGTCCGATCATTAATCCATCGACAATTTCTAGATTATGGAGGTTGATTAACGATCATGATATTGATATCTCTGACTTTCTTGATTCAACAACAGCACTATTAGAGCAGTGTATTAACAATTCAATATTTAATGGAATATTCCCAGACAATAATTGTGTAGTGGCAATGTACGATGAAGGTACAAACATGATAAATCAAAAATAATATGAATATGTAATCAACGTTAGAGTCGAGTCATAATGAATTCATGTCTTTTGTCTCACATATGTTGCAATTGTAGAAGTCACAAATGTCGATGAAGAGCTTGCTTTGACGAAGAGAGACGGATTAATCAAAGGTAAAAGAAATGACTAACACCATTAGTTGTCCTTCAAAAATTTCGATAATGAGTGTTGTTGAGAATTAATTAATTCTCAATTCAAAAAATCAGCTCAGGAAACTCCGACGGCCATCTTGATACTGAGTCGATAATCAATCGACCAGATAATCAATGAATTCTCAAATTCTAGTCACTCAATTAACTAAAATCTGGTGTCAAGTTTGACCTGTGAAGTTCCTGTCGCGCTTTCTTCTTCCTGTTCTCAAGACATTCAGACGCCATTCATAGTTATTCATCAAAATTTAATTCTTGTGAGACAATCTGTGAAGCTTGTGACATTCAAAGTAATATTAATCATTCATCTAGTCATTCTAAAACTTAATCAACAGATATTTCGAGACAATTCATAGTATCTTCAATCTTTAGAATGAAGTGAATTCTTTTTTTGTTCTCATTCACGTGTACACGCCATTCTAATTTCTTTCACTTAAATCTATAAATTTTGAATCAATCATTAATTCAAGTGACATTCTGAATCGACGGAAACATTCAGTACTCCATTCGATAACTACATCAAGTGTCATTTTAGACATTTAAGATTTATTTCACCTGAAATAAATTACATTCTCTTCGCATTGCTAGTTAGGCTTACGCCACGTGCACAATCATATTCTTGCTTGACTTAAGAAGTGTGTTGAGCTCGTGTGGGAGGTCAATAATACTGAACACACCAAGTCGAGCTAATTAATAGACATTCATAAACATTCAGTGATAAATCAGTGACAGACATTCACCAAGTATTCGAGGAATCAAACTTGTATTATTGTGTACCTGTTGATAGTGTTCAATAAACTTGTTATAATTTTTGTTAAACTAAGACCTGTCTACCATTTGCTCTGACCCGGCACACTTATCCCTATCCTTAAACGGTTAGGCTCATTTCATGTTTGAGAATTCTCAATAAGTGTATTTAATTTGAATATTATGTCTTATGGAAGGTTGTTTCGTCACGGGGGATGGTCGATGCTTGGGTTGCATGGTCGCTATAATTGAAATCGAGTTCTTAACTTGTGAACATGCCGTAATTTGTAAAGCCTGTTTGAGAAGAATGAGGAAAACAGCAGCAAGAAGTGGCACACCGCTAAAGTGTGCTGTGTGTCGAGCTATTCCGATACGAGTAAGAAGAGTTGAATAAAAAGTCAACGTCACTATAAATGTTGAGAGTAACAACATTTGTTTTTTTTATACGTGTATTCATATATTTATTTCATTTTTTTCAACAAATATAACAGTAAATAGTTTTTCATGATATTTCTAAATAAAAAAACTAAGACTAATACAATGTGTTTTAGCTCACAGCTTAAGACAAATTGAAGGAAATTTCCAATACTCAGAGATTTTTAATGAAATGAATATCAATGATGTGAATTTTATAATAGATGTGAATGACGAGTAACTAAGAACTGTGTTTAGATAAATAGTGAAAGTACTTTACTTTTTGATGCTGAAAAAATTCAATTAAACTACAATAACTAATAAAAAATGTTTTAAGAATATTTAAAAAAGAGCAAAGATAATAAAAAATTAACATAATAGTTTTTTCTACTAGTTTTGAAATGAAAAGTTAAAAAATTAGAATTTTTTTGTGATGAATATACAAAACTTCTAAATATTTCAGATGATATGACGACTTGTTTTGTATTTGAATATTTATTAAGATAGTCTCTTTGTTCAATGCTATTAATAATAAAATAGCCTAATATTTTCTAAAAATTATATTATTTATAAGAATACTACATATTTGATTAATGTTTCGTTAATATCCCATATGGTGTGTAACTTTCATTATAATTGTGTTCAGATAAAATTCAAAAGTACTTTACGTTTAGTTGCATAAGAATTAAATGAAAGTATGAAAACTTGTAAAACTTTTATCAAAGTATTAAAAGAATAGCGAACATAAAGAAAAAAATAATATTTTGGTAACAAGTTTTCATATAAAAAGTTCTAAAATTGTGTTTTAAGAGTTTTTTATAAAAAAGATAGTAATGTCGCAATTTTTTTTTTTGTAATAAAAGATTTCGTACTTTTTAAATATTTAATTTTTCTGATTATTTGATCATAAAGTATTTTTCAACTGCACGACAACTGAAATGTTAGTTAAAGTTCCTTCTCAATGGACCTATGAATCCCAAGACATATCAAGTCTTGATAACCTCCTGAATATTCATTGTGAAGCTAAGGGGTTTCTTCTCCCTCGAATTACTTGGCTGAGAAGTCAAGGAAGAAATTCTAATAACTATCAACAGTTAAAAGAGAGCTTGGAGAGTAGGATTATAATTCTACAAAATGGATCATTATGGACCGCTTCTGCAGGTCTTGAAGATGAAGGGTATTATTATTATCTTTGTAAAAAAATTTTTCTTCAGCACGGCCTGATTCACCAGCTGTCTTAGAAGTCATAGAGATAGGCTCTAGATCAATAAGACTTTCATGAAAAAGATCTTTTGATAGAAATAGTCCAATTCGAAATTATATTATCTAATATAGACTTTTGAATCATGGAATAATTGATGACTGGGAACCTTCAAAGACTCACAATGTTATATTTACTCTTGGTAACTCAAATATTGGAGCTACAACTAATGGAACTCAGAATGGACCCTCTTAATGCAACTCTACAAGTGATGACCAAGAAATTGTACTTGTTGGAGGTCTTCACCCAGCTGTTATGTATGCATTTCGAGTATTTGGGATCAATTCTATTGATGTAATTGAACCAACAAACCCATACTCCACGACCCACCAGTCGTGGCTAAAATTCAGGAAAAGGATCTAACTGAGCCACTAATATTTTATACATTAAATTTAATACATTATTGAGGTTATCATTGGCTAATTATTAATAGAATGATTACATTTTGAACCCTAAGTTCTATAAAAATTTACAAAATTTGATATCATTTTTAGTGCAATACCTCAGTAGAAAGCATTGAAAGTTTTCAACGATTACTCAATAAGAGAAATTAAACAATTCATAATATGATTAATAATTGGTGATAATGTTGATTATGTCGACGAATGGTCTGCAACATATGTGATGGAAAGAATCAGCCAAATGAAAATAAATATTCTGTCTTTGGCCTGCCTACAGGTAAAAAGTTATCTTATATAGAATCCAATAAATGATTATGATGAAATATTTTAAATATGTATATTTTTTATAAGCAGCCACTAGTACACCGTTGGGAATGTACAAAAAGTTGATAGAATATTATGAAGCCGAAAAAATATCATTTAAATATGTGAAGACTTTTAACATGGACGAATATGTTGATTTGCCCTGAGATCATCCAGAATCTTATCATTATTACATGTACAATAACTTTTTTAAACACATCGATATTGATCCAAAAAATGTTAACATTCTTAATGACAATGCAACCGACATGGTATATGAATGTGATAAATTTGAAAGAAAAATAAAAAATGCCGGAGGTGTTGAATTGTTGATTGGAGGTAAAATATTCTAATGATTTATTATACATTAGTCACAATTATATTTTATAATTATTACATTTAAGATATTGGACCGGATGACTATATGGCATTTAACGAACATGGTTTGTCTTTGAGTTCTCGAACAAGAGTAAAAACTCTTGCTCAAGATACTCTAGAAGCCAATGCTCGATTTTTTGGAAATGACATCAATAAAGTTCCAAAACAATCTTTAACTGTTGGCGTGGGAACTGTATAGATGCTAAGGAAGTTATGATTTTAATTACTGGATCTCATAAAGCATTTGTAGTCTATAAAGCTGTGGAAGAAGGGATGAATCATATGTGGACTGTTTCTGCATTTCAACAACATCCTCGAAGACTATTCATTCGTGATGAGGATGCCACTCTGGAATTGCGTATGAAAACTATCAAATATTTTAAGGTATAAAATTAAAATATAAAAAACTTTCCAAGTTAATTAATTAATTATTATTCCCATCGATTCATATCAGTTGTTATTTACTAATAGATAATTCTTTTTGATGACAGGCATTGAGCGAAGGACATCGGAAACTCATTAAAGAAGATAGTTCCTTTCCTTGTATAACTTTAGATTACATTATTTATGTGTAATGTCTTATCACCTGTTACTAAAAAACTTCTTCTGTTTTACTGCTGTTCGAATATTTTTTGTTTTCATTCCAACTTTTTATTCAATTTTCTTATTTTAAATATAAATTAGTGATTGGAAAGTGTTTTATTATACAGATATTGTATCAACAAAATTAACAGCAAGCGCTCAATAATAAAAACTTGGCAATGATGTTGCTTTGCTAAAATGGATGGTTCCAACAATGATGGCCTACAAACGAAGTATGGTATTTAATGATATTAGATTCTGCTGGTGTTAATAACAAAACGGAGAAGTAATTGCTAATCGGCCAACAACATTAACAACACATGAAGATTGATTCACAGAATCAAAAGAGCTCTTAAGAAAAAATTACAGTTTCTAATATATAAATTATAACTAATATGTATTTCTAACATATATCTTTAATATGTGAATTATTAGTTCAAAAATATAAATCAAAATAATTTAAAATAAAATTATTATTTATTAATAATTCTTAGCAATTACGGTATGGTTTGTCTGATAATATTAATATTTATGGAAATCAACAATTATTGAAATATCTTTTGAGCTTCTTTTTTAAAATAAATATTTCACAGTGATCATTGTTTTAATTAATATTCAATAAATTTATATGTATATATATATATATAAATACTATTTCACATATACATTATGTAACATTTCAAAACTTGTTTAAATTTGTGCTTATTCCATTTTCATGATGTCTGATCAGTTATCATTGGAAATCTTTTTTACCGACCACTAAATTTCAACACCGACTGTTGGTAACTCTCTAAATGCTCACTTTTTAGGTCAAATCAACTTTTCTTTGAAAATTTTGGATATAAATTTTATTGGGTTTTTTAAACATCGGTATCATTAATTTATAAAACTAATAACTGTTGTATTTAAATTTATTAGGGTCACATAACTATTTTATTCAACTAATTTCATTACTTATACGGAATGTTGTTTATAGGTAGGGTTTATTTGTAGTTGGTTTGAATGCATTGTGGATATAATATTCCGTAGGAACATTCACTTTTGGCTGCTTTGGATGGCAGGCCTGATGAACATTCCTCTCATTTCCTGGCACCCATTTGTAGTACTTGATGCATTTTTAAAGTTAGTTGCTCTCTACTCTATGGATAGGCCTACTACCAAAGCTACCCTTAATAATCATATTCACAAGTATATCCCAGTGCATGGTAAACCATCACGTATATTATGTGATAATGGAACTCAATTCACGGCACACTTATGGAGGTCCACCTTGCAATAGCTGGGTATACAAGTTACCTTTTCGTCGATCAGATACCCACAATCCAACTTAACTGAAAGGGTGATGTGTTAGCTCGGTCGTTTCTTTCGCACCTATTGCCACGATCGGCATACACGGTGGGCTAAGAACATTAAAATAATAGAAACATTTCTGATCTATACAACTCATTGTAGTACTAATGACATTTTATTTGAATTACATTATGGTGAACAAGTGCAGGATAAACTCAGAGATCTTTTAAGTTATCCAGACTCTCTTCCTATTGATCGTACTGTCCAGTTGCACAATGCCAAAGAGGTTATCCATAAAAAATTTAAACAAAGGGCAAAGAATCAGGAATCTTAAGCTCGAATCATTATTGACGTAAGCCATAAAGTTCTATTGAGAGTACCACATCTATCCAGCAACACGGATCATGTTACCCACAAGTTCTTTCATTTGTTTGAGGGGCCTTATTTAGTGCGTAGAAAATTAGGGCCCAACACTTATATTCTTCAGGCCATTGATAGCGATACTATCATTGGCACCTACAATAGAGCTATTTTGAGGAGGTATTGGAAGTGAGTCATCAGTCCGCGCTCATGTGCTGCTCACTTGTTGGCCGTTGAACTCGCTCACATTTTTAATGAACTCAGTTGACAAATGTTTATGCTTGTAATTAGTACTTATACAGACTTCGTAATGATTAGCGTATAACCTCATTTAATCCAGATATGTATTTTAAATGCTCAATGACTAGGTCTTGGTATTGTCGAGACCGCGTATGTTATTTACGATCTCTATTTTCGATGCTCATAACGTCATTCTATCACTAAATCTATCTGTATGTATCAGAACACTCGTTATAAATTTCTCACCGTGTTCAGTGTTTCTTTAATATACTGTAAATATATCGAACATAGTCATGCTGGTGTTTTAATTCCATCCAAGGCATGAAGTCAAAAGGGGAATGATGTAGTGCGTAGGCCTAACCTTTGCACTAATTAAGTGAATTTAAACGGCTCCTGCGTAAGTGTCCAGGGGGCGTTGCTTTAATTATAAAGGTGTCGCTTGACTCCCGGTCAAGTTGTCAAGACGCCGAATTTTCTCTCTTACGTCTGGGACGCTGACTAAGGTACACGAAGGATCAAGCTATCATCGCTCCGCTCCAATAAAACTCAGGACTCGTGCCTCAAACAAAAAGGGACGTTTTGGAAACTTGGCCATTCTTGGGAGTCTTCCTGGTTCTACATGTTCAACGTCACTACATCTAACCCAAAGAGTCACGTAATCTAAAAGGCAACTGAGCACGGTAAGAGATTTCATTTTAATATTCAGCTAACTAGTCAATAACTCAAGTCCTGGTCACGTTCGAGCATATAAAGAAAGCGTAAATGAGTATTTATTGTTTTTTTTTTTTCAACAAACTGAGTGTCACGAAATATGTTGAGTTCTGCATAATTGCAGAAATGTCGCGGAATCCAGTGACAAACCTGGATTCATGTTTTTCTAAATATTTGTAACAATAGCAACTTAATCAATACATAAATAAAACTCGCCATTTGCTACTAATTTTCATTGCTCACTCAATTCATTAAAATTGTCACACCACAGTATGAACGTTCGAAACTCTAGCTACATAATGATTGCGTGAAATCGATTACTTACAATTTCTTTCATACTGCATTATTATTATAGAATAACAAAAAATGAACATTTTCTTTCTCCGGAACAAAAAATATCTGAACACTGCACAGTTATTTGATGCAATTACTTCTTTTCCATACAATAATAAACTTTTCGTTGTAATATATATTGTACAGAATAACTTATGAATAGAATTATTATTTCACTACAGTAACTGTAAGTTATTGGTATTATTGAAGTTTAAAAAAGAAAGAATTTCATCAGCTAGAAAAATAATGACATTTTAGAATGTCTTGAAAGGTTGGAATGTTCCGATATGTAAATAAAAAAGTTGCATGATATCATATACATCAAAACAGATATAAAATCATTTCTAAACTAGTGTCTACTTTATTATGGAAAATATCCGTAGAAAATTTTTTATTCTTTATCTCGGCAATTATGTAAGATATGTATAAGTTTTGAATAAAAATTGTAGAACATTCGATTTCAGACGAAAATTATTCTTATCTTTTTACCCTTATCTTTGATAGTTAGGGCACGAATTTATAGCAATATCTATGTTACATTACTAGAATATAAGTATGTAACATTAGTAACATTACATCCATATTATAACGATATAACAGTGTTTACTGGATACATTAAGCATTGTACTTATGGTTTGCAATTCTCTATTAGTTACAGTGGGTAGCTAGAAAAGACTATTTTTTAACGAGAAAAAATGCGTTTTTATATAAACGCATTTTCATATACTTATAAATATCTATTGATCGAATCAGCGTAATAAACGAAGTTAATCAATCTAAGCTTCGAAATGCATTTTTATAAGTTATTGAATGTAAATGAGGGGTTTAATGAATATTTTTATTAATTTTTGTGGTATGTACGTATTGAATCAGCATGGAAAACAGAAACATTTAGCATTTATTTTCATGAGAAAGACGACATGAAGTTCACTGTGACATAATATTCTATGTACAACGCATTTATTAAATCGCGGAAAAGGCATATAATTTCCAAAAGAAAAGACAGAGAAAGATACATATATATATATATATATATATAGATATATACATAGAGAGAGAGAGGCAAAATTAAAGGAAAAAATCTACACTCTGCGATGAGAAGCACTGTCTCAACAATAAAGCAGCTTGTTTGACAAGCAACTCGCAGCTACCACTCCTACTTTTTTTACTCATGCCATTGGCTGGAACAGTGATGATGGAAAAACCGTGAACTTGAAGCAAGTAGCAGTATGAAAAAGCTCTCAGTAATCCATTAAAAATGAGCAAAGAGTGAGTATTTTATTTTTCAGATGTAATCAATTAACAGTCATCATTATGATGTAATTTATTTATTTTTTCAATCGTTCAGTGTTATGACAATAGTAAAGAACGGATTTTTTATAAATTTACATCATTACATAGTATTTTCTTTATGGCATAAGGCTTGAAAAAGCATGAAGCTTTTTTGCAAATTTTTGCGTCTTGTACTAAAATAAGACCTCGACCCATGAGTGAACGTGATCTTCTATCACAACGTGGACATGAACTAGCTTTTCAACGCATGCATAGCCGCAAATCTGTACTAGCCATCCCGAGTGAGTGTTCCATCAGCTCATTTATTTTTAATATATACTCAAATTATTTACATAATCAATCATCTCATTAACATAAGTAGAATGCTGCCACTTTGGTAGACCACCTTTTACCTGTTACCTTATTTGATGGCCGGTGGGTCGTTGAGGAGTATTATGGTTCTATCAGCATAACCCTATTTATTCTATATTATCAGCAAACACACCATTATGAACCTATATTGAATCTCAGTGTGGCAATAGGCTCGCGTTCTTTTTGTGCGGCTCGCAAGAAAAGTTATGCTACGGCCCCCGCCTTACATCGTTGTGTTTCTAAATGTCCGCGTTGTGGTAATGCACCTGTTTGTAAAACTGTAAAACAGCGAGTATGTAATGAGTGTAATAGATATTTTGTAAGTGATAGCTGCTATGATAAACATCTATTAAATAGGTCTGCTTCACTAAATGGCAAAGATAAAGATTTAACCATTTGTAATCTAATACAAATTTGTAAAAAATATTTTCATTTAAAAATATACAGTACATCTGAAACGAAACAGCACGTGTGTAATGAATCTTTTTGTCGTATTTGTAATTGTAGCCACCCAATGAATCATCGCTGCTATATGAGCCTTCTTGAACCAACGAGACCTCAAAAAGTAGTATTTTTATTTTATGATTTCGAAACACAACAACACGATCATGTTAAAAGTGATAAAATGACAAAATTACATGTCCCTAATCTTTGCGTTGTTCAGAAAGTATGCGTTTTTTGTGCTGGAAATAATAATTTATTACAAAACTGTGCATTTTGTGGTAAACGCGAATATGTGTTTCATGACAACCCGATCGGTAATCGTGTAGATCTAGATCTAGATCTAGATCATTTCAAACATATAAATATTTTACTGAAATAATATGTATCGTCCATAATGCTTGAAGTTTTGATGCCCAGTTTATTTTTTGTTATTTAGTAGAAAATAAAAAAACACCGATTCCAAACCTTATTTTGAACGGGAGTAAAATTATTGTCATGACAATAGATAATGTAACATTTTTAGATAGTTTGAATTATTTACAAATGCCTTTAAGGGCTCTACCTAAAGCATTTCGCTTTGACAGTGAGATAACTATAGGCTTTTTTCCACATTTATTCAACACTCCTGAAAACATCAATTATGAAGGTCCTCTTTCTGATATGAAATATTACTCCCCTGATACAAAGCATAATGAAAAACGCGAGTCTTTCATAACATAGTATAATGAAAAGAAACAGGCTAACTATACTTTTAATTTTCAAAAAGAATTCATTCACTACCGTCGTGCTGATGTTATCGTGTTAAGACGTGCCTGCATAGCTTTCAGCGATATCATACTTAAATGTGGTGATGTTTGTCCTTTTTCTGAATGTTGTACATTAGCATCAGCATGCTCAAAAATTTTTAGAAAAAAATTTCCAAAATCTAATACAATTGGCATTTCATCGCCACGCGACGCATATCGGTGGTCATCCAATCAATCATCAATAGCGATTTCATGGCTAATAGTCCAGGAGAAAAAACGTGGTTACATTATAGATCATGCTGCACGCCGTAAAGAGATCCGGTTACCTTGTGGTACTTTAGTCGATGGTTATTATTGTAATCCAGAAACTCAGGAAAAAGCTGTATTCCAATTCCATGGGTGTTATTGGCATGGCTGTACAATGTGTTATCGCGTGAACAGAGATCAACAACTTCGTACAGGTGAAACACTTGATCAACGGTTAGAATTAACACGAGCCACTCCAAATATAATACGTTCAACAGGGTATACTCTTATTTAGGAGTGGGAGTGTAACTTCCGACAGTTTCTGAAAAATAATCCTAGTTTGGAAATATCTATTAATTCTCACCCCTTATTACAAAATACACCTCTTAAACCGCGTGATGCTCCCTTTGGAGGCCGTACAGGAAACTTCGTATCATGACGTGATGCTAATGAATCTGAAAAAATTAACTATGTTGATGTATGCTCACTTTATCCTTACGTGTGCAAAACTGGTAAATTTCCCATTGGTCATCCTACAATTAATGTTTACGATGAATGTGATGAAATTCTTAAAAATAAAAATAATTTTGATCAGATTGAAGGGCTTGTAAAATGTACATCTTACCACCCCGAGACCTTTTATATCCTATTTTACCGGCAACATTTTACGGTAAACTCTTATTTGTATTATGCAGAACATGTGCTGAAACAATTAATCAGCGTAACTGTTATCATAATGATATAGCTGAGCGTGTATGACACGGTACATGGGTCGTTGACGAAATACGTAAAGCTATCAAAAAAGGCTATAAAGTTTTGAATGTATTAGAAATATGGCAATGTGAGATGACTCAATATAACCGCGACACCGACGTTCGAGGTCTTTTTACTGAGGATAATAACACTTTTTTAAAAATTAAACAAGAAGCAAGCGGCCGGCCAAAATAATGTGAAAATAATTCAATTAAACAAAAATTATATCTAGAAAATTATGAAAAAGCTGAAGGCATTAAATTAGAAAGAGAAAAAATAACCTATAATCCTGGTTTGCGGTCAGTTGCAAAATTATTTCTAAATTTGTTATGGGGTAAATTTAGGCAGCGTGAATATCTTACCCAAACAGAAATAGTAAATAATCGTGTTAAGCTCATGGAATTACTGTCAAATCCTGAGATCGATATCACCAGCTTACACTGTGTTAATAATGATGTTCTGTATATATCATACGTACAAAAAGAGGAAGCTCTCGTGTCACACCCTACTACAAATGCTGTCATAGCAGCTTACACAAGAGCTCAAGCTCGTTTGAAGTTATATTCTTATCTAGAAAAATTAGGTCCACGCGCTTTGTATTGTGACACTGATTCAGTAATTTATATTTCTGATGAAAATAGTACAGATCTTAAAACAGGCAACTATCTGGGCGATGTAACTGATGAGTTAGAAAGCAATGGTACAGGTAGTTACATACAATCTTTTATTTTTGGTGGCCCGAAAATTTATGTTTACATTGTACAAAAGCCTGACGGTTCAATAGCTGAAGTATGTAAAGTAACAGGTGTAACCCTGAATTATACAAATAGTAATTATATTAATTATGAAACAATACGCTCGTTGATTACAGGCGAACGTACAGCGCCTATAGTAATTTCGTTTGACGCAATTAGACGAACACTCTTCAATCAAGTTGTTACTCGTCGTGAAACAAAAACAACCCGTATACAAAATAAAAAACGGCGCATTAACGATGAGTTATCGACACTACCATTTGGATATCGAACAAGTGATTAAATATAAATCTTTGAATAGCATAACGCTGTATTTGTAAAATTTTTACTGTGTTTTTGAGGCGTGCCTATGTTAAAATAATGTAAACATATATTGAAATATTTTAATAAAATAAAAATAAATATATGCTGTTATAAACAATAACAGAGGGTCTTATCATTTTTAATTACGTTTGCATGAAAAAAATAATTTGCTATGAGCACGTGTATATGTGTCGGCCATTATGCCGCGTTGCTAAGCAACGGCGTCAAACATTGGCGTGTGATACACGTGCTGCGTAGCATCAAACATATACCTATCTTTTTTCTAGGAATTCATTAGCCGAGGTGTTGTTGCGCTCTCACTCGCACAATTTACTACTTAAGCGCCACGCCTGTAACTGAAAAGATGTTAGAACATACAAATCTGCGCGTAGCGGCCGTAAATACGGTAACGCGTTCGTGCGCAGCTTCCTTCAGTCTCATTTTCTCGTGTAGCGAGCGACAGCAACAGGCCCCCCATGCGTAGGCCCTGGCTGGGCAAGACTGATCGCTCGAAACGTCGCTCGGCCAGCGTAAATCGGACTCAGTCCCACCGCGCGCCAGCCCCACTACACTCATTCTCGAGCGTGGTAACACAGCTGCCGCTTACCTGTCGAAAGCCATACCATAGCGCCAGCCGCTAGATGGCTCGTCAAGGCCCTTTAGCAAAACTACACCTCGTGCTACGTTAGACGCGTGCCCCAATAATTAAAAATTTGGTAATTCGAGGAGACTTACATTATAATTATCAATTAAAATTCAATAATCATATTTTTAAATACGAATGAAAATTTTTATTCAAATTCTTTACCCCCACGCAGCGCCTACCCCCACTCCTTGTAAAACCGCTCTGGCTGACAAAAATTCAGCGCCACTTTGTGGTGGGGATGGGAGTGGGGTCCGCCAAAGTGGCAGCATTCTGCTAACATATTTCTTTTATTGAATGAAGAAGTTAGTGTTACTTTTCAGTTTATAAATTTGTGTTTTCTTCTCATGCGTGAACCCATACTAATTTTCTATTTCATAATCTCATAAACGTAGGAACGATATTCAATCCTGACTACAGTAGAGCATTATCAAATAACTATGTTATCCTCCTAGTTCAACAACCACCAATGTCAGCTATTAATGGAGCTACATCTCTAAGACGGTCAAATCACAATCTCCATGATCCTTCCAGAATGGATACTTTGTCACCTAGTGGACTTGTCAATCAACAACAGTCATCGCCAAACTTGATTTCGAGTCAAGTGCATGGTTATATAACGAGTAATCATCAAAATAATGAAGCAGGAGGATTTTATTAACATGTAAGTGTTTATAGACATGAAAATCTATAATAAAGCAACAGGCAAGTACATCTCAAACTATCGATGGGAGATATTTTTTATGATTCTATTTTTTTCATTTTTATGATTTCTTTGTATTATTTTAAATTTTTTATTTTAAAAAGATTACTATCACCTGTATTTTCGACTACCGAGTAAGAACATTCTTATATTTATATTGCATATTTTTGTAGAAATTTATTACATGCTCAGAAGAATTAAAGAGGATCATAAATGAAGTCCATTAAATCTTTCTATAATTAACATGAGCAAAGAAAGAGATCGTCCAATATGTATTAGTATATATACTGCAAAGTCAACAATCGACTTATCCTGCTAATCAAATTCAACATGGCTCACCTTCCAAATCGCAGTTATCTCGAGACATAATTCGTCAAGAAGTGAAATTACAAGAGATGCAAGAGGAAGTGAGACATCGTGAATTAAGAGACAGAGCATCAAACCAGTACAAACAACTGAATACTAATAATGCAAGTCCGGTGACTGCTGCTCAAACAGTAAACACAGTTCGACCTCTAATTCCTAGAGGATGAACACCAAAGACTCTCCTAATCATAATTTAATAATTCCTTCTAACTATGAATATCCAGAATCACGGTGTAATCATTATAGGCAATATAACAAACAAAAAATTATTAATTAATATGCAATTGTTCTAAAAAAAAAATACTCAGCATGCTGAGTACGCGTACGTATGCGAAACTGATAACTTCTGAATTATAATTTATCATGTAAGTATACTTACCACAATTAATGATCCATGTTTTGCATCTTATTCCATCTTTCTTGGAATCTGGGAAGCAAAATAATCAGTGTTTCTTCCCAGTTTCATCCAAAGAATATCTTGTATTTGTGCAATTTTTGTACGCACATTTATCATAAATTTTCACACCTTCTATTTTTTATATCTTCGCGAATAAACACTATTCGTATTTATACAATTTTTCTATGAATAAATTTAGATTTGTTTCGCTACAAATTTTTTTTTTTTAAGATTTCTAATGAAATGAATCTGTATATAAAAATATATATACTTGTTAGAATATCAGATTGTTGATGTTTATTTTTTTGAAGCAGTTAAACTACGTGGAATTTGTTCGACTATATAATGAATAATTGCTATTATAAAAGGATTATTTTTTTTTTTTTAATTAAATAAATCAATTATAGTCGGCAGTCAAATTTGACGGTCTGTTTGCCTAACTTTAATGTCTAATGAAACATTTTGTGTTCAAAATATTTACTAAATCCTGTAAGAAGCATCACATGTAATTTCTGGACGAAAAAAAGACAGAGAGAGAAAGAAAGAGAGCGAGAAAATATCATTGAGCGATGAGAAACGTTAGCTGGAAAGTATGTTGTTTAACAATCAGCTCACTCCCACTCACACTTTTTAGAATCATGTGATTGGTTGTTGCAGTAACGATGGGAAAACGTGAACTTGGAGCGAGCAGCAGCATGGAACAGCTTTCAGTATCGCATGAAAAGTTAATGAAGAATGAGTGTTTTTTGTTATGTACGTTTGATGTTTATTTATGAAGTTTTACATGATAAGTTTTATTAATGTTGCAAATTGACAATAATGAGCAAGGACGGAAAGGAAAACAATAGGCAAATGCTTGAGAATACTAGTTGTAAGTATAGAATTTTTTAAGAGTATTTTTTTTCGATGATTATTGGTAATAATCTGTTTAATTGCAATGAATTGTTTCGTAGGGGCAGATAATTCTTTGAGTGATGAAGAAGCAGCAATGCAAAAATTCATCTTGGAAGAGCCCAACGAGATTCGAAAAGGTAAATATAATATTATGGTTTTATCGTCGAGATTACTACAGAAAAAAAAACTGATTGACAATTATTGTTTTTTTCCAGAGATTAAGGCTGTAAAGTATGTAGTTGATCAACTTCTCCAGCGCCAAGGCGAGCTATCAAAGAATAGAGAAAGACAAAGAAGACACGAAAAACGTAAGTTTTTGACATTTAACGGAACACTTATAGTATAATAGAAGTAATGAAAAACAAATTTTTTATGGGTTTTTTTGTTCTTAAAGAAAATGAACGGCCATACCGACGCAAGGGTGCTGAGAAGAGTAAACAGCGCTGGAAACAAAATCACGTTCAGGAAAGAAAATAGTGACGAGCCTAAAGATGTACTCGATTTTCGTATTCATCACCGCAACAAGGATCCCCTTTGCCACCACCACCACCACCGCCAGCGCCAGTACCAATGGCACAACCTATAATTTACTGCATCATTCTATAATGAATTCCAATGCAACATTTCACATTTTTACTTTACTCAAGTAAAGTATAGCAGCTGTGAAATGATATGCAATTAAATACTTTGCAACGTATATTAGCTTTTCTGATTATCATACTTTCAACTTGAGTATATTTCTAATTAATATCGATTTATTGGATTTTGTAATCAAAATCGCAGATTGAAGTAATTTTATTGTAATAAAAACATTCCTTATCATAATTATTAATTTCACTTTAATTCTCATTGAGTTGTTACTGAAAAAAGTCCGATTATAATGAAGATTATTATAATCTTGAGCATGTTCATATTTAAACAAGCAGTTCATTTAATTCATTATTAGGTTTCAACAGAGAAAATTTAAACAATTCAATTCTTAAAAAATATAATTTTTAAAAAATTAATCCATTCTATAAATCGTGACCTTATTCCAACTATTTCCATTAGAACTTCTAGATATAAGCAAATCAATTGATGAGGTTAAAATCAGGCTTCATTATCTTAATTTCTATCTATTTAAAAAATAAGACAGCATAACATAAAGATATGAAGGTTAAATCAAGGATAGATGATATGGGAATAGTGTGAGAAGAGAAAATTCACGTGTTATATTTTAACTCGGGTGTAGTTCAATCGACTTAGCTTTAAAAACTGAGTTGTTGCAACTAAACGTCAAGCGACGCTTCTTCTAAAAGTATCTAAAGGTGAAAAGAAGCAACTTGGAGTTTTCTCTTTGACAAAAAACACGTTTGAAGGTAGTTAAATCAATCGGCAATAAAAATTAAGTTGATTAAACTGAAGGTAATAATACATGCTTAAATAAAAAATTAAGAATTTTTTTTTTCTGATATAATTATGTACAAATTGCAATAATATGCATCCTAAATAGAAAAAAAAGAAAAAAAATTTTGACCATGAGTAGGTTCGAACCCGGCTTGGCAAAACGAGAGTCTGGAGCTCTAACCACAGAGCCACCACGCATACCTTATTCTTTCTTATGTTTGTTAAACATAAATTGCCGAATTGGGTCCAGGGAGTGGCGTATAAGCTTGCTGGCGAAGTGCTGGAACGTCCTTTTGATTGTTTTACTAGCTTGGAATTAAAGTTATTAATAAAAATAATTTTCATTCTCTCTGTATTTTTCAAAGAAAAAGTTTTTATTACCACTTTTCCATCGACTGCGCAATATTAGTCGATTGTCTTTATCTTAAAACAGAGTCACTAACCACTTTTCTACACTGTTTAATGGTCAAAAGCTTTTTTTGAAATAAATAAACAATAAAATTTATCGTTTTAAACAAGCAGCAGGACGTTCCGGCATTTCGCCAGCAAGCTGAATCTTCACTTTCTGTGCTCACGCCTGCAGCTTACATTTTACAAACATCAATTCTATAATGTAAGAATGGTGGGGCAGTGGTTAGAACGTCAGAATTTTATTTTGTCAAGCCAGGTTCGATCCTACTCGTGGCATTTTTTTTCCATTTTTTTTTTTTTTTATTTCAATTGCATATTAATGCAATCTGAACATAAAAGAAATTACAATAAACGATAGTTATAATTTTTATTTATTTTACTTTTTTTTTAAATGAACGGAGAAAGATTGACAAAGTTCTACAATGGAGTCACTAATCGCATTCTTACATATTTTAAGAAATAGTGATTTTTTTTCGATTATAAATAATCAAATTAATTGCTTTAAATAATCAGCAGCGCATTCTGTTATGATTTGAATTGTAGAATTTATCATAACAAGATTATATTGAAACGAATAAAATCAATAAGTGAGAGAGGGTCGTGCAAGAGTAGAGAGAAGTTGCTGCTTGGAGGAATGATACGCGACTCCGAGGCGCTTGACCAAGAAGGGAAAAGAACGGGTGTGGGCGTCTAAGAAAGGGGGCGCATGGGCAGCGAAGAAGTGCGTACGTGACCATGAAAGGGTGCCCTAGTTTAGGGGGCTAGAAGGAATGCGTGGGTTGCGGAAAGGAGGGTTGCTAGGGAACTCCAAAAATATGGCGAAGGAGAAGTGAAGAAGCCTGTATAAAAGGCGTGCAAAATCCAGCCAAGAGCGTAGTCTGATATTATCAACCAACCCTTGCTGGTCGAAGTCCTGCTCAGACTCTCTCGACTTTTCTTACATATTTTTACTATAAATGTTGAGTGAACTCAAATAATCAGTAGTTATTATTCAATATCGTGTAACTTGAAATTTGTCAATCATCATATTTATCAAAATTAATAAATAACTATTGGGTGTCAGCAGAAAAATTCAACCTGAGTAATCATTTATTATTCTACCTATCTGCTTGTTTTTTAAACCTATCTGTTGCCTGGTATGATAATGTGTCTTGACTAGTTAAAAATCAATATCCTGACACATCTCGTAAATTACTCGTATAATATCTTGTCTATTTCGAAATTACCACTAAATAAAAAAGAGGTCCCCGCTCCCTAGCAAGTTGAAGAAGTTCATTCTTTTTACTTATACTATGACACTGCTAGCTAGTTACGGGACGTAACAGTTCCGGCACTTCGCCGACAAGCTTAACCTCTACTCTCCGTACCCAATCCTACAACTTAAGATTAACAAGCACTAATAAGAGATATGATAGCGTGGTAGCGTTGTCGTCAGAGCACCAGTCTCTCGATTTGCCGAGCAGGGTTCGATCCTGGTCTCTGGCAAAATTTTTTTTTCCTTTTTTATCCTTAACATTGCATATCAATGCAGTCTATGGGTGGTAAAAATGAAAATAAATAATATTCATGATTTTTTTTTTTAATTTTTTTGAGATTAACAGAGAAAGAGTTGATTAAGTAACAAAGTGTTAAAACCGAGTCACTAACTGCTTTCTAACCATATTTAATGGTCAAAAGTTTTTTTTTAATAAATTAACAATAAAACTTATCGTCTTAAACAAGCAGCAGGACATATTGGCACTTCGCCGGTAAGCTGTATTCTTACTCTCTGTATCCAAGCCTGAAATTTATTATTGATAAATATAAAATGAAGGAATAAATACGTGGTAGCTCTGTGGTCAGAGCACCAGTCTCTCATTTTCCTGAGCCGAGTTTTATTGCAAATAAAATCAAATTAATTTAATTAATTAATTAAATTATTGCAATCTGTATGTATCGTCAACAGTATTGAATGACATTTTAAATTATTATTTTTTTTTTAAAATTATTTTTATAAGAAATTAGCATCGGAAATTCTTGCGGAAAAAACTATTGCCTGTATTTGCGTCTACTCTAATCGACTTACATGAATAGTCTGATCGATTAAACTGGACTAAAAAGTACAGTTTTTAAAATGAATATACTCATTTTATTAACCCCCCCCCCCGCCTTGCACCAATATTATTTCTGAAAAAAATGCATTTTCAAGTCTAGTCTAATCGACTTACATCAATACACTGAATTAATTATACTGGACTAAAAAGTACATTGTCCAGAAAAAGTTACATAACATTCTATGGAATATGGTATAAACAATGTATGCACCATTTTTATACTCTAATAGTTTGATATTGTATTTCTATACATATAATAATGTTGTTGTATTTTTTTTAAGTTGCCTTCGCTCTACCTTCAAATGTAATTCTATTGTATTTTAATGAAAGAACTTATTTGTTAATAAAAAAAACGATTCAATACCACAATGATTAATAACATCATTCTTAAATGTTGTCCGTTTATTTCTCATTACAATTACACAGTCATCAAAAACAATAATTTTAATTTTTTTTATTACAAAATATTCACTCAGTCTAAGCAACGGTCGCCATCTTTTTCGCAAAAATAGTTTGGATCAACATATGTTCTTTCCGCTTAAGTATCTTTAATAAACAGTATCCTTTTTAATTTCTAACATCTGAAAAGAGTCCAATAAACATTGAGCTACTTCATTTCTACGCTGACTACTATGACTGCTACATCTAATCACATAGAAGGACAAGTGGGAGTGGCTGTAGCATGGCTGACACATTTTTTTGTACGTATTTTTATTTCTCTCTACTCCTACATTTTAAGCTAATGAACATTGTACGTTTTTTCCACAATTCCTTAAATCAATGAAATACTTGATATTGTTACACAATTAGACTATAATATGCAGTGGTAACATACAATTTTTTCATTTATAATAAAAGCAATAATTTTATTGAACAAATCCAAATTCTTTATCGTTCATAAGACATTTTGGAATTGTTTCGTAGTTACGGGATGTTTCAATCACAATTGTTTCTAATGAATTGTGTCTCAGATATGATGTATTAAATTAATTAAAAATAAATTTAGTAAGATATAGTGCTTAAAGCAAGTTCTTTTTCATAAACTATTGTAATAAATATTGCCCTTTTTTATTTCTACTTGGGTTCTGATGGTGTTTGCCAGTACTGTTCTGAGTAAAAGAATCATTTAGTAATTTTATGAACATTTATATATATTTGGTTAATTAACAATTGCAAAGTATAATTATACGTAATGAATTCTTTAGTTCCATCGGTCTATTCAATTAAGAACAGTAACTGTTTCCAGCTCGCATCACGAGGAGGCCACTACTATGCGGCAAAAAATTTTGTCGCTATGGCAAACAATGTGAAAAATGATCTTAAAGAAATTCTGCTATGATTTATCGCACAACCTAACATTCTATCTATAATTCTTGTCACCTAGGGTGACCGTTGCAAATGATCACTGTGCTGACTTATAGTTGCAATGGCTGACCGTCAAACACGGCTTTCAATCTACTCATATTGTCGCTGCGGCTGACAATTATAGATAGTTATGCAATTATGCGAAGTTATGTAGTTCAAATACTATATTATCTTTTCATTTACTGATGTTGCTTAGGCTGACCATTACTAACAATTTTTGTTACACCTTCAACAAGTCGCACAGACTGACCAGTTGTTTCAAAAAATATAAATACTTACATTGAAATGAAGAAAATTCATAAATATGGAAAACTAATTACTGGTTCATCAGATTTTTGAGTTTTTGATTTTTTTGGTAAAAAACTGGATTTGGAGCTTCCCTGAATTTTTTATTATTTTCACGTGTTTCTGCATATACTTTTACCCGTAACAAATACTCTTATCCATAAATTCGATGATTATAACACTTATTCGATGTGGCAAATCATTCTGGATCGAATTGCAGTGTTGCAGTTGGGCATTCTGCTTTTAATTTTTGCAGTAATTGTGGGCAATGCCAGTAATCTTCCCAATTATTATCAAAGCATTTTAATTGTAAAGCAAAAATTTTTTGGTAGCGTTTTCTTTATCTTCACTATCATAATCGTAGTCTTTTTGTCTTATGTATTCCTCATCTGCAGTAGATGGTTCTAATGGCCCCTTCGCCATAAGTTACAAACAATTCTCGCACTTATATCTTTCATATACTCGTTGAAATATGTATCCAGCAAAATATGACACTGTATTCTGTGAATAAGTATATAAGCTATAAGTATATCGGCTAAGAAAATCTTTTTTATTCTGTCACGATACGTCAGTACTTCTCTCATGAGAATTATTAAATATATTTTTCTAAAATTCAGTTGCATCCTCTTCGATGTTTTCATTTTCTTCATCGCTCAATTCGCTATTTCTTATCGCACCTTGAATAACTTCTCTGTTAATACTATCTTCTTCGACGGAATCTGTATTTGTTACTGAGTTTATTAAGGTTTTTTGCTCCTGACATTGAACATTTGCTCCGATACTTTTATATACCGATCCATTTGATTTTATATGACCAGTGGCAATTCTAGTCATTCGTGCAGTCGGATTTATGTTAAAACCATCTTTTTGTCGGAGCAATGAAAACAAATGTTCTACAGAATCCTGGTTTAATAAGCCAGTTGCCAACTCGTAATATGGATATTCTTTAATTAATGATTCATATAGTTGTAAAATAGCATTCGTCGTTTGTGTAATGCCTTTCATAAATGGTTGTTTACTTTTTCTCTGTGATGAACTACTCCAGTCGGAACTCCATATATTTAAATATTTCACTATTGTGATCATTTCAGGATTTTTTTCCGATAACGGTAATTTACCACCTGCTTTCATGTTTAAACGGTATGAATTCAAAGCATCAATGGCTGAATTTATAAATTCTGTGAATGCCGCAAGACTTCTCCAAGTACTTCCTGGTAAATTTCCTGATATGCCAGCTGTTTTCATTGCCGCTGCGAATGTGTGACTCAATACCTGAAAATCCCTTTTGACGTTCATTGCTTGAACTGAATTCGGTCTCAAGTGTATCGATGATATGTGTGATAGCACTTTCGAACCACTGTCATTGCGCTGATCAACTTCCGACGTATTTTTAAAATCCAAATGAGATGCAATTATTTTTCTATTGCAATAAAGTGGTCGAGTATTCTCATCGTCTTTCCCACGTAGAAATGACAGTAACCTTTTGATAAGGTGTGGGAAATCAAAAGCAGCAAAATATTTCGACTCTTTGTGTACAAAATATGGCTTTTCTTGTGTTACTCCCCATAAATCAAATGCAGACCTATTAGCACTACCTTGATCACAAACAATGTATTTAACATTTACTCCAACATCTTTCAATTTATCTAACAATTACAGAAGTACTTTCTGAATTTCATGATCTTTTAATCCGCTTTCCGATAAAAAATATGCTATCGGTTGCCGCCATGGATTTCTGGAATTTATACTATTTACACAGAAGAAGAATTATGACTTAGTCCGCCTGTTAGTTCGGTCGTATTCCCCCAAATCGACTAATCCTTAAAATAGATCGTATTTTTTGGAATATTCCTCGAAACTTTTGATGACAGTCTCATCAAAAATTACACTACAGATTCTTTGTTCCGCTAGAAGTTTGACCATTTGTTCACTGAACTTTCTAAAAATTGAATTACAGAATCCTGGGCAAATTTGAAAGTCTTTTAACCAATTCCTTATTGAACTTTCACTCGGAAAATTGAAACCTCCTTTTCTCAAACTTCTCATTGCTGCTGGTGACTGATAATATAATTGTTTTGCTATTGCTTTCTCATCATCAGTATATGACACTTTCGGGCGATAAACTTGAAGTGAAATTAAAGCTTGTGCAGCTGGTTTAACTCCGATTGCCTCTGCTGTATTTTCGAGTGTTTGAACCGATTCCTTAATAAACTTTTCCGAATCTTCCTTTCGTTGACGCATTTTTACACTAGTTATTTTACGCAGTTTCCGTTTCAGCGATTGGTTTTCTTCCTTTAATAACTTAAGTCCTTTCCTCAATACTCGATTTTCACTCTTACAACACCTCAGATTTTTTTTTAACAGTTCCACTTCCTGCAGTAATGGGGTCATAGGACGTTGTATTGGTGTTGATACCTTCTGCAATGTTTCAGTTGCGCGTACTACATTTTCGACGATTTCTCTTGGTGACATTCTAGACGGTGATAAAGAGTTAGTACTTACATCATTTTCAATAGTATCATTTACATTAAAAAATTTTGTTTTCTTTGGCGAAGGTTCATCAGTAAATGAACTTGCAACCACAGCTTCAGTGATTTGAGGAGTAATGTGATGTTTGTTTACAATTTTCATGCTATGTGTTGATGTAATACTGGAAAGTTTTATTGATATTGGTGCATTCTGTATTACTTTAGTTATATTATCTGACGATTCAGGGCTGAATGATTTCGTCGAAATTTCTGTCGACGAAAATGAACTTGTAGCCATATTTTTACTAGTACTTACTAAATTATTGATTACTGAAGGATCATTGTGATGTATTGGAAATGTATCCCGCTTCAAGCTCCCTCCTGCCGTAAAATCGGTTGATCGTAAATGGTGAATACATAATCTATGACCTCGTATGGATGTCGAGGCACTTTTCAATAATTTATTATTGCTTGTAAAAGAACAATTGTTTATTAATTATCTTCAGAGTTTAATTCCATTTCAAATTACTCAATGGAGGGTTAATCTTGGCCACTACTTTACTTCACACTGAGAGAAATTTTCTACTGAAAAAAAAAAGACTAGTCTCCATTTAACTTGCCGGAAATCAAAACATTTCTTAAAGTCAGTAAAATTCAGACTTACATGAAGAATTTATTTTATTTATCAGAAGTACTTGGTATTGTATTCCGAAGTCTTCATTTGACTTATATCGAGTGAAGTTATTTCTAGCTATAAGTGAAGAAAGTGCATGCAGTAAGTCGAAATTTTACTTGAAAAAAATCGAATTGTTGATCGTCAGAAGTAAATTGTTTTCTTATTGTAAGAAGATAGTCTGATTATTTCGATCTAATGTCTAACTTGACTTGAGAATATTTTCTACTTCGTGACAGAATTTTTTTCTGTTAAATCGAAGAAGAATTTGTGCTTTGATGAAGATCCGAATCGATTAGACTTAAATCGATGTATCGCTCTTCTTAAGTAAATTTTCTACTCACTAAAAGTATAACTTATGACTAAACTAAGTATCTTTTATTCGTTAATTAAACATAACTTTTTCTTATCAAGAGTCGAAAATGTACATTTGCTGAGTCGAAAGCTTACTTGTAAAGAATCAAATTGTTTATTGTTACAAGTAAGTATTCTATTCATTTTGAAGTCATTGCTTTATTTATTTTAATTCAATTCTTAGCTTGATTCGAGGATATTTTGTACTTAAAAGCAGAATTTTTTCCTCTTACATCGAAGAAGAATTTCTACTCCAATGAGGATCTCAATTGACTTTATTAAAATTAACGGTTTTTTTCTCTCTAAGTAAATTTTTTTATTGTCTAAAAGTTTCATTACTTGTAAAACTGAGTATGTTTTTATTGTAAGTTTAAGATGAATTTTTTCATCACGCGTTAAAAGTATACTAGAATAGCTACAAATTATTAATTACGTAATTTGTAATTTGATGATTTTCAAGTAAATTTTCGACTTACTGTACGTATATTTTCTATTCATGATTATAAGAAGTTACGTACAATTTTTGTATACTAAATACGGAGTGAAAGAGTGACTTACACGTTTAGTCAGTAGAAAATTCTTTAGAGTTCCTGAAATGTTTTTTTGTACATACGTCTTCGTGAATGTATCAGAAAAAAATATTATTTTATATCCATTCTATTACGATCTACTTGCGCATATAATATAGAACAAATAATTTTATACACACATTGCCGAAAAAATGAAATTCCTTTAAAAAGACGAAAAACGTTCTTTGCATTTTTCATTCATATTCATTAAAAGTACAAGTTTCTTTTACAAACATCCTTATATAATAATAGACATAATGAAAATAGACATTCTAAAGATTCTCTTCACAAAATAATACATGAACTAACGATATAATTTGCATTTCTTGAAAGTTCAAGTTTTATTTTGAAAAACATCAAATAATATTAAATAATATTTTAAGTATTTCTCTTCAAAAAACAATATATGAGCTAATAATATAATTTGCAATCGTCGTAAGTACGAGTTTTACTTCAAAACATATTAAATAATATTGAATATAAATTAAATAATATTTTAGTAATTTCTCTCCATAAAGCAATACATAAGCTAATAATATAATTTGCATTTCTTAAAAGTTCAAGTTTTACTTCAAAACATATCAAATAATATTGAATGTAATTAAATAATATCTAAAAATTTTTTTTGTTTGAATGGAAGTATGAGCTTATCAATTATCGCAATACATTTTTCCACTATATTCCAATCGATAGTTCTTACCGATTTTTATTGTCACTAATTACTGTTACTACGATGGAATTGAGATAAAATATGTTATTAAAACATGTTATTATGATATGAAATACATGACTTTCCATTACCCATAATTATTCTACTACGTGGTTGTAGGAAACATAACGATTGATATGTAATTGTCTTATATTGCTTTGTATCTATTAATTGATAACTTTGATAATGTTCGTTTTTTGATATACACTTCCAAATTTTCGTGATGAAACAAAAATCTAAATTTTCAGCATTGCATACTTTACTTCGAAAGAAATAAATAATTTCACCATAGATTGGTTTGTCACTATTTTCAATTTTAAGAAAATTATTCTTGGTGTATTTTACTTTATCCACTTGTAAATTTTTTTATCGCTGTCAACTTCTTTTGTATCTTTGTAAGTAATGTTTGGTAAAAAATTTTTCTTTCTCGAGAATAATTCGCACAATTTTAGTTGTTGTTTAATCCCTATACTCAAAGGTAAATTTATTCGATTACAACTCCTTAATGCACAGTGTTTCAATGAACTGTGTTTCGATTCAAAACGCATTGCCCAAGTATGTCTTAATGGACCTACAATTTTCATAATCGTAGGATAGTGAAGCAAAATATGGTGTTTTGGTTTGAGAGAAAATTTTAATGTTGTTGACAATAAAGTATGATGTTTTTTTATGAGCTTATCGAGTGAATCTACGTCTTCAATTGTAATTGTGCGTTGCAGTACAATACAAACTATTTTTCTTAACAATATATATAATTTCCAATATTCATTATTCTGTTGTTGAACTGAATCGGCAATAACCAAAGAAAAATTCAATATTAAAAATTTCATTTCAGAAGCGGACTTTTTTACACAGCAATCATTAAGTTCAAATGATGTAATAGGTGGGGGTTTATTAGAATTGTCATTAAATGGAAACTTATTTAATTTATCGTTGAAAAATTCCAACGTGAAAAGTTTTTCTACATTGATAAATGCATTTAAAATAAACGCTATTTCATATTTCGCTATCCCTTCAAAAATATCATGCATTATGTCAACTGAAGGATTGTTTGTTACATGAAAATCTATAATTTCATTCATATCACTGTTTTCCCTAATACCTGTTTCTTTTTGTGTTTTATTTTTTAAGCCAGCATCATAATTGTCTTTATTTCGTAAAACTGAAGTTTTTAAATTACACTGAGAATCTAAAGTATTATTTTTCATAGTACAAAATCTACAAAACTGTGTTGCATTGGTGAAAGCTCTTACAAATCCAAGAATTGAATTTAAACCTAAGTTATCACCGATAATTAAAGCAAGCTTAAAATTGATTTTCATCGATTCTCCTGAAATGTTTATGTCTATACCCGTTGTTGCTAATTGATTTAATTCTTTAACTACTTCGTGGTAAATGATCTTCGATGTATACTGTTTTGCATTATCAGAGTGAAGAATTTGAAATGTAAATATATTTTCCACTTTCGAACGTATTTGAGGTGGTAAACATGGAATGGATATATACATTCCCGAGATTTTATATACAGTTTTATGCGAACCTATTGGGTTTCCGCACTCAAAATCATCTTCAAACAAGAATAATGGTATGCACAAGTTGTTGACTTTACGTATTTTTGATTTCCAAAAATCGGTTTGTATTATATTCGATATATTATTGGTGTCAGATTGTAATTTGACCATGTAATTTTTAGTCATTTCATATATTTGAGGTTTCTCAAAAAATTTCTGCAGTACAGATCCTAATGGAATCACACATCCATCATTACTTTTATATATCAATTTAATATTTTTAAATTCTTCTCTATACCCATATGTTACTTTTCTACACTTCATAAAATAATTTTTATTTTTCAATTCTAACAATAATTTATGCTCTGTATTAATTGTAGAAAAACTTTGATTAAATTCTGTAAATTTATTTTCTATCTGCTTTTTTGCCGATTTATTGAGAACATGCTTATTAGTTAAATCTTTTAATTAACTCATAAAGCTACTATTTATTATCTTGTCAAATTTTGTTACTATGTATTCTGCTTGATTTCGACTCAATTTTTCATCGCTATATAAATCAATTGCTAATTCTAATGCCGTTTCAGAGAATGACGGAACCACTACCGCTGCGTTATTCATGTTTTCATGATTAATTACACTACGACTTTCTGTTTTTTCCCGATTTCTTTCGGATATAACACTAGTAAAGTTGATATCTTCCGTTTTATTATATTTTTCGATAATATTAGTCTGTTCATATGCCGCTTGAAACTTATTAATTTTATTAACACCACATTTTTCTATATTTTCACAATGCATATATTTATCGTGTTTTCGTAATGACTCTAAATTAGTGTACATACTTTACATCGTTATTTCTATGAAAATTTTTCACATGAGATGACATTAATTTCGCGCATAGTATTTTCAAGCAAATTGCACATTTCGCTTCCATTTTTATAGTGAAAAAATGATTGACGATACAATTACAATAAAGCAAATATTCGTGTAAAAAGTATAACGACGGAAAATTAGATGTTTAAGATATTGTTTTTAATAAATACAATATTTTGATCGGATAATTCTGAACTTTATGTAGATTAGAAATAACAATTAAATGCTATAATAAGTTTACTAAATACTCATGTATTGTCCATATAAAAATACTTCATATGTTTAGACATAAGCACCGTATAAAATGTTTTAAAAAAAGTTACACAATAAAAGTAAAATAATGTAGTTATGTATTTAAAAAGTATAACTGCGAAAGATGAACGTCTTAGTTGTACTTTTAAATTAAAACTACAGATTAATTTTATTGTGCTGACATTGAAAACTTTTAAGAGTATTATTGCACAATTGAATGCCATATATTGCATAAGTTTCCTAAATACTCATGTATTGTTCATGTAAAAATACTTCATATGTTTCGGCATAAGCTCCGTATAAAATATTTTAGAAAAAGTTACTTAATAAAAATAAAGTAAAGTAGTTATGTATTTAAAAGATATAACTACGGAAGATCAACGTCTTAGTTATATTTTTAAATTAAAATCACAGATTAATTTTATTGTGCTGATATTGATAACTTTCAAAAGTATTATAACTGGGCAATTCAATTATTCTCTTAGCAGCTTTTTTAATTTAGCAACACTAATAAAGTTTCTATCGGATAAATTACATTCATAAATGAACTCTTCAATAAATACCCATACTTATTCAGAAGATGACGCATATTTTAGATCAAGTCCAACCATTGCTTTCCATGCAAAGTCCACAGCTTTCGTCAAATCATCAAAAGGAAACTTTCTGCCGCTTATTATTACAATAGCTTGTGTTATGTTGTAATCAGGTCCAACAGCAATTATATACGGCTGAATACTAATTTTGAAATTTTCCATACGCTTCGCATGTTTTGCTATCTCTTTATCAATATCACCGATGTGCTGCAATATTATAAAGAATTGATTAATTCTATTTTTAAAAAATATATCCGATATCCGCTGAAGTTATTATAGAATCACTTACATTAATCCACCGTATAAACCCATCACTTTGTTCTTGATATGACAATTTGATACTTTTTTTTATCTGTTCAGTAGGTATTGGAACGGGTTTAAACAACCATGGAAGTATTCGCCACGCTAATATTGATGAATTTTTTACGTCTAAATTTTCTTTACAGTTCTTTATAATCTTAGCTGCTTGCTCATAATGCTTGGTGCCGATTGAAATTAATTGACCATGTATTTCTGTCTATTTCTCGAATAATATCTTGTCATCACTAGTTGTTTGAGTTAATTGGTAGTCTTTTAAAATTAAAGTGCGACCATTAGGAGGATTTATTAATGGGTACTGATCGAAAGGATTTACAGTCGATTCTTCTTTTTTTCTATAATTCCATGTGTCCTCCCACAAAGTGAGTACTGTATCACTCCACGTTCTTGTTTCTTTCAATTGTTGAACTTTAGATTGCATCAGAGATTTCTCACTTTCAATTGTATCCTTTTCTAGGGCTGCTTTTTTGGTTAATTGATGTTTTTCAGTTTCACGAATTTTTCTCTTGAGGTTTTTACATTTATGGTATAATAATCCATTTGTCTTATTTTTTTTTGTAGAATGATGGTACCATGCACCGACGTTCTCTTTTGGCCATACACCTTTTACTTCTTTTGCCCAATGTTCGAAAACCTCTTGCGTGATTCTAAATAAACAAAAATTTCATTTAATTGAATGATTCAAAAATGCATGTGCATATAGAAGGACAAAAAAAACAAAGAACTAAGACAATGCTCGCAGGTAAAAAAATTATGCTCAAATTTTTTTATTATCTACGTATATATGTTTCATGATCGACTTACTTTAACGATGGGTATTTTCGGAAGAGATGTTCAATTATTATTGTTGATATTGTATTTGTGCTGATTCAAGTAAAATGATTACCTGCAAACCAACACGACATCTTGACTTAGGAATAGATAAAACGTTACTTAGAATAAGGAAATATTTTCATTTATTCTAAGTGAAATGATTTCTTGACGATCAACTCAAAATGTTGCTCTAGTCGAAGTAGAAGTTTCACTTGATACAAGCAATAATTTTATCGCTGATTCAAGTAAAATGGAACCTCGAAAACTAACACGGCATCTTCACTTAGGAATAGAAAAAACGTTACTTAGGATAAGAAATTATTTTCTTTTATTCTAAGCAAAATGATTTCTTGACTATCAACACGGAAATATTTCAAGTTGGAGTAGAAGTTTTGTTTGTGACGACAATAATGCCTACTTATTTCAAGTAGAAAATAATCTTACTCGCCAAGTTAACTTTTACTTGTTATAACTCAAATATTTCTCAGTGTAAATCTTAATTTACTTAGTCTCAGTGAATCTTTTTCTTGTATTCCGTAGTTTTTCTTATTTGTCTTTTTTCTGGGTTGTATATAGTAAAAATTTCTCTCAGTGTAGTGGAGAAATTGTGTAGCTATACAAGTTCTTTTTTCTATCTGAATAAAATTTGGTAGTAATCTAACCAAAGTGTCACTAGAAATAAACAATTAAAATTAATTACGAGAAGAATAGGGACAATGAGTAATTATTATGTAATAAACACAGGGGAATGAAAAAAAACGTCTAGGTAAATTTTATGTTGTAGTAAAGTAAAATAGCGAAATACTGAATTGCAAAAATGGTAGAATGATACGGCTGTATCGTTACTAGAATGAATCATGGATCGATCAAAACGATTTTTACGTTCACACGATCTGTAATATAGTCAATTGATTTCAAGAAAATTCATCATTAAAAAAAACCATATAGAGTATATATATATTAAATATTAATATCAATAGTCTAGTGTTTGTGTTAATAATTTTATAAAATTACTCATATAACCTGATCTTTTTTGTGTAATCTGTTCGAAATTGTGATAAAAATAACATTCTTTAAATAAATGCACAAATTAGATAAACAAAAACAAATTGAATAAATATTCAGATTACATTTAAGTCATCAATCGTCTTCACTGTGATCGTTCTCCTTTTCATACCGAAAACCTATTACACTCTAAAAAATAATAGTTGAGTCCCATAGTTGGATTTACAATCCTATGTTAATTTCTCATTTGACAGAAAATAGTTATTTATGTATTTCAGTGTATACACGTTAATTTGGCGTTACAAATGTATCGTTATATAGTATTATGTCATGTGTATAGTTGGTACAAGACACAGTACTTCACTATGTCATGCAAATAGAAGCATTGGTATCGAATCTTTGTAGGAATTTATAGTTATAGTTTTCAATAATTTTTTACGGCATTTAGAAAGGTTATGCTCTGCTACGTAGCTAGTAGGACATGCCCTCCCTAAATGTAGTAAAAAAAAAAGTAGTGCCTCGTTAATAGCGTAGCAGAACACGACTTTTTCGTCTACAGATGAATATTAACTTTTTTTGCACTATAAATAAGTTTGATGTAAGACACTGAAAAAAGGTTCTATTAACAAAGTGGTATATAATTCAAAATATGGTTATGTATAAAAATAAATTGAAATGTTTGCGAGAAAAAAACATTTAATAGGTTCGTTATTAATATAAACATGTTTCATTAAAATATGCTAAATTTATAAAGTAGTTCAGCTATTATGTGAAAAAAGAAAAAAAAAATTTTTTGTTTTAAATACTTTAATTATTTCTTTCGATACTTTAGAGTTAAAATGAGTAATTTATGAAGAAAAAAAAACATTCAAGTTCAATACAAATTATATTTTTACTGTTTTGAAAATTTTGTACAGTCCCTGAAAAAGTATAATTCGTATTTTTTTAACCCTACTTTACATAACCACTATCGATAAAAGTTGTGATTTTTTCTGTATTTTTGTTACTTCCTCAAGACTAACTAACGAAGTTACGGCGGCTATTATATTTTCGTGAAAACATGAAATTATAATAATTTGGTAAAATATACTTATCGGTTTTGATCTTTTTTTAAATAAGAAAAAAAATGGTCAGAAAACTAGAATGATAATGTTCAGCATAAGTCGTGTAAAATTAAGGGATATTATTATTTTTTATGAATCAATAATTCTGAAATTAAAAAAAAAAATTCGATTTAAAAAACGTTCAAATTTTTATAGTTTTTGAACATTTCATAGTTATTTGATGCAATTACTTATATTCATATTATATACTTTTTTTCCATACAATGATCAACTTTTCATTGTAATATACTTTTTCCAGAATATCTTATTAGTAGAATTATCATTTTACTAGAGTAACTGTGTGATATTAGTATTACTGAAGCTTAGGAATGAAAAAATTCTAACATTTAGAGAAGTAATGAAATTTTAGAATGTCTTTAAAGGTTGAAATGTCTCAACATATGAATGAAAAAGTGGCATGATATCGAAGCGAGTATAAAATCATTTCTAAACCAGTATTTACTTCATTATGGAGAACATCTATAAAAAGTTTTTTTTTCTTTATCTCAGCAACTATGTGAAATATGTAAAAAAGTTTTAAACAAAAATTGTAAATCATTTAATTTTATACGAAAAATCTTTTTACTCGTATCTTTGATCGTTTGGGCGCACATCTATAGCAACATCTATGTTACTTCTATGTTACATTACTAGAATATTACTATGTCACATTATGTAACGTTACATTTATATTACAATGATATAACAATGTTTACTGGATGGACCATGCAATGTACTTATGGTTTGCAATTCTCTCTTAATTACAACGTGTAGCTGGAAAGTACTATTTTTTGAATGAGAAAAAATGCGTTTTAAGTATATATCGATCTAAAATAAATAGGGATTTAGAATGTATATTTTCATGCATTTTTTTAGTATGCATCAATTAAATAAGCATGGAAAACGGAGACATTTAGCATTTACTTTAAAAAGAAAAACCACATATTAGACTTTATCATGAAGGTCACTGTGTCTATTTGCACGAATTCAATGTGTAATAATATTCTATGCTTAACACATTTATTAAATCGCGGGAAAAGCATACAATTTCCAAAAAAAAGACTTAGAAAAATGAAGATAGAGAGAAAGAGAGAGAGAGAAAGGAATGAAGGAAAAAATCAACACTTTGTGGTGAGAAACGTTGTCTCCACAAGCAGCTTGTTTGAGAAGCAACTCGCAGCTACCACTCTCACTTTTTCTAGCCATGCTATTGGCTGTAGCAGTGATGATAGAAAAAATGTGAACTTGAAGCAAGTAGCAGTATGAAACAGCTCTCAGTAATTCATTAAAAATGATATATGCAAAGTGTAAGTAACTTTTTTTTCAAATGTAATCGATTATTAGTTATTGAATTATATCATTATAACGATAGCAAAGAATAAATTTGCATGTTTATATTGTATTTTCTGAATGGCATATGGCCTGAAAAAGCATGAAACTTTTGGCAAATTTTTGCGTCTTCTGCTAAAATAGGACTCCAACACATGAGTGAACATGATCTTCCATCACAACACGGACATGAACCAGCTTGTCAACACATGCATAGCAGTAAATTTGTACCAGTCTTGCCTAGTGAGTATTTCATCAGCCTAGTTATTTTTAGTAAATATGTGCTCTATTAAATATTAATTTTCTATTTCATAATCTAATAAATTTAGGAACGAAATGTAAGCTATAAAATCAATAATAGCAACACAGAGTATTCTATCCTGGGTACAGTAAAGCGTTGTCAAGTAACAGTGTTACGCCTCCAGTTCAACCATCATGATGCACCAATGTCAGCTATTAATGAAGCTACATCTCTGAAATCATGGTCAAGTCACAATGTCCATTACCTTTCTAGAATGGATACCCTGTCACCTAGTGAACTTGTCAATAAACAACGGTCATCACCAAACCTGACTCCGAATCAGAAGCAAGGTTATATAACGAGTAATTTTCAAAATAATGAAGCAGGAGGATGTTATCAACATTTAAGTGTTCGCAGACATTAAGATCTATAACAAAACAACAGCTAAATTCACTTCAAATTATGGATGATAGGTATTTTGTATGTTTATTTTCTTCTAATTTTTATGATTTCCGTGCATCAATTTAAAATTTTCATTTTGAGAAGATTACTTTCACCTTTATTCTCGACTACGAAGTGAGGAAATTTTTATATTTTCATTGCATATTTTTTAAAAAATTTATTACATCCTCAGAAGAATTAAAGATGATCATAAAATCCATTAAACCGTCCTATAACTGACATGAACCAAGCAAGAGGTCGTCTAATATCAGTATACATACTGCAAGGTCAAAAATCGACTTATCCTGCTAATTGAATACAATATGGTCCACCTTTCAGATCAGAAAAGAAGCGAAGTTACAAAAGATGGTAGAGGAAGTGAAACGTCGCGAATTTATTTTTATTTTACGTTTATTTTTAGACAAAATAAGTAAATACCACAATCTTATATCGTTAATGATGTTAAATACGGATTTATAGTTAACAAAATTTTTGAAGACAGTGGAAGAAATTGAAACTAACGTCTGCTTTTATTGTTGATAAAGAAAAAAAAATTTCAGAAAATGGTAATTCAAAAAACTTTTTCTTTCTCCATGTAATCGAAATCCAGTCAAGTTTCAATTTTAATGTAATTTATGTCCCGAATTTTTATTTTAGAAATCCTGTAAGTTGCAGGATCTTCCTGGAGGTAGCTATTATCCAACATCTGGTATTACTTAACAGACTTAACAGCATCAATTCAATACTACAAATACTTGGTAAAAGGAAGTACATGAAATAAAGCACGCACAAAGAGAGAAAGCAAAAAAATTATGTCATGATCATTAAATTGCTGAATTGAGATTTTTTTCACATGGAATATCGAGCAGAAGGAGCAACTTCGAGGACTTTAATAAGAAATAGATTTTCAAAAAAAAGCTGAAGAAGTTGCAGCGCAATGAAATGATGACGATGAACAGAATGATGTGAAGAATATAAATGTTCAACGTATCCAAGAAATAGGAAATAAAGATAAAAGTGTTCAACCTAAAAAACAAAAGATACTACTAAGATGTAATACAAATAGTCAATCAATACGTGAATCGGTTCTGCCACAGTTAAGCATGCCAATGAATAATCAAAGCTTTAATCAGCGATCGGGAAATTATGTAGGACAAAGTGAAAACTCTACCCACTCACAACAAATGTCAAGTCCAATGTCTGGATAATCACCAATGTCACTTCCATATAATTCCCCACCATTTGGACAATTAAAGAATCGTCAGCCACGACTTAATAAGGATTAGAGAAAGATTAAAGAATAGAAACGTAGAACAGAATATGATACAAACTAAAAGAGGGAAAAAGGCATAAGAGAATGAATTCATCAGCAGCAGATGAAACAGTTGTATGAATAACATCAAAGTAATATCAAAAATCAACAACAATAACACTTACATTCAGGGATGATGAAATTAAATAATTCAGTTATTTATGGTCCAAATTAACCTTTCTAACAAAACGACAATAGCTGAATAAATTATAAATTACTTACCGCAATTACTGATCCATACTTGGGATCTTTTGGTATCTTTATTGAGATCAGGAAAACGAAATAATCGGTGCCTTTTACCATTTCCATCTATAGAAAATCGCGTATTTTTGCAGTTTTTATATGCACATTTATCATAAATTTTAAAACCATGTGATTGATTATCCATTACAGTAGAAAATTACAAACACTAATTTCTTAATGCTTATTAAAATTTATTTAAATTAATTGTTAGTTCAAAACTTATTTAAATATTTAGAATCCTCCCAAAACCGACTTCACCAGATGTCGGTAAAACTTTGCGCCAAGTCCACGTCCTAAATGACTCTAATATAACAACATTTATATGTGATAGACTATTGGAATATTTGGATAACAAAAATAAGATAAATTTTTTGAGTTCTCTAAATAAAACATATTCATCTAGTGGTTTTCTAAGATTTTCAATTATACATCCATCCCGCATAGGACAGAGTTTTTGACAACAAATACAAGCATTACAGGGAGTATCTATGGATCGCTTTGTTAAGGTAATAAATGCTCTTTTGTAATCTTCACGAATTCTGTCTTCATCCAAGCATATATAACTGTCGTTATGATCGTAAACACTTCCTCGTTCAATCATATTTTTATGAATTCTATAAAGATCTTCGTAATGGCTTTTTTCCAATTTTGAATCTAATTTGCTTATTAGTTCATACAAAAATTTTATTCTATAAACTTTAGCTTTAATGTGCCGTACTGTAGGAAAATGAGGTGATAGTATTCCAACGCTAATAAATAATGAATCACAAGGTGTATCTAGTTGATAGCAACTTAAAGGATGCCCCATCTTATATTTATCTGATCGTTTGCTATAAGTAAGATTTCGAGGGGTCTTGTGTTTATTGAATTCATTATTTATAAAATCAGAAAGATTCTTAAACGTTAATGATTTTAAACATTCAAGAAAGAAGTGATATTTCAATAGAACTTTGCTGAGAAATTTTACATTACTATTAAAAAATATATTGCAATTATTATCACATTTCCATTGTATTTTAGATTTAGATGTTCTCTTAAGTGGCAAAATATTTACTGCCTGACCTTGATGATTTATGATTATAGGAGTATTTTTTAAAAGTGATTTGTTGATAAGATTTCCAAATGAATATGTTGATTCAGAAAAATAAGATTCTGTTCATTTCGTGTGGAGGGATCGACCACAAAGATTATACAATTTTTTATTTAAGTTGCGGGACATTTTATATTTCGAAAGAAAGTAGTCCGCTTTATCTTTTATTCCTTTTAAGGCTAACGAAAGCTGAGAAATATAAATATCTCTTTGGGTAATGCACCACTTTATTATTTTTTCTGACAATAACCGACTTTCTATGTTACTTATGTCAGTTTGAGTTTCGATTACTTTTTGTAATTTTTCTATATAAACTTCGCTTGTCACTTTTTTTTTATTTGTTCTTTTTTATCCATATCACCAAAATCGACTTCATCATCTAGTATATCACTTTCATTATCAACATTTTCATTATCAATAGAACATTCTGTAATTTGTTTTGTACAATTTTTTATTTCTTTTCTAAATGAATCAGGTTTTAGAGATGTTTTCTCCGAAATATCAATAAGACTTCTTTTGTTTAATGATTTAGTGTTATTAGTGCCCATAGAATTTATTGAAAGTACTGTATTCTCTACGAGAGATTTATTATGAAAATTATCCATGTCTAAATCACTGACCAAAGACATGGAAGTGCTATTTCGATTATTATCATCAAATTTTTCGATTTTACATTTCTTTTCTTGCTCAGATTTATCACAGTTATTATCTTCAATGTCTACATTATTACTCAATATATTTTTAAATCCAACTTTCATATTATTTTTAATACAATCATTATCCTTAATTTGTGTTACATTTTTAACAGAAGAGTGCAACTTCCTAGATGTTAAAATAGGTTCTGATGTGTTTTTATTAATGTTCTTAGAATTGTTACTTATATGTTTTAATGAATTGATTTTTTCTTGTTTACTTCTTTCTGTAGAAATGGAATTAGATATTTGAGATTTAATTGAAGGTTTAGTCGAATTATTTGTTAGATATTCTTCAACTATTACTGCATCATAAACCTTCTTATGAAACAAATTTTTACGTCGATGCATAGCTGAATATTCTAACTTTTTAAGTTTCTCACGTGGTAAAATGTTTAAATTATTATTATTACTCATCATAACTGGAAAATGAATGATGTTTGCTAGCTTGAATATTTCTACTAAATGTATTCGCATCTGTGAATCATAATAAATCAATTTCTCAGGTTTCTGATTAAAAATAAGTGAAGTTGCGAATGCAATGGCAAGCACCCCACAATCAACCTCATTTTTTTGACTTTGTACTTTCATAAAATATACCTTTTTACGATTTTCAAAGTAAAAAGGATATAAATGTTCCAAATAAACTTTGAACTCTTGGTTCAATTTCACTGTATTAAGAGAATCATACACATATATTTCCTTTGCATCATAATAAGTACATGTCCAATGATCAGCAGACTCACTATGTAAAATCTGTATATGCTTTTCCCAAGGGTGAACAGGTTCTATTTTTTCTGGTCTTTGAATATATAATGTATTTCTATGAATGTAATTAGTATATTTTTTCATGAGCATTCCGAAGTGGAGCATATGTAAATCATTAAGTTTTCCATTATCTTTTATTATATTTATGTCGATACGAGATACAGCAGGAATGTCAAACAATCTTTTTCTCTTCTTTGGTAAAGTTGCTTCACAACATTCATGTCTTGTTTGCTGTTCATTTCTTAATTTGTTCATAGCTTTCATTTTCTCTTTTTTAAGAGGAGACACTAAATTAACATTACTTTTTGGGAATAAAGGAAGAGTTTGTGATCTGAAAACTTCTATTCAATGATTTTTCATTATAACAGTGTCATATTGCACACTTGGTGGCTATTTTCCGAAAGCTAATGATATTGCGAATGCTATAGCAAAAACACCACAATCATAACTATTATATTGATGTTGAACAGTTGGAACTATGATAGGATTTTCATTTTTAAAGTAATCAGGATAAAGACGTTCTAAATATCTCTGAAATTTATCATGAACAGTTTTATTATTCCCTGAATCAAAAATATAAATTCTTTCAGTATCATAATAACTACACACCCAATGACCTCCGGACATCAGATATGCATTATCATTATCAAATTCTAAGTCAATTTTATTAAGCATTTGGATATGTTTTTTATTTTCAGGTATAGGTTGAATCATTTCAAGTGTTGGTACCAACCAACTTTCACGATATTCATAGTTAAATTTATCATGGAGTAGAAATCAATTTTATCAATATGCTCATCTTCTTACCATTCATTATTATTAATAATATCCAGTTGTCTTTTATTTAATGTTGACATAATTTTGACTTTAATTTCAAACAACAATAATAATAAAATATCAAATAATACGTAAATAGTAAAACTAATAATCGCTAGGTAATTCTGATGACAAAAGAAGCCGCAATTAGCAGACTAGAAGTCGCGATGGGCAGACTAGAAGTCGCGATAGGCAGACTAAAAAGTCGCAATAGGCAGACTAGAAGTGGCGATAGGCAGGCTAGAAAAATAGAATATATATTAACAAAAATTGTCGGCAAAAAGAAGTTATTGTCATCAACAACACAGTATTTATAACAAAATAGTATTTAACTTCAAAATAATTTATTTATAATCAAGTTTTTCAATAACAATATAAATAAATGTAGTAATTTATTGTATAGATAAAGGCAAATGTAGTTTATTAATCAAAATTCATATAAAACTACACTAACATGAATCTATACGTTTGTAGGTTAAAACGTGTAGCTGTCAATTACACCAACACAGTAGTTGAACTTAAGATAATTCACGTATAATTCATTTTATCAACGAAATTATAAATTAATCGTGCAAATTATTGTAAAGAAAAAAGAGGAAGTATTTAATTAATCGAAATTAATATGAAAATACGTTCAACTTAATCTATACGTATCTACACTAAATAAAAAAAATCAAACATAGAAATGAAAGTATAGATTGTTGAACACAGTTGGAATTATCGATAAAAAAAAATTCGCATATACTGCCATCTGGGCGCGTTATGACTTACTAACCCATAGCTTATCTGACGAGAGAATCGTTTTGGAATTATTTCAATGCACATGCGCAAGAATTAAACTATTCCAATTCAGGAATAATTTTGAAACGATTTTTTTATCAACTTGGTTATAAACTAACAATCGATACAGAATAAATAAAATTGAATGTAAATATTTAATAATAAAATGAATTACAGAAAGTATAACCAAAAATAGATTAACTTTTTCTAATCTGATAACTTTGTGCATGTTGCCTTTTATAGCGACGCAACAAAAGTTTAAATTTATTTATGAAATTAGTAAACACAGTCCAGAATATCACTGTGAACAGAGTGTAGATCATATGAGTGATGAAAATGCTAGAACAGCTTGCTAATTGACCCGCTAGATATCCGGTTAAATAACCGTGGTAATTTACATTATTTAACCAGCGTAGAAGATACCTATGCATCAACAAAATTTGAAGAAAAATTTGAATCTGGAGATAATTTTTCTTCTAAATAATCATTTGCATTTATACGTAACAATCAACAAAGAAAAACATGAATAAATGCTAAATAACATTTTTTAGACAAAAAAATTATATTAAGACAAGATAAATTAAAAATTTTATTTAAAGAATTATATTTTATAAATTTAAAATATATTTTCTTATAAATCGATTTTAATATTTATAAAGCTTGATTGAACAATATTTAACCACGAGCAAAAGTAAAGTGAAGGTTTATGGAATAGATTGAAGTCAATCAATAAATTTATTTATTATAATATTTATTTTTATTGTTCATGGCTAATGTGAAAATGTTAATGATGGGCATTATCTGCCTGTGGACGACCGCCTCGCTGGGCTTGGTTCATGAAACCACGCCCTCTCCCACGACCATTAACGTATGGCTGGTTGTTTTGCCATCAGTTACTCCTGTTTCTTCCACCATTGCGGCGGCGGCCCCGGAAATCGATAAAATTATTTAAAATAAAATAATAGAGCTATCTAACTGAAATATCTTCAATATCCATATTTATTTTCGAAAAATAGTATTATTTTTCAAAAATCAACATGAATATTGAAGATATTCCAGTTAAATAGCTCTTTCTATTGCTCGAACTTACAATTATTTCCGGGTTGACGTTGGACAGATCCAGGAACTGGTGGTTGAGCAGGTCCAGGGCGTGCTTGCTGAGCAGGCCCAGGAGGTGGTCGATGAGCAGGTCCGGGGCGTCCTTGCTGAGCAGGTCCAGGATGTGGTCGACGAGCAGATCCAGGGCGTGCTTGCTGAGCAGGTCCCGGAGGTGATCGTTGAGTAGGTCCAGGTACTAATGGTTGAGCAAGTCCACGGACCGGTGCCAGTGATGGTTCAAGTTCTACTATTTGTGGCTCAACTGGTGGCGGTGGAGGTACCGTTAAGAACTGGGTCAGGGCAGTGACTGCAGCCTCTAAACGTTGCAGACGTGCGTTCTACATTTCATAACTGTTAGCTAAAACATTAAAATTACCATTCATTGTATGTATTGCTAGATGTTTTTTCAAGTCAACGTATCATATCGAGTTAATAAAATAAATGTATCATTTTTTCCACGTGTTTCATTGTTATAACTTATTTTAACAATAAATATACAGTAAAAATTGTTGAATATCATCTAATCATGTTAATCAAAATAATACTTTATTATTTCAATTAACAATCATCAACAACATTCAACAATTTGACTTGTTTATTAATAGTTAAAATAGACTACAACAATGGAACACGTAGAAAAAATCATACATTTATACTAACTCGAAATAACATATTAACTACAGCGAATAATAAATACACATCATGAATAAAAAAAATGTTAATAGAATTATAAACTACTTAATAATGCACTTGATAACAAGAAAAAAAAATTATCATCAACAATGAATGCGATGTTCAACAAAGAAGATATGAGGAGGAGCAACAATTCATATAGACACATCTCAACATGTGTCTATAGAAATTGTTGCTTTTCTCTTTTTTTTCTGTCCTGAACATTACATACATAAAACCTAAAAAAATCATCGACATTTATTATGAAATTAATTATTTTCTGAAGTCAATGTGTCATATCGAGTTATTAAAATAAATGTATCATTTTTTCCACGTGTTTCATTGTTATAACTTATTTCAAAAATTAATATACGGTAAAAATTGTTTGATGTCATCCAATCATATTGATTTAAGTAATATTTTATTATTTCAATCAACAATTAACAACATCAAACAATGTGATTCGTTTAATAATGGTTAAAATAGGTTATAACAATGAAACACGTGAATAGAATCATACATTTACACCAACTTTATATGACACCCTTCATATAATTAATAATTAATTTCAATTATAAATATAAATGATTCAATTAAATTTTAAAATATAAAATAACAAACTCAATTAAAAAGACTTACCTCGTTGTTCTGACATTTTGGCGTCTATGTTTTTTAAAATATTACACTTACTGTAACCGCCTAGAATTAGTTGTTCGTTCACCTCCCCCTGTCACTTATTGGTTTTTCGTTAACAAATTGAACGTAATAATTTTAAACTGACTCTGCGTCAATTTTTTACGTTACATTAGCGCCACCTAGATAATATATTAATGAGAAACTAAAAACTGTCGTCAGTCGTTTTACCGGCTAATGAAAATAAGATCGAATAATTCACGTAACCTTAAGGCTGGGCTGAAGTCAGAAAATTTCCCGAAGTTGACTTTACGCCCTCGCGTTGTGCGGTGGAAGGCCGAAGCTCAATATCAATTAAAATTGAGTAGATAACAGGGAAATCGTTTGAAAAATGATAATTCACAGGGATGCAATAAAAAAAGGGAGCCTCAGGGCACCAACAAATTTACAAATTCTTGAATCATCCGTTCCGAGCAAGACAGAGCACAGAATATATCTATCCATCTCCGTCTTATTTGTCAGAGAGAAGACTGCGAGTTCGGGCAGCTGGCGAGCAAGCTCAGCCCCCACCTTCTGTTTCCAAGTCTGAAGCTGATGATACATAAATGAACATATGCTGGCTCTGTAAACAGAGCACTAGACTTTTAATATGCCGAGCCGGGTTCAGACCCTGTTATGACAAGATTTTTTTTCTTCTTTTTTTGTTAAAATTGCATATAATTGCAATTTTAGGATGCCAAAATTAATTTCAAATATCAATTTTATTTTTTTTCATAATTATTCTTCCAATTAATGACGGAAGAGTAAATAAGGAATTAAAATGGAGTAGAAAATCTTGTTTCTATATAAATATATATTAGTTTTAGGATTTTTTTTAACAATTCATAATGTTAAACAACAAAAAACAATTAAATTTTTTTTATTTTAGAAAAGCAGCAAATACTAAATAAATTTAAAATTATCTACGAAAATTCGATAGGAAATAGATAATTAATATTCTCTTTTTCATGTTACAAGATTAAGATGACAGCTATGGAACTCCATTGAGAAATAAGCAATTACTTATTTTGTATCGAATTTTCGTAGATAATTTTGAATTTATTTAGTATTTGCTACTTTTCTAAATATTAAAAAATAATTATAACTCATAAAACATAATAAGTTTGGTAATTTTCGTAATTTCATTACTCAGGTCAATTATTTTAAATACGACCCAGGTTTAAAAAATGTATGATTAGAAACTTCATTTTGAAAAAAAGATCTATTTCAGTCGGTAATTACTCTTATGATATGGGGAAGGCATTAATGAAGCCGAGTGTACTACGTAATTTGACCTTATACACATCCTTAAATAAATTTTTAACGTTTAAATTGTCATTGTTATAATCACTATTATTTGTATTATTATTATCAGTTACAAATGATAAAAATATACATGAAATGTAATCTATAACCTATGTACAATTTGACAGACTTGAAAAATTTAAAAATGTAAATTTCTGCCCGTGGACAAAATACAATATGGCGGATAGATTTTTCTCATACACATGTAGTCTATTGATGTAGAGTTGCCAACTCAAGAAAACTGAGAATGTAAACTTTTGCCCAATATTTTTAAGAAAAGTTCAGCCTGTTAATCTTTACAGACGAATATCTTTTCAATAAATAGACTAAAAATTATGATTGATGCTGCAAATGAAAGCTCATAGAAGATTTGTATGGCAAATCTATCGATGAATTATGCGTATGTGCTGTACTTTAAAAGTTAATAGAAAATCTAGAATTGAGGGGAAAGAGGGAGGGTAAAAATTCTTGTATAAGAGTGTCTGCTGCCTCGCGCTGTATGAGGTAGTGAGAGAGAGTGAGAGAAAGAGAAGAAGAGTGAGGAACAGAGAGTGGGACGTGGACTTGGCGCGAGTGACGAGCCGATCACTCTTGATAAAGCAAATCTTTCCGTATTGAAGCGTATAGATTTGTCACTGTATCTGTTTATTATAAATATAAAAAAATGACTATCGATCGTTTGTTGATATTTACATATGAGAAAGCAACTCGCTGTGACGATATGCTGAATAAAAAATAATTCTAAAATCATATAGATCATAATATAAATGAATGAATTACAGGAGATCATGAAACATTTTGTTCGTAACGAGAAGCTCGCTCGAGTACTCGTTGTTCCCACTCCTCGTCCCGTACCCGTGATTGGCTGCAGAAGTGACGACAGGAAAAACATCGGCTCGAAGAACACAGCAAGTTGAGTCAGCTGTTAGTATTGCACGTGTAGTTAATGAGAAGTAAGTGATATTTTTCTCAAGCATACTTAATTATTTGTAATGAAGACGTACGGAGATTATATTTTTGTTTGTTTCAGATTCATTATTATGAACGGAGATAACGAGAAAAAAATCATTGCCCACGAAAAAATTGTAAGTGAGAAAAGTTTCTTATCATACATATTCTATGAACATTAATAACAGTATTCTTAATGTCCACAATTTCATTCTTTTAGGAGCAGATAAATAGCTGATGAAAGATGAGAAGGCGATGGCGGCATTAAGTTTAGAGGACTACGACAAAGTTCAACAAGGTAAATATTATATTAATTTTCTATAAAACAATACGTCACTAACCATGATAAAAAAAACTCTTTTTTTTTTCGACATTAGCAATATAAAGAGAACTGTTAATCGCCTCGTCCAGCACCCTAAACCTGCAAAAAATAACAAAGAAGAAGAGAAGAAACAAAAAGATGGTGAGTTGCTAAAATTTATTAATTGTTCTTTTTTTCAAATGAAATGATAAAGAAGCAATTACATGTTTTACTTTCTTTAGGAGGTAGTGAAAGATTGTACAGGAGAAAAGGTGCTGGACAAAGCAAACAGAAATAACGGCAACAATATCAGCAGAAAAAAAAATTTCGGAAATATCAGAAGGGACAAAATTCATGGTCACCGCCATCCTCACCACCATCAACTCCAATCACATTTCCCACCATTAACTGTATAATTATAATATTTTATATAATTATTAACATATGTCAGAGTTTTATAAGAACTAAATGTACAAAGTTTTATAATTATTTCAATAAATATTAAATATAGCTCGAATTTCGATTTAAAATTTTACATTAACACAAGAAGTATTTAAAAATTACATTCGATTCGACATGGGCTTGATATACACTGAGAGGAAAAAAAATTTTATTCAAGTAGATACATTTAATCAATTACTAAATTTCAAAATGATTTAATAATTTTATTGTTTCAAATACATAAATGTTCTAAAAGAGAAAAATTCTTAATCAGTGGCCCAATAATTTTGAATAAATTTCATCCCTCAAATTGAACAAATGTGTGCTTAATTTGATAAAATTATTTTTTTCACTAAGCAAAAAATTTTTAGGATTAGGAAAATGCATTTTATTGACAATAAATTGAAAATCTAATTCTTATTACTGTTATGAGTAACAGAGAATAATAAAACGAAAATTCAAGAAAATGTATTCCCTGAAAAATATAGTTAATATAGCTGTAGATGATACAAATATGATTACTTTCGATAAGGATGAATGATAAAATAATTTTTTACGCGAACTAAAAAATTTTTAGAATTAAAAAAATGCATTCTATTGACAATAAATTAATAATCTTAGTATAAGATTCAAGTAAATTCAACCACTTCAAGTATAATTTCTAAATTTTATAGATAATGTAGACCTGAGATGTATATAAGTTATCGACTGCTGAATTAATTTATCGATGAATGTCATTTTTTGACTGTTACGAACTCATTAGTCGATTGGAAGTCAATGTCAGCGTGAGAATCAGTTGCAATTCGGTGTTCGAAGATCACTGACCTACCGAACAAAGTGTATACTGTGTGGCGTATCCCGATAGATAGATTCGATTCGATTGTCAAAGAATACTAAGGTACAGAGAAGTCCAAAGGAGCCGGATTCCGGTTTCCCGAACCCATAGTACGTTGTCGATGTCGCTAGCAGTCCACTTAATGATGCGCTGATAATAGTAGATCAGCAGTCGTCGGCGGACAGCCGATGGGTACGGACGCAAGTAAGGATGTACGTCGTTTTTGACGTAAAAATGAAAAATGATTTTTTTTATGTTTTTCAGGCACAAGCAAGTGATCATTGTAGTCGATAAATAGGTAAAATCAAAGATAATCTTTGAATATTTACATTAAGAAGTTTTTTTGTGAATACGATTGCATATAATTGCAATTTTAATACTATAATTATTATAATTACTATAATTATCATAATTATGAATAATAAAAAACAATAATAACAATCTGCAGGGAGTTCAGGCACTTTGTCGGCAAGCTTAATTCTTTCTCTCTGTACCCAAGCCTGCAACTTATGATTAATAAACATAGATAAAAGACGCGTATACGTGATAGCTCTGTGGTCAGAGCACCGAACTCTCGTTTTGCCAAACCGGGGTCGATCCCAGTCATGGTACACATTTTTTTTTTTTTTTTATATTATTGCATATTATTGCAATTTGTACATGTTACCACTTAAAATAAATGATATTTATGATTTTTTTCATTCATTAACGGAAGTGTTTGAACGGAATCATTATTTAATGGTCGACGGCAAGCTCCAGCACTTCACTGGCAAGCTTCATCCCTATCCTCCGTACCCGAGCAGGAAGACTATATATAATATGTGTAATGTCATAATTGATTTAAAAGACATCTTAAAGATCACTCCTTTTAGCCTACACCTAGTGTAATAACTGGGATGGAGTAAGAGGTTGTTCTATTAAGATTTTAAATAAAAATTAAAGAATATTTAAAGTTTGAAAATAAATTAATAAATGGGATAGAATTGATAGGAATATTATTATTTAAATAACAAATAATTAAAAACCAATAAATAATTTATTTAATTTAAAATCAAATATAATTTTGAAATAATACAAATAAAAATATGAGATTGCACTTTCTTTGAAAATGTTTAAATAAATAAAATTAGAACTTACTTTGATATTTTTATCCAAATAATAATTTAGAATCCAAATTGTATTCTTTTTATTTAAATATTGATCACAATTAATTATTCAAAATAATTTTTATTAGAAACAATTTATCACGTCTTTATGTTTCGATTGTTAAAACTAAAGTGTCACTTAAAGGACATTTTCGGGTGTTGCTAGCAGATAGCAACATCCCTTCTTTACAATTTTAATTGAATAATTAATTTTGATTGGTTAAAATTAAATCAATAATAATTTCTTTTTATTTCTTTTAGATTGTAATTAAATATTTTTGCAAACAATGCTTCTGAGAGCATTTTATATTTCTTGAAATACTTAATTACATCTGAAGCATTGTTAAACGCAATTTAAATCAATAAAATATTATAAGAAATATTTCTTGAAATTATTAATAATAAATTTTTAATTTATTTCTTAATTTCTTTATTTTTGAATTTAAAACGTATGGGCGCGTAGTGCCACATGACGTGACAATATGCATAAAATGAAGAAATGTAAATATTGTAGCTCTGTGGTCAGAGCACTATCATTTCATTTTGTCAAGCGGGGTTCGATACTAGTTATGGTAAAATTTTTTTTTTTCATTTTCAAATTACATATCATTGCAATCTATACATGCTAAAATTAAAAAAAAAATATTTATGACTTTTTTCTTATTTTTTTGAAAATTAACAACGGAATAGTAAAAAAAGTGTTACAACGGAGCCACTAACCACTTTCTTACACAACTTAATGAGTTGTAGCTTTTATTTTTTAAATAAAATATATATTCAATCATTCAGAACAATCAGCAGCAAGTTTCGGCATTTTGCCGGCAAGCATTAGCCCTGCCCTTCGTGCCCAAGCTAGCAGTTTATGCTAGCATTTTTTAAACAAAGAAAAAATTTTAAATAATCTTTTGTAATCGTCGATGAGTTCTGGCACTTCGCCGGCAAGCTCAGTTGCCACTCTCCGTATTCAAGCTTGTCCAAAGCGCTGGACTTTTATTTCGTCGAGCAGGATTCAAACCTAGTTGAGGCAAATTTTTGTTATCTGTTTTTTTTTTTATTCAATTAACAGGCAATTTTAATTTTAGTATCCCAAAATCAGTTTTAAATATTACTTTTCATTTTAACGACGTACACCCCTACTTGTGCCCGTTCCGTACATATTTATTCTATAAAATGTTAATTCAAAAATTTTATTCTTGCAAAATTTAGGCATCTACTAATATTTCTACTGTATAATTTGAACTTATGTTCTTTAGATTCTGTATTTAAATAATCACCTGTTTGAAATGATGTTAGGGCTAACGCACCAATGATTAAGGATATCGATAGTTTTATTAATCACTAAAAATTAAATTGTTATCTGGCTTATCAGTGGAACAGGAGTGCTCTATGAGGTCATATACTAATTTTATTTGAATGACCTAACTTTGACACACTAAAACAAAATAATAAAATTTTGAAAGTAAATCAAATATACCAGTGAATGAACACTACGCTTAATATATTTATATATTAGTAATACTTTGATATATTAACCATGTCATTTATGCACTGGTAACTGTTCATTCACTGGTGTGTTGACCCTATATAAATCAATAAGGACCAACTTTTTCAATTTCCCGTAATTTTTTACGAGTTTTCCCTAAAGAATATAGTAAAGACTTGGTTCATTTACCGGAAAAATCTGAGCATTTTTTAGATACTAACATTTAATACTTAAAAAAAAATAAACACTTCTGTCTAAGTGACTTTGAATAAACATGAGATCAGTCCAAACATATTTTATTATTGTTTTTAATTATTGAAAAACCCAAGTTTTTACCGTGTTTTTACTGTAATTTACTCACGTACATATGGAATTATATCGGTTGAAAAATCGCACAATTGAACTATATTAATACAGTATAAATCTGTCACTGATAATTTGCCCTATTGTTAGTGGAAAAATTTAATTTTTCAAATATAAGAAAATTTTCGAAAGTTTCTTATATTTAGTTTATTCAATCTTTCTAATTACATATTCTGAAACCAATATAGGACAGTGAGAAAATGAGATTGCTGCATATAAACAAATTATAACTTTTCCTCATTACTTTGAATCGTTGCTTATAATGCCTTTATTTACAGATATACATCAAATAATGCATGTATTTTTTAGCTTCTTGATATTAATCATTATTTATACATTTAATAATGTACATAAATATCAAATACAAGAACAAATTTATGACTATTCATTATATTAAGCTTAATTAACCAAAAACAAAAAAAATAACTGAATGACAACTAATTTTTAAAAGATGTCAATATTCAATGTTACATTCATCACTATTACATAATTTTCATTCGAACGTATTTTGAAAACTGGTGTATTATGGGTTACATTTTTTTGTATTGAAAAAGAATCAACTTACGATCCTAATTCTTTATGAAGATACCTATACAATAAATAAAACACTGAGAAAAAATTCTTATAATTTTTATGATAAATTTAAACGTAAAAAGTGAAATTCCGTTGTAGCTTATATTTTTTTTTATTTATCAACAAACAATTGAAAAAAAGATAAATGAAGTATTAATATAAAAGTTAGAAATGAAAATTGAATTAAGAATATCTAATAATTTTTCTGTGGAATTTTTACTCTTTAATTAGACATTTTTTCCCATGCATTTTTCACAAACAAATACACCCTAACAATCTCAATTACTAATTTTCAATTATAATCATTTTTAAGTAGGAATTATTAATATTGTTTGATAAAAATTATATATTTGGCTTCTATCTAATACTTCAAACGAATAATTGTTACTACATACTAAATAAATAACATTCTGTATGTTCGTCTAAAAATATTACTAATAGGTTCTTCATAATGAGATAAAATCTTAATTCGTTTTATATAATAATTTCATTTAGGACATGAATATTAAGACCTTCCTCACGTTTTTCTATCAAGGTACCTAGATAGACAAACAATATATACAATGACCGAAATTTGTCACTAAAAAATCAATTTTAAAAATTTTTTAGTGACAACAATAAACTATATAAGACACTTACACTCACAGAAAATAATCTGCAAAAAAAAAAGGAATGAAAATCCGCTTAAATTGTGCTTGTAATTACTAAACACTAACTATTACATACGAGTTACTGTTTATTACTAGTTTTTATTTTTTACTCTAGACAATTATGATACAATAGTATATAGTACAGTGTCACAAGATCACCATAGGATACACACAACACTTCGCCGTCCCTCTTACGGCCTGAAATTAGTAATAATAATAGATAATGATGAATAATTTACTCTTTTGAAGACTTTCAGATAACTGACTGATCTAGACCTGTCTACTATAAACATTTATACATATTAAAATTATTTTATCATTCAATAATTTACATACATGGATATCATGGAAATCTACTGCAATAACAATGAACTAGATTGCAAACACATGGTCTCTAAAAATCATCTGATTAATTTCAAAGTATGAGAATAATGATACAATAAATACTTGACCAATACCTAGCCCATCGAAATTTATTATCATTTTTGAAAAATTGTAATCCTAAGTTCAAAATTCATTCAGGTACATTGGAATTATTTTTTTATTGTCATCAAGCGTATAGGCGTTTAATTTATCTGAAAAGCTGGAGATTCTTTTTATAGGGAAATTTTATTGAACATACTTGGTAAAATTTACCATCAAGTCTTATAATTATTCATACGCCTGATTTAATATAACATCTAAAGAAATACATTTCGATTATAATTAACTTTATCATTTTGAAAAAAACATAAAAAGAATGATAGAGAGTTTCCATAGTACAAGCTTCTTTTATTGATAGATACAAAATAATTATAAGTATTTTATATCAGTTACATTAATCTACGAAAAATACGGTTTACATTATTGTTTAAAGCAAAATTGTTTATTATTTAATCAAATTCGTCTCATTCTTAGTCAATGCCACTTTTTTTAAAATGAAAAAACTTAAAATAGTTTAATGACATTCTGAAAAACCTCTATCATATCAAAGTTTTAGCATTTGTTGAAAAAAAGTAGTATCGTCCGATGGAAACCACGAGGAGGTGATGAGACATCTTCCATCGGGAGGGGAAGGATAAGGCAATGAGGAATTCAATGAATTTCGGCTGTGAGAAATCGAATTAAAAGAAACGAATACTAATATGAGACGGAACGATGATTTTACTCATGTCTTAATTTCTTTAATTTACCTATAAACTGAGGATCATCATCAACTATATGCTTTTTGTGTAAACCATCTTTTAAACTAGCAGATAACCATTTTAAATTGTAAAAAATCAACATTCTACTAAAGACACCGAAAATAAATTGCCGGTGTGGTTCACAAAGCTGCTTGATCTAATCGTTATGATTTGTAATTATCCAAACATTATAAATCGCATGAAATCGTCTTCGGAGCTCTAATTCATGAAGAACAGGCTTTATATACAATTCGAAAATTCTAAAACCGGCAGATATTATGGCATAAAACTCATCAGAAGGAGCTTTTAAGTTTCCTAATTGCCCTCCATCCTGAATTATATATGCTAGCCAAAAAATTAAAGTTTCATTAGGCATTTCTACATCAAAATTATCTTTAGCTAGAGCAAATAAACATTCTTGGCAAGAATATTTTTTTACTAACCGGTGAATTAAATACCCCGCAACGTAACGAATAGAATCTTCTTCTAATGATTCACGATTTATTAAGTTTAATTCTGAATTTAATTCATCAAAATCGATTCCAAAGCCTCTTAATTCATTGAGAGTGGAATTTATTACATTTTTAAATTCATTATCTTTATCACACATTGCACTTACACTGGCTTTATTGATTGGAACATTACATTTAGACTGACAACAATTTTCGGAACTATGAGCTACAGTATAATCTTTATAATTATCAGTAATACAAGTATTACTATTACTTACATCATTACTATTATTATCATGAATTATATCTTTTGTTCCAAGCAATAAAGAAGCCGCATCCTCCTCACAATTCGTGTTGGGTGGTGGTTTATTTTTGCGAATGAACATTGAATGGTGCGCACAGATCGTCAACTGCTTTGCGGATGGATTACTATTACATTCTAACGAATGACGCCATTGTCCAAATAAGTTCTCTAAAGGATCTTGTTGCAAATGTGCAGTTAATAAATAACTATAATTATCAGCGCGTAATTCCTTCCAGAGTTCAAGAATACTTGAAACTGTGGAAGAGAAATTGACAAAAGTTCGAGGAGCTGAAGCACCACTAAAAGAGACAATTTCGCGAGCCATTGAGTCAATTCTTCCAAAAAGCCTTCCACGAAAGGACGAGAATCACACAATCCTGCACGATACGGATTTTTGTCTAATCTGTGTCGTGCATTTAAACAATCAAACAAAGTGTTTATTTTATCAATAAATTTCGCGGTGGACACACATAACGGATGCTTCAATTCTTGGATACTGTTACCGGCTTTCAATGCAGACGCTACTGTATGACTAAATACTTGTACAGCTAATTTAACATTATTTTCAACCACATTTTCAAAATTATTAGGATTTACATGACGAATAGTTAATTTAGGTGCTGACTTACAAATCTTACTAAGTTCTAAATTGTATAATTTCAAAATCGCATCCCACGAAATTATCTCTTCATTTGAAAGAATATCGTCTTTCAAAAGGATATTACGTAAACATTTTATCGAATGCGGTACGTCATATCCACAGTAAATTTTCTCATTTCGATATTCCATGAAAAAATGTGTCTTTGAAATACCGAAGTGAGCAACGTCACTGCAATTGGTTTGAGCTTGATCACAAACCATGAATTTTATTTTCAACCCGACCGAAAAAACATTTTAGAGGCACTCCCTGATGAGAGAAACTAATACAGCTGTTTTTACTGAACCTTGAGAGAAAAAGAAAGCAATAGGCTGTTCCCACGATGAATGAAGTCCCCGCAACATGAAAACCAACGCATTATCTGCAATTTCATGGTTTCGACCAATCGAACGCAAGTCAACGTAACCATATACTAAATCGTTACGAACATCATATTGCAATTGCTGTTTTATTGACAACTCATCAAACATTAATACACATTCACGCTCACGTTCTTTCATAAGATCTACCTTATCTCTAAGTCGTAAAAAGAATGCAGAATTGAAACCAGTCGAAATTTGGATCTCATTCATCCATTTTTGAATTAAACTGATACACGGAAGAGCTATTTCTAATTCATCTCGTAAAAATCTGTAACATTTTGGACCACATTGGTAAATAGATAAAGCAATTTGCTTCTCCTCATCCGTCCATTTCCGCTGTTTCAAATGGTCAATTTGCATAGAAAAAAACCTTAAATTTTTTTTACCTTCTACAACTTTAGCTAGATTTTGCTTATCCACATCTGAAGTTATTTTATTTCGCGTACGTTTTAAATGCGATACTGTTCTCCGGAGAACAATATTCTGTTTTTTGTATTTTTGAACTAATTTTTGAGATTTCAATAACGATGTCCTTATCCGCCGAATAGTTCCTTCTACATTCTTTTTCAGAACAGTGATCCGAGGAAAATCTTCATTAGGGACACTATCATGATCATTATTTAAAACGCTATTTTCTACATTTCTATTATTTTCATTATTGCAACGACAGTCCTTAGGGACACCATCTTTATTTAAACGAGTTCAATTACGGTCTCTAATAAAATACTTTTCCTCGAAATGCACTGAACAAATCCTCCGGTCATTTAGCTGAGATACATCCAAATTCTTCAAATTATCGTTCCCGCTATTCTCAATCCACGGGGTAGTACTGAAAAAAGTAATAAGAATGGTTGACTCGTTGGAAATGTTTGAATTTATAGCAAATGAGATTATTATTGTTATCGTAAAGATCACAAATGAATTAGAGGAGAATAGTTAGGACAACATAGGTTATCTTACAAGTTAGAAAAAAATCCGACTTGAATTCTTTTGAAAAATCAATCAATAATAAATATAAATAATAGGTCGAGAAATGAATAAATGAGAAAAATTTTTTTTGTTAATTATTCTGACTGAATTTTGGGATGCTAGCATAAAATAAAAGAAACTTTAAACCGGAAAAGTTCCGAAACATTTTTAAGCTGTTTTCGAGATGATTTGGAAATTTTATACGTTGTAAATAAAAAATAAGGATTTTTCATTAATCAATAACTGAATAAAAGTGAAGAATGGGCAGGTAATCTCATGTAAGAATCAACTTAATAAATTTTTTTGCAATTTTAGGATGTGATGTAGATTAAGTATGTAACAGAATTACGTTTTCTTTTTTTCCTTAAAAATTGCTTCTGTAAGAAGGGCTGAAATATAGGGGTGAGTTAAAATTAGAAAAGTACCAGAACGTTTCGATGTTATTTTCAAGATTTCATATATCTGAAAAAAAGAATCGCAGTTTTTTCCTGTTTTTTACAGATAATTTTCAAAGTAAGGGTTAAAAAAATAGGGGCAATTATGAATCAAAAGACTATGAGAATATTTTTAAGGCTTTCTTCCAATTCTAGATATTGAAGAAAGAACACTTTGCAATTTATGCTATTAAAATTCTTCCACTAATGCTGAAAAATAGAAGTTATTTTTTATTGAAGAAAAAATATTTTTTTTGGTGTTTTCTACCAATGTAACGTTATAATGAGAGAATGAGCTTTTTTCTTTTGTAAATAAATCTTCTTATAAGGACTAAAAAATAAGAGTAATAATCAATCAGCATAGTTTTAAAATATTTTTAAGGTATTTTCGAGATTGTCAACAGATTTATCTGTTGTAAAAAGAGAATCTGTATTTTTCATATTTTTTAGAAAATGATTATGTGGAAAATGGAAAAAATCACAGTTTCTTTAATATTTTACCGATAACTTTCAAAATCAAAGTTGAATAATAGAAATAATTTCAAATTAGAAAAGTTGTAAAATAGTTTAAAGACTTGTTACAGATTTTTTATACTGTGAATAGAAAATTTTTTTTGTTACATTCTCTGAAAATACATTTTATAATAAGGGTTAAAAAAGGTGGTTTTGAATCAGTGGAATTGTTGAATATTTTTAAGACATTCTACTAAGGGTTAAAAACTAGGGGTGATTATTGATGAAAAAATTCAAAACGTTTTTTAGTCTTTTTACAGATTTTTTATGTTGAATCTGTAATTTTTTTTTAATTTTTAACAAGTAATTTTCTATTAAGGGTAGCAAAATAAGGGAGATTATCAATCAAAAGAGTTATGAATATTTTCAAGGTTTTTTATCAATTGTTTATGTTGCAAAAAGACAATTTTCGTTTTTTTTAATAAGGGCGATTTCGAATAAAATTATGTTTGTAAATATTTCTTATGATTTCTGTATTGTTGTATATGTTTTTCGTTTCTCAAAAAATTGGTTTTATTTTTTTCATAATGTTTAACAATAAATTGAGAAGTAAGGGTTGTGAAAGTAGGAGTAATTTTAGTTGAATTAGTCTTACAATTTTTTCCTTATCGTTTAGAGTCGTTTCATCGTTTTTTTCTGTAATTGACTAAATTTGTATTTGATTAAATTCATACAGAATAAATTGAAAGTTGAGGAATAATAGGATCAGGGCAATTCTTTAGGGTTAAAGCTTTAGAAGTTTTTCCCTTTGTCTTTAACCTTATTTCTGACTTTTCTGTAAAGTACAGAATTGCACAAAATTTAATCGTATTATCGCTAATTAGTTTTTTAACAGTAGGGTAGCTAAAGGAATGATTGTTATAACTAAATTAATAAAAATTTTGATTTCTTATACAACACGTAGCGTTCAACGTCTGATTAAAGCACTTGAAGAATTTTTTTATTATTTTTATGCGTTATTTCTATATAAATACAATAAATATTACGCTTTTAGAAACTACTAAATTACAATTGTTATTAAAAAAAAAAAATACTACTTACATTCTTAAATCCTTAATAGGAAACCGATGAAATGTCAACTCTGGATTGTTTTTCTTTGAATTTATGCATCCTTTATAGACACAAACACTGGCAGTTCCAACCATTATTAAATTTATAAATTAATCGTCACTAATTATTGCGATTTGTCACAACTGAACTCCTTTTTTTTCCAACAAAAACGTCACTTTATAATAAGTGGATCTTTTTCCAACCGTAGTGGAAGACTGAGAGATATTTTAACAGTTAAACAAAAAACTGTTGACGATAAAGAATCGAATAGAAGGATACTGCGAACAAAACGTAAACATTCAGACTCTAACAATGTAAGGCTTCGTACATAGTCTTCGAAGAATTTAAAGAGCTGTGTGATTTTAAATAAAAATCCGTTGATTCAATCGGAAAGTAAATGAAACTCAAAATAATTAAAAATAAATTGGATTTTATTTACATATTTTATTAATATATATTACTAAGACAAAAGTGAAATAAAAAAAAAAATGTGACTTAAAACGGAATCGAACTCCGACCGGCAAAATGGAAACTCTGTGCGCTATCCACAGAGCTAATGATGTTATGTGCAATTGTTCTCAATGCAAGTTATATTTAAATTACATTATTGAAATTGAAAAAAAAAAAATCGTTTATTGAGGAAGCTCAATATCCATTCACAACACATGAACATATTATTAAATAATATAGAAACATTCTGTTCTTATTTTGAAAAAAATTTATTTATGTATTGAACAATACAACGAATAATTGAATTTTAAAGTTGATTGAGGAGGATAAAAATCATTTGAGAATAATTAGACAATCTATAAAAATTATTTCATTTCAGTATTTTGATATTTTTTTCCTGAAAATCATGAAAAATCTCATTTTTCATTTTTACGTCAAAAACGACGTACATCCCTACTTGCGTCCGTACCCATCGGCGGTCCACCGACGACTGCTGATCTACTATTATTGTCGAACTGAGAAAAGAATTCCTCAGTTACTCCAATGCTTAGAGCTCCCCACCACTGATTTTTTTACCCCTTCTACCACATATTTGCTATTGCGCAAGCGTACAAAGAGCGCAGGAGGAATTCTCTTCTCAGTCCGACTATATCAGCGCATTATAAAGTGGACTGCTAGCGACATCACGTTGTCGGGGGACGTACTATGGGTTCGGGAAACCGGAATCCGGCTCCTTTGGACTTTTCTGTACCTTAGTATTCTTTGCTATTGTTAATTTATATTGGCGGATGTGAATAAGTAACAATATATCACTTAAAGATTGATAAAACATAAATCATAGGATACAGAAACTTCTAGCATTGAGAGAAACCTCCTTTTTTTCATTTGGTAAGTAAACGTATATATTTTACTGTCCAATGTACTGTAGTCCTGTACTCATGTAGTTCTTTTATTATAAATGATCTCATAATTATTCGTTTTAATACTAATTGTAAATTCGAAACATAACTTCTTTTCGAAACAACAATTCATTTAGAATTCATTAATTGAATAAACAAGCATTCCGAAAAATTGCCTCTAATTTGGTGAGAAAAAAAAATAAGACTATTTATTCATTAAATATATTTGTGCCCCTTTAGTATTTATTTAATAATATATGCTTAAACTAACGAAATATTATAAATTTATTCCTATACCTATCATGTAGTATTAGATGGGACTGTAACGGTTCACTTTTTTGTTATTGTTTGTTATCGATTTTGTTCTCAGTTCGTATCGTGAAATCTTTACTCATATGGTTGATGATGGACGATGATACAAAAAAAGTTCTTAATACGATGGGGTTCCTGGAATTGATAGAAGTTTTCCAATGTAAGTGTTTACGTTTTGTGTTTACGTTTATAAAATAACGCCAATTCTGAAAGTAAATTCTTGGAATTTAAAATCGATCATTTCGTTTCAAACTTATTTTAGACGAAATTGATAAAATAAAAAGCATAAAAATTTATTCAGACAATTGAATAATGATATTATATCATTAATTATTTTAAACTCATAATTCTAATTTAAAGATAATGAAATTGGTATAAGCCTAATGAGGAATCTTACGGATGACGCTATAGACGAACTTATTCCAGGTGCTTCACTTAGATTAAAATTTGAAGAAAAACGGAAAAAAATGTTTGCTAATGTGCCTGAACCACAACCAAGTACTTCTAAGGTACAATTTATCACAAAAAATATGTTCTTCTTGAAAAATTATTCATTTCATTTTTTAATTTATAATTCGATTTTACAGGATTCGCAATTAGTTACAGAACGTGATGAAAATATCTTTGTAGGCGACATGTTGTATACAATGTCAATTCATGATGTTTTAAAAAAATCATTATTGACATCTAACATATTTGTAAAGAATTCTCAAGAATGAGATGAGCCTAACCGTTTAAGGAAAGGGGTGATTGTGCCGGGTCAGAGCAAGTCGGGTAGACAGGTTTTATTAACAAAAATATAACAAGTTTATTCAACACTATCAAATGTACACTGAATTACAATTGTCTTATGAATGTCACTTAAAATTGAATGAATGTCTGTTAACTGACTTGACTTGGTGTGTTCAGTATTATTGACCTCCCACACGAGCTCAACACGCTTCACAAGTCAAGTTGAATTGGTGATTGTGCACGTGGCGTTAGCCGAACTAGCAATGCAAATGAATTGAAGATATTTCAGGTGAAATACGCAAGAATGTCTTGAAATTACACTTGATTGATTTACTGAATTTAGTCCAGAATATTTCTGTTGGTTCAGAATTACACTAAGACTCAAGATTGACTCAGAATTAATTGAATTTTGAGAGAATGAAAAGAATAGCGTGTACACGTGAATGAGAACAGAAAAAGAATGGCGACAGGAACTTCAGTAGTCAAAATGGCCACTAAAAATTAGTCAAATGAGTGACTAGAATGAAAATTATTGATTATTTGGTCGATTGGTTATCGACCTGATGCCAAGATGGCCGCCGAAGTTCCCATCAGCTGTCAGTTTAAATTGAGAATTGATGAATTCTCAACATTCCGCCCGCCATCAGCAACTGGTTGATGATTGTCCTCTGATTGATTCTGCTGCTGGGCTTCAGGAGTTGGCTCGATTGGAAGAATGGCTCGTTTGACGATTGGTCTGACCAACGTTGTTGTTGATGTCTTCACCGTTGCTACTCGTGGAAGACCGTCTTGCCCTGGGTGCAATTGTATGATTCTTACGAGTGGCCACTTCGTAGGAGGAAATCGTTCATCAGTCAGCAAGGCCAGAGCACCAACTTGAATTGTTCTGTTCCTGAAAAACCACTTAGAAATAGCTTGTAATTTTTGTAAATAAGATTGTGACCACCTGTACCAGAACTGCTGTGATTGTCGTTGAATCAACCGCCACCGATTTTGAAATGAATGTGCAGGTTCTGAGATTGTTGGTTCAGGAACAGTGTTGATTGCTGACCCAATGAGAAAGTGTCCAGGAGTAAGTGCTTGAATGTCTTCTGGGTCATCACTGATTGGCTCTAGAGGTCTTGAATTGAGAATGGCTTCTATTTGAGTCAGTAGTGTAGTGATCTCTTCAAATGTGAAGAGAGATTCTTTTACTGTTCTCGTTAAATGAAATTTAAGTGATTTCACTACTGACTCCCACTTGCCACCCATGTGTGGGGCTGCAGGTGGGTTGAATGACCATTGAGTGCCGTTGGTGATGATGAATCTAGAGATGACCTCATGCTCTCTTGTGAATTGTGTGAATAGTCTCTTGAGCTCTACATCAGCTCCTATGAAATTTCTGCCACAGTCAGAATAGATTTTTTCACATATTCCTCGTCTTGAGGTGAATCTTCTGTAGGCAGCAATGAATGTCTCCGTTGAATAGTCACTAACTGCTTCAAGATGAACTGCAGAAGTTGACATGCAGACAAATACACAGATCCAAGCTTTTCTAGTCTTGGCTCCTCTGCCTGAAGATGTTTTAATTGTGAATGGCCCTGCATAATCAATGCCTGTGTGAGTGAATGGCCTGGAAGGAGTGATGCGTGACAGTGGCAATTGGCCCATGAGTTGCTGTGCTCGAATGCCTCGTTGTCGAGCACATTCTACACAACGAAGAATGAATGTTTTTACTGGAGCTCTTCCACCCATGATCCAGTAACGTTGTCTGATTGTTGTGAGTGTAAGTTGAGTGCCACCATGTAGTGTGGTTAAATGATAATGTCTGATAATGAGAGTAGTGAATGGTGAATGTCGTGGTAAAATTGCTTGATGTTTTGAGTCATGACTCAACTGAGCATGTTGAAGTCGTCCTCCTACTCGTAGAACTCCTTCTGAGTCAACGTATGCTGTGAGTCTGTTGAATGCATGATTTGGTGGAAGATTTTGATTGTTAGATAAAGTCCTTAGTTCTTGATGAAAATATACTGCTTGAGTAGACTTTATCCAGAAGATTCTCGCTTTTTCGATGTCAGCTGTTGTGATTGATGCTAGAGGATTGGTAACTGGTGAATGTCTGAGCTTTGAAGTGAATTTTATGATTAAGGCGGTGATTCTGAGTAGTTTATTTACTGTTGAATATTTTTTGACCAAATCCCATTGAATTATTGAATCTTGAATGGCTGCTACTAATGAAATTCCAGGACGAGCTTCTAAATTGCAAATCTCGTCAGCTGGTGATGATTTGACTGGCCAGTCTTCTTGATTTTTAGCTAACCAGGTGGGTCCCCTCCACCATAGCGAGTAATCTTTTAATTGATTGGCTGTGATGCCTCTTGAAGCGCAGTCCGCTGGATTTTCCTTGCCAGAAATGTGTCTCCAGTGCGCCTCTGGAACAAGATCTTGAATTTGAGTGACTCTATTCCTTACAAAGTCCTTCCAGCGTCCTGCATTTGAATTGATCCATGAATGAGTAACAGATGAATCCGTCCACAAATGAATTGAATGTATGTTCACTTGATGAAGTGTAGCTCGAACATACTTCGTGAGTTTTGCAAGAATTAACGCAGCAGTTAACTCAAGCCTGGGGATCGTGATTTGTTTGATTGGTGCGACTTTAGTTTTCGCACAGATGAGTGTGATTAAGGGCCCTGTGGACGGTGAATTGAATTTTAGATAGATTGCTGCAGCCATCGCGAGCTGTGAAGCATCAGAGAAGCCATGAAGTTCTACTGTTGAATGTCTTGTGGTGTGAATCCATCGTGGAATCGATATTGTATGAAGTCGAGTGAATTCTTCTCTAATGATCAGCCAGCGATTGATGATTGATTGTGGGACTGGTTCGTCCCAGCTGAGGTTGTGTAACCAGAGTTCTTGAAGGAGCATTTTAGCTCTGATGGTAATTGGTGACACAAACCCCAAAGGATCATAGATTTGAGCTACTTCTGAAAGAATGAGGCGTTTTGAATATGTTGACTCTTGAATGACTGATTTTGAAGTGAATGTGAATGTATCTGAACTTGGATTCCATTGAAGTCCAAGAATTTTTGTAGTGCAGTCTTCGAAGGTGATTTTTTCTTGATTGAATGATGATTGTGACGTTTTTTGAAGAAGTGATTGACTATTTGATTGCCATTTTGCAAGGGGGAAGCCGCCCGCCTTGCACAAGTTGATTAATTCCTCAGCAACTTGAATTAATTCTTCTGGTGAATCTCCTCCTCCAAATATGTCGTCGACATATCTGCCTTTGATGATTGCTTCAGTTGCTTTCGGATAGTGTTGACCTTCATCCTCCACTAATTGCAATAACACACGAACAGCTAGATAAGGAGCAGATCTAGTGCCGTAGGTTACTGTTGTGAGTTGGTATGGAATGATTTTGTTTTGATTGTCTAACCAAAGAATTTGTTGAAGCTTCCAATCTTCATGATGAACCATTATTTGACGATACATTTTTGTTATGTCAGTTGCGAATACGTATTGATGCTGACGAACCCATAAGAGTACATCAAAGATGTCTAATTGAATTTTTGCTCCTGTATGAGTGATGTCGTTCAATGAAACTCCAGTTGAGCTCGGGCTGGATCCATTGAAGACGACTCTAAGCTTGGTGGTAGTGCTACTTGGCCTTAAAACCCCATGATGAGGAAGAAAGTATGGATGAATGTCTTGAGAGTCTTGATTGATTGTTGGAGCAGGTCTCATGTGACCAAGTTCTTCGTATTCTTTCATGAATTGTCTGTAGAGATTGCTGTATTCAGTCTCATTGGTTAATCTCCTCAACTGGCGTTTCAAACATCGATACGCTGTTGTATAGGAGTCTCCAAGAGCTGCAGGTGATGAAATAAGTGGAATTCTGACAATGTATCGTCCTGATGAATGTCTACAGTGAGTTGACTTGAAGAATTCTTCACATTGTTGATCCAAGGATGACAATTGATGTTGATTTGATATGGGAACTTCTTCTTGGACCCAGAATTTTGTTAACAACTCTTGAATGTCTTCATGGTTCGTGATTGTAGTAGCATGATGAATGTGATAATGATTGACTGATGAATCTGGTGCTACTGGACCAAGAATTATCCAACCAAATATTGAAAGTTGAGCTATAGGAGCAGTTGGAGAATAAAATATGATGTTTTCTTTTATGATTTGTCCATAAAAGTCAGCTCCAAGTAGAATGTCTATTGATTGTGGAATATTGAATGTTGGATCAGCTAGTGTTAATCCATTGAGATGAGGCCAGTGATTGTTGGGATAATTACAAGGCACTTTTGGAATTAATGCTGTCAACTGCTTCATTATGTGAGCTCGAATGTAGATTGAATGACTGGATAATAGTGAGTGCAGCTCACAAAATATTACACCTTTAGTTTGTGTGAGTTTGGAGCTTCCTACTCCTCGTATATTGATTGTCTGATGGTGTTTTTTCAGTTGCAACAGATTGGCCAAGTGAGAAGTGATTAATGTAAGCTCTGATCCAGGATCAATGAGCACTCGTGCAATGTAACTCCCTGAAGGTGAATTGGCTCTGACATTTGCTGTTGCTAGCAGTGTTGAATGATCATCTTTCAGATGACTTGGAATGATTTGACTTGAGCAAACTGCTCTGGTCAATGATTGTCTGTTGAGTTGAATGCTGGTAACGTCACTTGATTGTTGATTTTGTGTGCTAATAGCACGAATTGAATTTTGATTGATTGTCTCGTGGTCATTCTGACCTTCTGATTGTCCTAGATGATTGTGCTGCTTTTGAACTTGTCCTTTGAACCATTCCAACTGAACCCTCAACCCTCCTGAGGCCGAAACCTCATGTGCTAAGGTCATCCAGTCAGTTTGACCCTCCAGAGCAAGTCCATCAGCAAGCATGAATGTCTGTGTCGATGATGAATTTTCTTCGAAGGCTGCTTCGTCTCCTCACTGTTGTGAGGTTGAAGGTTGATTGTCTGTAGATGATTGTTGCCTGGAAGACGCTTGATTGTTCGTTGATGATTGTCTGGACAGAAGTGAATGGAACATTGTATGATGTTTTGCATTACACTCCTTGCATCTGTTCTTGTTGGTGCAGGCTGGTGTATTGTGTCTTCCCAGGCAGTTTCTGCAGAGTTTTTTGGAGTCCACTGTCCTCAGGCGTTGTTCCAGAGGCAAGGCTCGATATTCTGGGCAGACGACTATGAAATGACCACCATTACAGCAGTCACAGATGAATTTTCGCTCACTAGTTGTTGTGTGAGATGAGCGCTGTTGAGTGTCCTTCTTGATTCGTGGCTCCAGTTTTTCTAGAGTGCGAATACGCGCCAATAGAAAGTCACGAAACTCAGCATAGGTGGGCATCCTCTCGAGGTCATTGTCGTGAGTTTCCCAGAGCTCACGAGTGTATTCGTCAAGATGTTTGTGAATATGAAAAATGAGAATTGTATCCCAATTCTCTGTTGATTGTCCCAAAAGTTTTAGTGAATCCAGTGAATTGTCGACGATTGTGAGTATTGATGAGATTTTTTGTGAATACAACCCAGCTCTCTTGGACTCAGCAAACTGGCTAATGAGTTTTTCCAGATGCACGTTGATGAGCCTCTTGCGATTCTCATACCTGGATTTAAGAGTGGACCAAGCCTTGCTGAATGACTCCTTCGTGTGAGGAAGGTTTTCTACCAGGGATAACGCTTGTCCTGAAAGAGCTGATTTAAGATAATTGAATTTAATTACCTCATCAAGACCTGGTTGATTTGCTATCATGGACTCGAATTGATCTCGAAAAGATAACCAGGAGGCACTTGTCCCATGAAATTTTGGCACCGAGAGTTTTGGTAGCCTAGCCAGTGCTTGAGCTACATCAGAGGTACCACTGGTTGATGTTGATGGTGCTGGAGGCTCCTTTGATGCTACCTTAGCTGACAGCATAAGAAACTGCGACACTGACCGGTTGAACTGGTCAAACACGTCATCAACCACGTAAGGATGGTGTAGTTGCGCTGGTGGCCAGACCTCTTCAAGTATCTGATGCTCCATGTTGAATGAATCATGGAGTGAAGTGAGTTGTTTCTCGAGAGCCAGTCTCTCTTCCCTGGTGATTGTCTCTTGTTTGTCCGTGATTGTCTGCAGAAATGATTGTGCTAATTTTAGCCTGGACATTTGTGATCTTACCTTGAATGTCAATTGAGGAGGTAATGGTTGATTTGGTGATGCACCAAGATGAATAATGCTCTCAGTGGTGGATCTGCGATCTGGATGAGCTAATGGGTCATCCGTCTGCTCCACTGGACTTCCAAACTCCTCATGACTGTCGTCATGGCTAACTTGAATGGTGGGTTGATCCTTCTTTGGCTTAGGATCAGTGGTAGATTGTTGATCAGCCATTTTGAGAATTTTACGATCACTCACGCACTTGATTGTCTGAGATTGTTTTGAAAGAATGAATGTTTAGCACTGATAAACTTGACACTTCACTACCGGGAGCTCTGATCCGGCTCGAAGGACCAAAAAATGTAAAGAATTCTCAAGAATGAGATGAGCCTAACCGTTTAAGGAAAGGGGTGATTGTGCCGGGTCAGAGCAAGTCGGGTAGACAGGTTTTATTAACAAAAATATAACAAGTTTATTCAACACTATCAAATGTACACTGAATTACAATTGTCTTATGAATGTCACTTAAAATTGAATGAATGTCTGTTAACTGACTTGACTTGGTGTGTTCAGTATTATTGACCTCCCACACGAGCTCAACACGCTTCACAAGTCAAGTTGAATTGGTGATTGTGCACGTGGCGTTAGCCGAACTAGCAATGCAAATGAATTGAAGATATTTCAGGTGAAATACGCAAGAATGTCTTGAAATTACACTTGATTGATTTACTGAATTTAGTCCAGAATATTTCTGTTGGTTCAGAATTACACTAAGACTCAAGATTGACTCAGAATTAATTGAATTTTGAGAGAATGAAAAGAATAGCGTGTACACGTGAATGAGAACAGAAAAAGAATGGCGACAGGAACTTCAGTAGTCAAAATGGCCACTAAAAATTAGTCAAATGAGTGACTAGAATGAAAATTATTGATTATTTGGTCGATTGGTTATCGACCTGATGCCAAGATGGCCGCCGAAGTTCCCATCAGCTGTCAGTTTAAATTGAGAATTGATGAATTCTCAACAATATTAAAGAAATACAAAAAAAATCCTAACTCTTTAACAGAGAATAGTAGAAATTTGATTGTAGAGCAAATAATCTTATCAGCTTTGGCTTTAAAATTTCCGTTAGTAGTTTTCGTTTTATTTAAAATTTTTTGGTAAGACATTTCTATTTGACTCTATTTATTCTATTATAGACTTAAACCAGAAGATTTTGAAATTCTCATCAGTAAATTCCGTGAAGTATTTCCGTCAGAAGACTCTGAAATTTACTACATCAAATCAATAAAAAAACGAGATTCAATAACGCATGAATCTATACCAGCAAAAGGAAAGTTTGTCATTTTTTATAGAAATTTTGTTAGCAGAAACAAAACATGACTTTGTGAAACTTCTATCATTCAATTATTTACATTAATTTAATTATTTTGATATTTTTAGTAACAGACGAATCTATAGAAAGTCAAGAGTGGTTGAAACAGCATTGTTCTTCGATTGAAGAAGTTCATAAGCACTGGAAGAATTCATATCCATTAAGAGCAGTTGATCGTAAAGATAAAATCAAAAAAGATTTGAAATTTATCTCTGAAAAGTGGCCTATACTAAAAAATGCAAGAATAGGAGGATCACTAATTTTGATGGATTTTGAGTGGATGAATTTAACAGATATAACTCTTACAGAACAACTATGGTTTTCATTTTTTGACAAACTTATTCGTTTGGAGAAGATTAAATCACGCGACGAAAATGTCATACTATTGAAAAATTTGTCGAATGATCCTGACGTGACTGATGGTAATTGTATAATAAAATTTCCAAATATTTTATTATCAGACACCAACCATTTAATGCACTTCTTAGTAATACTTAAAAATTTCTTTTTTAAGATACTAAAATAGCAGCTCAACTACATCTAATGAGCTACATCATTCCTCCAAAAGGTGTGAAGAAAATTAATACGAATGAATATTGGAAACCATCTATTGCTGATTCTAAGGATTGCTTCATTATTCACGTACCAGTAAGTACTATTAATTCATGAGTTATCAGCTTATTTTAATTTTCGAAAACTCATACAATTACTAATCTAGTTAAATATGTTTATAGGTTCTTGGAGACATTGAAAAAGTTATAAAAGAAAGAGCTGAAACTTTAACGTCATTCGAGCAGCCTGTACAGCCTTACATTATTATTTGCGGACCAACACTTTCTTCAAAATCATCCTCATTCGTCATTATTGGTGGTGAAAAATATGAAGCTGCGTGTGTCTTCGTAGCTCTTGACGCATCTTTCAGAGCTTTCCATACTTTACATTTAGAATATCCTCGAGCATGTTCAGGTATCTGGACAGTATTACAAATAAGTTTGTATAAATTTACGACTCAGTGGGATGCTACTACGAATGCTTCGCTTTGCAGTGATTTAAAAAGAGAAAATCGAGAACCACTTCCTGGAATAAATTCAAATAAAAATTCTAAGAAAATAAAAAAAACAAATTAAAGCATGAGCTTATGAAGTGCTAAAAAATAAAAATGAAAATTATTATCATATATTTATTCTATCCATAATATATATTTACGTATAAAAAAAAGTTGTATTTGTTCTAAAAATAAAATACTAGTTACCTTGCAATTATAAATCTCGAGGATATTCTAAACACAGAGGAATAGATATTTTTTCAAGACACTATTTTTAAAAACCGAGTTGATTTCTTGTTTTTCGAAAATGTTTCTTTTTCCATATTGTGATTTTAATATTTCCGGATCCGATGGCTTTTTAAAGCACATGAAATCAAGACACCCGAAAAAACGAAATAATATATGCTACTGTCCTCATAAAAACTGCTGAAGATCATTCGGCAATATTTACAGTTATCAAAGACATGTCGTAAAAAAACATTGCAAAAAAGACAATGGTATACAATTACGTGAACCGTGAATTCAACAAAATATCATGGAAAATATCGATTTATCTTTAATTAATAATAAGAATGAACAATTAATAGTTAAAAACAGTTTAAGAAAAAAAAATAATGAAAATAATTTTATAGCGAATGATGTTGAGCAAAATTTTGTAATGCCAAATTTTCAAGATAGTTCACTTTATGAAATTGCAAATATTGTCAATAACAGTGCTAAAAGTTTTGTAACCAAATTAATAGGTAATCTTTCAATTCCAAGGTCTCTAATTTTTGAATGATCAAATAACATACATGAATTTTATCACGAGCATTGCATAAAATTAATAGAACAAAATATTTCTTCTGAATATAACGTTACCAAACAACATATTTTAGATATGTTACAGCTTGTTAAAAGTTCTTTTAATAATATTAATACAGAATATTTATTGACTCAAGAATTAACTAAAATAAATGCTTTAATACTTCCGATAACTGTAACTGTTGGTAGTTCATTGACATTAATAAAAAAAAAGAATGTAAATGCCATCGAGGCTAAAAATACTACATTAGATATAGTACCTATGAATTTGGTTTTGAAGCGTTTTCTCGAATTACCAAACGTTTATAATTCTATCATAAATTTCATAAAATCTCACAAAAGATACAAACATTATTGTTCTTTCATACAAAGTCCAACGTAGAAAAAAATTAAAGAAAACTTTAGTGAAAAAATAGTTTTGCCGCTAGTGATTTTTTTCGATGATTTAGAGATCAATAATCCGTTGGGTACTCGAAAAATTAAACAAAAAATTGGAACTGTGTATTATTTTATAGAATGTCTGCTTTTTCAATACCGAAGCCGACTTGAAAACATATTTCTTCCTCAACTTCATGAAAAAAGTGACCATAAAACTTTAGGAAATAGTATTATTTTCGCAAATTTAATAGAACAATTAAAAAATCTTGAAAATGATGGAATCACAATCAATATTTCTGGTAATGAAAAAAATATTTATTTTGCACTAGCCTTTATAATTGGTGACAATCTTGGTTTGCATAAAATTCTAGGTTTTACAATAGGTTTTAATCGTACTCAATGTTGTCGCATATGTTTTTCTAGTGGACAAAAAATTAAAGGAATGAGTAAAGAAAACAAAAAGCTTTTACGTACTGAAGCTAATTATAAATTAGATGTTGAAGGACACAAAAATGGAGTTGTTGAGCAATGTGTTTTTAATGATATACCCAGTTATTCTGTCATTGATAACGTCAGTTGTGATCCGATGCACGACATATTTAAAGGAGTATGTGGGTCAGAACTTGGACTAATTTTACATGCTCTTGTAGTTATAGAGAATTTGTTTACTCTCGATTTACTTAATGAAAGATTGCGTTTTCTTGGTGCAGACACGTCTAGTACAAATTTTCCTTCATTAATTTCAAATAAAGCTATCAATAAGCAAAATTTAATTTTAACAGCAGCAGAAATGAGTTTGTTTATTAACCATCTAGGAATAATAATCGGAAATATGGTACCGATCAAAAGAAATTTTTGAGTTTGTATAAGAAATTTGAAAAAATTATTTCAATAATAATGGCCCCTTATAGTTACAGACAAGAATATAAAAATATTAATGATGCAAATTCAAAATCATCATAAATTATTCATTCAGTTATTTAATCAGAAACTGTCACCAAAAATGCATTTTCTGAGTCATTATCCCGGTCTTCTAGAGAAAAATAGACCCATAAAAAATTTATCTTGCATTCGTTTAAAAGCTAAACACCAGAATATGAAAACTATTGCTAAAAATATTACATCTAGCGTTAATCCGAGTCACAGCTTAGCTGTTAAGCACCAATTTCAATTAAGTCATCGATTTTTAGATAATCGTGGTTTTGTAAACTCATTCGAATGTGGAAATATTGAAAATACATTTCTTAAACAATTTAATAATAACATGTTCGAAAATTTTATGCCTAAAAACTTTGATGCTCGAAAATGTAAAGAAGTTTCGTGGGTGAAAACAAATGGGAAATGTTATAATCTAAATTCAATTATTAATATCACATTAAACTTCAAACATTTTCAATTTGGAGTAATCAAACACATCTTAATTACTGATCGTGAATAAATTTATTTTATAATAAAACTCTTATCAACCTAATATGATGATCATTTTCAATCGTTTAAAATAATTCAAAACTTATCACTGAAATTTATTTCTTATAGAAGTCTTTAGGACATTTATTCTTATTCATCATTCACAGTTTCCAAAGATCTTAATTACATACCTACGAAATTTCTATTATTTCCATGATTGTAATGTCATTACATTGACTCAAAAAAACTACCAATTTATTTATGGTAAACGATAAAATAGTTATGTCTATGAAATGTAATGACCAAATTACTTTTTTAGTTATTTCTCTTAAGTAGTAAATAGTCATATTGATAAAATTCAGTTACTAAATTATTTTTCTTTCTGAAAATTTCAAATTCAAGATTTATTTCTACTGAGCATCGAAATACTCATATTAATAAAATGTCTTAACTAAATTACTCTCTTATATGTTCATTGTAAATCGACAATTTACTTGCACTAAACAGCAAAATACTTGAAATGATAAAATATAAGAATCAAATTACTTTTTTACTTAATAAGTTTAAATTAAAAATTTATTTGTATGAAATAATTATATCCTATTAATAATAAAATATTATAACTAAATCAATTAATCATTTTGTCAGTTTAAATTAATAATTTATTCATCCTGAACAATAAAATACTTATATCGATAACATGTAATGACTAAATTAGATTTCTATTTGTTAATTTTGAATTATAAATGTATTTGTAATAAGCAATTACATACTTAAAGTAATAGTATTTAAAATCAATATCAATGATTCTTTTTTTTATTTTAAATTCAAGATTTATTTCTGCTAGGCATCAAAATACTTACATCAACAAAATGTATCAACTAAATTACTTTTTTTATATCTTCCTCTGAATCATTTTTTTTTTTCAACATATTAATAATTTACATTAACAAAATAAGTATTGAACATAATCAAATTAATTAGTCCATTTTTTCCAGTTTAAGAATTATTTACAAATTTGATATAAAAGTGTAATTACTTGATCCTACATTAATCATTTATTTTGTCAATTTGAATATTTATTGTGTTGAAGAAAAATTTTTTTCTCTCAGTGTACAATTTTGCGAATCACGATTCAATTCCACTTCAAAAAAATTGAGTTTTCAGTTTTTACCTATTCGTCATTTCAATCTATTTGTCCATTTTAATTGATAAAGGAGTAAGGATTAAGAGAAAACTATGAGTAATTATGGAAAACATAAAATAAAATTAACTAATAAAGAATATTCTAAGAAAAATTTAGAAAACAGGAATATGATTTCATATTAATTTTATTATATAAAAATTCCAATAGTATGCATTTAAAAAAAAAAAAAAAAAATTTCGCCATGACTGAGATTGAACCTGGTTCGGCAAAACAAGAATCTGCTGCTCGAACCACAGAGCTACCACGCGATCATTCTTCTAGTTAGTGATTGTGTATCCTAGGTTGTAAGCTTGGGTACAGAGAGTAGGGATATAGCTTGCCGGCGAAATGCCAATATGTCCTGGTGCTTGTTAAAGACAATAAATTTTATTTTTAATTTCTTAAAAAAAAAAGCTTGCATTCATTAAACAGTGTAAGAAAGCGGTTAGTGACTCCGTTTTAACACTTTGTCACTCAATTAACTCTTTTTTTATTAATTTGAAGAAAAAAGAAAAAAAAATCATAAATATTATTTAACTTTAATTTTACCACCTATAGATTGCATTGATATACAATTTTAAAGATAAAAAAAAAAAATAGGTCTGAGCACACTTTGTGCTTACACGACGAACTTCCCATTATTAATTATTTATAACAAATTCATATTGTTATAAACAATACGTAATTGTTAAAAGTCATATTCCATCATTGATAAATATTTTCTTGTCGAAAGAACTTAAATCGGTATGAAATTCGCATTAGTTAATTGATAATTACAATTTTCAATTGTTTATAACAAATTCACATTGTTGTAAACAATGCATAATCGTTGAAAGTAATATTCAGTTGTAAACAATAATGTTTAGTTTATATCGAGTTATTTTCAAATAAATTTGTCATTCTTTTGCTCAAAAGTATTTGAAGTAGACAATCTTCTCATTTATTTATTATTGGTTTTTTTGTTATAAAAAAAAACGGCTCTACCGAATTCGTTCAAACTTCTTTCAGATCTTCTTTATAATAATATCTTTTGAAAAAATCTTGGTTAAAATTAATATCTCGATCCGTTCTTGAGATATCGAAAACGAAAAAAATGCTAACGTCCGTACACACATACATACGTACATACGTACGTACGTACATACACACATCATTCTAAAAATTGGTCAGTATGCTTGCATATATCTTAAAACGTGGAGATGTGATGAAAATTGACATTTCACCAATCGACCTAATTTCAATAACTTCCGAATGGGAAGTTAAAAATTTGCCAGAGACTAGAATCGAACCCTGCTCGGCAAAACGAGAGTCTGGTGGTCTCACCACAGAGCCATCACATATACGCTTTCACTATTCATGCTTGTTTAACATACGTTTCAGGCTTGGGTACGGAGAGTGGGGGTTTAGCTTGCCGGCGAAGTGCCGGAACGTCCTGGTGCTTGTTTAAGACGATAAAATTTATTTTTAATTTCTTAAAAAAAAAGCTTTCATTCATTAAACAGTGTAAGAAAGCGGTTAGTGATTCCGTTTTAATACTTTGTCACTTAATTAACTCTTTCTTTATTAATTTGAAGAAAAAAGAAAAAAAAATCATAAATATTAATTAAGTTCAATTTTATTACATATCAATTGTAATTATTTGCATTAAATAAAAAAAAAATTTTTGTCAGTGACTAGGATCGAACCCAGCTCGGCAAAACGAGAGTCTAGTGCTCGAACCATGGAGCCACCACATATTCACTCCGTTTACTTATGTTCATCACATATAAATTGCCGACTTGGGTACAGGGTGTGGCGTATAAGCTTGCCTTTGAAGTGCCGGAACGTCTAGCTTCGAATGAATTTTAATAATAAAAATAATTTTTATTCTCTTTGTATTTTTCAACATAAAAGGTTTTATCACCACTTTTCCATCGCCTGCGCAATATTAGTCGATTAATATACATAATAATCAAACAAAAAATACCCAATAAACTTATTTCTGTGTATTTGACCTTCAATGCTATGTAATTGTTATTATAGAATTTAAAAAAACATTTATAATTATTATTTTTGCCATTGAGATAAAACAGATAGTGGAAACTTGCGTAGTAAAAGAGATAATGGAAGCTTGACTGTTATACCGACTCTGTTCTGTTTGGTAGTTTGGTGGAAACGGGGGCGTCTCGCTATGGAAATTTTTTTTTAAATGGCATTGCTACTCTCAGTCTTCTCTCTGATGTAAGTAACTCGAGTATGTGAATATAAATCTTCTAATTAAGAAATTACAAACAAATGAGACAAATTTTCCATTATAATAAAGATAACATATGACTAACCAACACAGAAAAGATGTATTTAAATAGTTTATCAAATTTATTGCAATAGTTTCCGTTAAAAACTCTCCATTTTTAATATCCGCGCCATCAGTGCAGAGGGCAGCAGCTTCTGAGCTGCCAGATACTCAATGCCACTTTAGACTCATGAGTCGGAAACTCAGACGCCATGACGCCATTCCCTACAGCCACGCAAGTGTGACTGGTCGCGCCTTCTTCACTCGTCCGGTTTTTACAAAAAAAAAGTAAATTCAATAGAGTTTTTTCGGTGATAATCATCACTGGAGCAACTCAATAAGGTGCAGTGAACATCATAGTCTCATTTACACCTTACGTAACACTCAATTGCAGTCACTCGATGCCTGTTGCATCGACAGCATGCATCAGACATCAAGGTCGGTGCAGGTGGACACCGTTTTTGAGTGAGAATAGTATTTATTGGCTCCAGAATATTATTTTTAGTATTATTTAGCTTCAGAAATGTTTATAGAAGAATTGTTAAAAAATATATAATGGGTTTTCATGTAAAATACTTTTCATAGATACGTAGAATGATTAAAAAAGCTATACATCAATTCAATGCAATTGGTAGAATTGTACAAGGCCAACTAATTTGGACTAGAGAACATTTTAATCATCTACCCGAAGAAAATGCTATAAAAATGTTATTATTTAAGAATGAATTACGGAATGCTGTAATATTCAATTTCGATAGTTTGCGACAAATTTACGATGAAATAAGTACATTGTTAGTTACAAATTTGATCTACTCAACGTTGCATTTATAATGAATGATAATTTTCAAAGAACTTGTTCTTTCTAGGAATACTTTTGCAGCTGTACAGGTACCATTTACAAAAATAGAGTCATCAATTAACCGTTGGCGCAGAAAGTATTGTCCTCCTTTACCGGCCACTTCAGCAGATTTCGTTCATATCTTGAACTCACAAAATTGAAATCATTTCATCAATTACTACGGAAGGCATCTAAGTGTCTCGACTGTTCTCGCATCTGATAGATCATTATCAATAGTTATTTGTGATATTAATTGTTTGCGTCAATTGCAAGTGGATGAATTTTTCATTGATGTGACGTCTGAAATTTGTCCACGCCATCCGAAAATTTATCAATTTTTAACCATTATGGCAAAAATCTATACAAACTTATATAAAAAACTTATTGTATGGTATGAAGATTGAATCATGAAAAAATTAAATTCATATTGATAGAAAACAATATAAGCATTATTTCAATTTCTAGGTGATTTCTATAACTTGGGTATTGATGGAAAGAAAAGCGACAGCAGTATACTTTGCTATTTTCAAACACTTTAAAGAACGACTAGCATCCTATATTCATCCAACCCTGTTCTGCGTAGACTTTGAAGTTGCTATTGCTTCTGCAGTTTCTACAGCGTATTCTGGAGTTACAATTCAACGCTGTTACTTCTACTTCACTCATGTTTGTTATCACATATTCTCGATAAATAATTACTATAAACTAAGAGATTCAGTTACAAATATTTTATCGTGTTTTTTATGCATTATAGGCATCATTCAAGTAATTAACGAACGAAGGTGCTTTATTTGTGCAAAATTACTACAATTAGAATAAAGGACAAATTTTTTATAGAAAATTAATGGCTCTACCATTATTACCAGCAGACTATAAACGTGATGCTTTTACATTAATAAAAGCTGATAGTACGAATCACCGTCTTGATGCATTCAACGACATCATGGAGTACTTTGAAAATTATTGGTTGAACAGAATTAAACCTGGTAATCTTTGTGTTTATTGAGTAACACATCGTACAAATAACTTTATAGAAGCTTATTACAAGGTATTGTTGGCGAAAATAGAAAGCCATTCATTAATCTGGCAATTTTAGCGTAAATACATAAATTTTATCGAAACCTATCTTAACTTTGATGATAAAATTTTGAGATTGAAGTGCAAAGTATATCGTATATCGAATACATGAGTCTTCGAATGGAAAATTAAATTTGGCAACACCAAGAAAATAAATATCTTATAAAAGAAAAATTCTTAACACACGCATGGAAAGTATATGCTTACAATAAGCATTATATATCACGGTTTTTAGCATGTGCAAATCATCTTTCATTAGCATTTAATAACCAAGATCTGATCAGAGAAATTCAACAAGTAGATTTTATATTATGGACGCTTCTTTTCATAATATAAGTAAATATTTTATGATTCACTACTTATATACATCTTTGATACTATATAACACGTAATTTAAATTTTATGACTATAACATAATCATTCAATAGCTATTTACTTGATCAGACCTCGAAGTCTTATTTTATTATTTATTGGCGATAATCTTGGTATTCCGAATATTTAACCACAACTGTTCGATCCTAAGAATATGGATATTTTTGTGTGTAAGTTCTTGTTTTTTATTTACCATCTGAAAGCGTAACCCATAAAAAACTGAAATAGATTATTTGCATAGATTAACATATAACTTAACCCTGATTTTACTACTTCAAGTGAATCTAAAATATGTAGATCTTCAAATACCTATTTTTAGTTTTTCCGGGTAGAACGATGTGAGAAGAATAACATTTTTTAAAAATAGTTAAAAAATATGCATTTCAGTTAATGACTTAAAATTTTCTAAGTGCATATTATGTGACAAGAACATTTGTAATTACATTGCGCTGCCATGCTGGCATTGGTTTTTATGTGAAATGTGTTCACATAATTTAAGAACACATGAGTACGAAAGAAAATGCAGATATACGATGTGTAGTATGTTTTGAAAAAGTTCTGGCAATCACAAAAAAATATGTAAGTGCATTGAATGGCGAAAGTTAACAATATCAATTATAAAAACTCACAGATGGATTATAATTATTACAGATCACCTGAATTCTGCATTTTCCATTGTATATCTAATCCAGGTTATATGAGTAATATACTTTATTATTGACAGGTACCATTAACATATATCGAGCTGATATTACGAGTTGAAAAATTCGTGAGTATTTTTATCCAATATATTAGTAAATTATTTGTATTAATACATGATTTTAATTCATAACTCTTGGATCTAGGCGCGTTGCCTGGATCGTTTAATGAGGAATGGGTTCAATGTGGCAATATGACAAGACATAAGCTGATACCCGTTAAATACATTTTGTGAGGAAGTTGCATTTGTAATCTTCTAGGAAAACTTAAGTTGAACTCAACGGTTGAATTAATTGTATGTAACGTTGAAGTATCTAATATATCGTCGTAGAAACATACTTTTCATTCATTGTATTTATCCGTATTGGATAAGTTTATCACAATATGAATGATAAAAAATAATTTTACTTAATTGCTTGAGTTTTAAAAAAGATTCTGTGACGATTTTGAGTTGGCCTGAGATAAATAATGGACTGTATTTAAGTGTAATGAGTTTTGGATCTAAGGAGGTCTGCGAAAAAAATAGTTGACACAATAAATTAATGTTTTGTATCACGTTTATTGTTAACAACAACACTTACAGCTACTTATATGTAATAAAATATCTTTGCAGAGAGTGTTCTGACACTAAATTATCACTAAACTGATTAGTCTGTGTTTTGGATTAATTTGTTGTTCACGAAATAACACAAAAAATGTCACTAAGTCAATTAGTAGCGATAGCCACACTCACACAGGTAAGTTGTTCAAGCGTAGACTGTGTGTGTGTGTGTGTGACTATCCGTGAGGCACTATGGCGTCACCACCATCACAGCTTCGTGCGCGTTGACACTAAACTACTTTCACTGGACCACAGGAATTGCTTTGGGTTGTTTTGATACTTCACAATTGTTTATGAGATCTTAAATGAGATGACTGAACACTTCTTGTTCACTTATTAATGAGTTAACTGACGAATCGGGTGGATCGTACGGAAAAATTACGATAGATTCGCCTGTGTGATTTGTCTGGAGCCAACTGACGCCACAAGTGCTCGACCGCGTGCTTGTTGGCGTCATTGGGGCCTTAAAGTTGTCTGCTGGGCCATGAGAAAAAATCTCCTCGACTATTAGTCCAGTGAGGTGACCGAAGCGCCGGTGGACAAGTCCGGCAGTTGAGAAATTTGAATATTTCAAGACTGACTGACTTGGGCCCTCTAAGTCAGAACAGATTCATATGTTACTTTTCATTTTTTTTTATTTTAAACTCAACGAAATTAATACGATATGCACCTCATTTTTTAAATTTTCTTTTAAAGGGGTAGAAGACTACGCCCTCATGGAGTCAGGTGTCATTTTTGAATGTTCGCTTGAGGTCATTATGAGTCCAAACAACGTTAATTATGAGTACCTTGAGGACAGAACGAGTTTACTAAGTAACTGAGAACAAAAATAATGAAGAATAATGATTATAATGAGTGTAACGCAAGGACATCTAGTACATATTGTAACTAATACCGTGGAAAGTCACCCGTTGTGCATAACCGACTTGGTGTATGCCAAAGTAATTTCTACTTAAATTATTGAAGTCCAAATACGGGGTAATATATCAAGTCCAATAATTCATGGAATATGAAAAATTATAGGTGTCAAGTACATTTTATCTGGCGATGATATTAAAATTTTTATCAGGCAACAATTATGCTGAGACGTATCTAGGCCTTATTATTGAAAATACAAATTGAGACTCTTAAGGGCACGAGTACAATGATTTATCAATGTATTATTTTTTTTAATTTCAACGCTGCGATGCTTGAAAATTTACAAGATTGATCTCAGAAACAATTTATAAATGTAGATTATTATTAGTCAATTATTTACTACAAGGCTGAAAATTCTTTATACAATTCACGACTCATTATTACAGAATTCTTCCATTGAATCGATTGCGAGTATCTTTGTAGGGAATGCCTGGCATGATTCAAGCCGGGTTAACCGAGCTAGAAGCTGAGATGGACGCTAATTGGGCCTAAAGGAACTTTTTGGTCAAGAATCACGATCCACGTATAGCCCCCACAATCGTGACAGTCCACAGAACTTTCACCCAGAATATGTAGTTGTTTACATAGAATAAAAGCTTTAAGAACAAACTTGAGCGATAAACCGTCCTATGTTTTCAGAAATATACGTAAATGACATGGGAGAATTAATGACACGCGTGCAGTACCGAAATCTATAGTTGGCTGACTAAGCTGACAGCGTCGTTCGTCTTTGGCCTGCGATCCATCTTCGTTGATCCCCGTCGATTTCCCTGATTGGCTAATCGACCGAAAGAAACTTTAACTTACTTCTGCCGGTGGCGCAGCGTGATCAATTAGATATGTCATGCAATTTAAATTTTTAATGATGATACATGGGCGGCTTGAGGGACTACGGTCTTGCGACCAAGCGCCTCATGACAATATCTAACCACAATGAGCGTGTTATCGATCATTTACAGACTTGCATCGATGAATACTTCTCAGCGACTGATCGGCTATCGTCCAACGTCGGGAAATTCACGTAGCTCGGTAGTCAACTTCGTTAATGGGCCCGTATTTGTTCGTTTGATGAGTAGAAATAATTGGTCACACGTGAAGTGACCAGATTTAAATAAACTTCAGTGACTAATTCATGGATACTTTATAAGTACAACAATTATTTTTTTCAAATTGTGCATTTATCTGTGATGATTGTGAGACTAGAGGCAAGTAAAATCATTTGAGTGAAATCCGGAAGCTACAAGTGATAATCATCAGGCATGGTAAAAGAAAATATGTTTCGCTCATCATGCATCTCCTGAATTGTAACTTATTAGGAAGCCTAATGGGTTCTGTTGAATGTTTTTAGGATGGATGAACGATTATTAAGTTCATAGGTAAATTTTGGATGTAATCTCAATTAACCTTGTTTTTTTATGTTAAGTAAATTGATGATATTAAATTTATAATTGATAGTATTCAATGAATAAATTCTTATCTTACGAAGTCTTACGAAGAGAGAATCTTCGTATCGAGATGATGATTCTTATGTAAAGAATTCAGTTAGTAAAACTAATGTTAATGAACCATATGATCAAGTATTAAAAAGAATTAGCGAATTCTATCAATTATCGAAGAGAATCAAAATGATAATTAATCACGTGCTGTAACAACTCTCCCGTTTCTATTGTGCACTGAATTCTTGTGATTACATAAGCTTGTAAGCTCAAAAATAATCTCTAACTCCTAATGGTAGGTAAAAATTATTGTCGTCTATGAATATGTAGAATATGATCTAAAAACCTGTTAGAAAGAAGTAATAGGAGAATTTTCTCATATCAAAGGATCATGCAAAATTTCAGTTGTCCCTCTCCTCTTTCTGTGTTGGATTCAAGAAAAGAATTTCTATTCATTATGCTGCTGAACTTACATTTATCGCATAGATCCCGTTTTCGATTTTTTATAACAACTCTTATTGTAATGAACAAAAAGAGTAGGTTTTCATCCATTTGGAACAGTTGGTAGCCTAATTTCAGTAAAAGAAAAAATTTCCCGTTGGAAGAGTTCAAATATATTGTATAGATCTCGTTTTTCGTTGTTCAAAACGAATACGAAAAAAAAAAGAGAAAAAAAAACGCAATATAGTGATCCTTTACGCGTGTATCATGTCGTAACTTTATATTATTAAAACATGAAATATTGCGTTAATAGGACGGATATATTGTATAGATACCGGTTTTCAAATGATCTATAACAAATGTTATAACCAATTCATATGAACGAAAAGTAGCCTACATTACTTTTGATGATTGCCTCTTCATATCTGTAGAGTTTCATCGAAATCGGTTTGGCTATTTCCAAGTTCACCCTGGACAGATAGATAGACAAAAATTCTGAAAATGGTTATTTAAGTTTTAACGGCACGTACATTTCCCTCTGGGCTTAATTTGGGACACTTTATTTAATATTACAGACAGACACTATGTTCAGTAATCAATTTCTCTTAGTTCCTTTATGATGGGATCAAGTTTACCAATGAACGCAACGTATGGAAAAGTCCTGTCCTGCTACACCAACAGCAGGACTGTACCTTCTTTCGTCTCCATTTTGTATACTATCTGTTGACTCAAAACCAAGGTATTCAGTAATCGATTACTGTATCCATTATCTGAATATCAGACTCATCTGATAGCCTATCAGAGCACTCATAGCGTGGACCAACCAAGGGCAGTGAACGCTGTAGACTTCCGGGTGACAACTGAATAATCGTTGTCGTTCGATTGTCGATCAGATGCTGAGAAGCAATCATATGACGCGTGACTGTTACTCATCGTTTCGTGCACTCAATTGCATCCATTTTTAATGCACCCATTCAGGCACGACGGCTTATCTGTCTCATTTTGGTGCTCACGAACTTGACTCATTTCCTCATTGAATTCATAATTAAAAGCAGTACATTCATTATTACTTTACTATTAATAAAATTCAGCATTCAATTGAACTCAACGGACTCAAGTACAACACGGCCTTACAACCCACGTTGTTCGTGTACTCAACGTGTTTATCGGACTCAGTGTAGTTTTCTAGTATTCTAAGTGATCATTTAGTGTTCAACTCATCGTGCAAGGACATTTTGTGAACTCAATTGAACTCAAAGCCTCATGGAAATTAAACTGTAGTTACGGTTGCTGAGTTAATTAATAAAGTATATTTTTTAGTTAATTCGTTAGTACATCGATGATCGAGTTAGCTAGGAATTTTCCTCATCCTATTCATTATCAAACACACTTCGATTTTATTCATATAAATGATGAACAATTCAATCCATTACTTTTAAATGTTGAAAATGTATCTCCAATAAGTTGATCGAAAGTTTCTGTTTTCGCGATATACATAAAAATATCTTACTCCCAACTTACATAGTGAATTCCCTAAAAAAACTAAAACAGCATCAGTATTCGGTTCTGTATCTACTTTTAAAAAAACCGTATGTTTAAGAATAAAATGAATCTGTTTTCTGCTATATCATGAACTAAAGGACGTGGCCCCTTTTATTTTCAAAAGTAGATGATTTTTAGGAATGAAGATATGGCTTATTTATTTTTGTAGCTAATTAATGAGGTTTTGAAGGATTTTTATATCATGCCATCGTTTATCATGGAAAAAATTAAAAATTTTAAGGAGCATAGTAGTACTTTTCTCGCGGTTTTTATACTTAGCACTCGTGACGCTACTGAAATAGACGTGTCGCTCAACCAAAAAAACAATTAAATATAATTATACGACAAATCATAAATTTTACAGTGTTTCATATCAATTGGTCAATGGATACGGTCTTTGCTTGGCTAACGGAACTTGGACTGGCGGAGTCGGTGCCTTACTTTACAACAAATCAAATGTTTTCTTCACAACTTTGCGAATGGCACCAGAGCGAATGATGATTATAGATTTCACTCTACCTGTGTACGTTGTAAGGTATATACAATTCAATAATGTGAATTTCTCTGTATTGTGTCGTTTTTTTATTTTTTACTTAAAAAAATTATGTCCTGTAGGTTCAAATTAAATTATTATCTCTGGATTACAATATTACAATTATAAGAGAGATAGGGAGTCTACGATGACTCATTAAGACGATATATATTTTCTAGCTTGTAACAGGAAATCTTCATTCCGGGAGAGGATTTAATATTACTATGCTTTGAATGCATTCATTGATATTGATCCCACAATTTTGAATGCGGTGAATTTGTTTCGCAATACCATTATTGCGTATTGGGCTTTTTAAGAGCGAAATATTTAAATCTCATCAAAAACAATCCCCTTCTTCTGGCCTGTACAAATATTTTCGCTAAGCATAAACAATGAAAATCATGGAACAACAAAAAATCCTGAATCATTAATTGTTCAGCATTTAAATGTGACATGGAAACCTAGCGAGGTGGTCACCGCCGATTTAGCTGAGGCTTCTATATAATAATCGACGTCGAAAATGATGTACTACGTATTTTCTTATTCTGTGGAAAAACGTTTTGAATGTGTAAAAATCAACTCAAAGTTGACACCCTATCAAAATGATTCTTAATTTGTACATATTTTTAATCGAAATTTTCCGAAAAGACTTTAATCATTCGAAAGATCATAAAAAATACCTTTATCTACATATTCATAAGACTTGTGAATAAATATTTTTTTTTATTAGAAATAACAAAAAATCTGTAACTCGAAAACTATCAATTATTTTTTAATAGGACCAATTTCAATCGAAAGAGTATAAAAAATTATAAGACACGTGTCTTTACAATTTTTAAAATAACATCGAAATTGATGCTAGAAAAATATTCTTTTTTTCCCAGATTTGTATCGAAATAAAGAACATGAATTATTTATTTATTGTAGGTACTACGTACCTAATAGTCATTGTCAAAATGTTCAAGACACAATGATTTTTCACACCAGACACAACGGATAATTGCGATATTTTTACATCCTGAAATTTCACAATGAGACTTACAGTTATCTCCAAATGCAAAATTGACTGGATTTTCAGATTCATCTAGTTTAAGAAATGTACAATTACTTTTAAATCATGAATAACGAAAAAAATTAATGTATCGCAGAGACGAGAGTTGACTATGAGTCAGTGATTGTAATTTAATAATAGTGTACCTTAAGGGTAAATTTAAATCATCTCCTCGTAATAAGACACTGTCTAAAAAATGTCTTACAAAGTTTTTTCATGTTCTAAACCCAAAAACATCTAATGCTTGAATCCATCCAGTAGCTTCTTTAGGAATAATCACCATCTCAACTTTTTTATCTGGTGGGTTGACAGCTGTGACAGCTTCAGGACAATGACCAGCCCTCGAATCGATCGAAAGTAAATTTTTTTTCCAACATTCGGAGTAAATACATCCGTCAACCAGATTTTGAAGTGTTCCGAAAAAATTAGTATTCAAACTTTCAGAATGTGGCATATAATAGAATATTTGAATTTAATTTTTTACCTAAAGTAAGTTTTCCAGATTTCGATATTTTTACGTGTACATTATCTGGCCTAAAAAGCAATGCTTCTACCCGTGGACAAAGTTTTTCAGTTGGTTCTTTCAACACACGAAAAAGGGAATTCAAAAGTTTTCCATCTGCTGATGTAGTTTGTTGCATGGCATAACTATGAGTTATCAAAGAAACTGATTGAACTGAGCATTCTTTTTTTCCTCCTTCTGGAGCTAAAGCCCTCTCTTAATGTATTTCTAATTGGAAGCCACTTTGAACAGAATTATATATGTTGTCCGAACCATGTAATTGAATATTCGGCTTTACACTATTAACAAATGTTTCCGATATTTGTTTCAATATGTTACGATCTTCAACCATTTTTAATGATATGAATTTATTAATTTTACGAGAAACAATACGATGAGCTTTTTTGAATGATAGTATCTACGTGGGAGATGCTTGAGAACAGAGATCATCAAATTGTAAATTTGTTTTTAGCTAATTATGCCCATTCTTTTGAATCGGAATCATGGAATCATTCGAGCATCGATAGCAGTTATAAAATTCTCAACCGTATAGTTGCAAATTTAAACTATTTTTTCGTTGTATACTCCACCTTGGTTCAGTTAATGTGCCAAGTGTTGTAATTGTCGAGTGGACTGTGCTTCTCTGAATTTTTGCTTAACACTATCGATACTTAAATTCTTTTTCTTACCACTTCACCAATGCTCAACTGCTTGCAATTCGTAATTATGACTTAAGCTTTCTTCATTAGTAGTACATGCTCTATCAGACACTTTTGGTTCATGGATTGCAGATGCATGTTCTTCGTCTTCTATAATTTCTGGTTCCCGATCCTTATACGGTTATTCAAAATGTAATGAATTCTCCTCTATCATTTCGATCTCAGTATACTCATTTATTTCATTCAATAATATTTGTTCAAAGTGATTCTTTGATTGTACTTCAGCATCATTTATAGATATGTCCAAAATTTTCATAGTTTGAAATGTTGTTGAGAATCACCGAATAACATTGAGAAAGTTCACTTTCATTTCCAACTATTGAGTGTTACACAATTTTCAGAATAAGAGAAAAAAATATTTCTATTTGGAGCACACGATTTTACAAGCATATAAAATAATGACTATTAATCAAAATTGAAAAAAATACAAGAGGAAAAAATATCTATTTGCTACAGTAGTAAAAAAGAATGCGAAAAAAGTGCTACAATTTTTCAAATGATTAAGATATGTCACATTCGTTCAAAATGCTAGTTTTGAATAATCCGTATATGCTAATTACAGAAATAATATTTCACAAAAGTAGTTTATTAGTGGCTGTGATAAGAATAATATCTATGTTTGCTCACATGACGATAATAAAAAACAATATTTTGACTAATCATAAACTATTCAGACTCTAATTACAACGTATTTTATTCGGTGATTATTGTGACTATAAATAATGTATCAATAACAATTGAAATTTTCAAATTGCGATTTTTTTCTCTATTGCTGATGTCATTTTAAAAATTGCAAAGACTTGTGTCTTGTAATTTTTTATACTCTTTCGATTGAAATTGGTCCCTTTAAAGAATAATTTGCAGTTTTCGAGTTAAAGATTTTTTGATATTTTTAAAAAGAAAAAAGATTGTCTATCCACGAGTCTTATAAATAAGTAAATAGAGGTATTTTTTATTATTCTTCATGATCTTTCGAATAGTTAACGTCTTTCTAGAAAATTTCGATTAGAAGTATGTGAAAATTAAAGATCACCTTTGTAGGGTGTCAACTTTGGGGGTGATTTTCCCCTTTTGAACTGTTTTTAAAGACATAAAATAATAATTTATACGTAGTATATTATTTTCGACGTAGATTATTATATAGAAGCCTCAGATAAACTGGCGTTGACTTCCTCGCATGGTTTCCTTGAAAGTGGCCTGTTATATCCGAAGGGATTTATTAATTAATTTGAAGAATTAATTTAATGGATTGGTAGCGGCCAAAAGGCTAAACGAGGGATCTTGGACTAACAGGGCTTTTCTCTTCTAACATATATATTACTAGAAGAATTTGTTATGAGGAATTGTTGCAAATGAAGTTCTACCTTACAAGAACCCACACCTCAGTTAATGAAATGAATGTGATGAAATGAATTATTATAATACTTACCGCACTACAATGTCGGCGTAAAATGTAGAAACGATTTGATCAGCTACTTCAGCTGATGATTGGAGAGTTGACTTATGATATTGGTTTGACAGGAAGCGGGCTTGGACAAAGGTATAGGTAGATAGAGGTGCTTTCTCAAGAAGACTTTGACGCACTAAATACTCTTTCGTTCACTTCACTTTATTTAAACACAAATTACAAGTCGATACAAATTATAATTAGTAAACAGAAATAAAACTCAAAAAGAGATTTATTACTATAATTCGTTTTGAGTCTTTTTGGAAGGCGTCTCAGTACGTACATGAACCGAGAGGATTCCTTATCAGATTTCAAACGGATCCTGGAGGCTTGGGTTAACAAACACTTCGTCACGATAACTGTGAAAAATCTTAAGAGAATTCTCGAACTTACTAACGCGTCGTGGTCAGCGAGCGCGGGGCAATCGAACCTGCGTGTCACCAACTAGTTTGCTGATCAACCAAAGAGTGATGATTTTTGACGGTTTTTATAGCAATTAATTGGCCTGTGGATTGAGGACATGATGAGGAAATGTAGGGCAGCAATGAAAAACTACCCAGTTTCCGAATTAGTGTTACAATGAGTTTTTAGGACATTGAAAATGAGGAAACTGTGGAGTTATGGAATCGCTCTTATATGGAACAGAGTGTTGAATCGAGGAGGATTCATATTTCGCTGATACTTACGTTTCTTTCATTTTCTATTAAGCTTGAAATAAACACGCGTTCTCGTACTCACCGTACGTCTAAAGTAGAAGCGTTATATGAGGCAGCTGATATTTTTGACGATAAAGTGAGTGAAAGTAAGACCGAATCGATATTGAAAGATCATCATAAGGAGACTGATAAAGACGAAAGCAAAGAGAAACAAGTAAAAGCGTTCGAAAGTGAATCATCAAGCAATGAGTCCGAACAAAACTCGAGTTCATCAGGCAAGAGTAAAAAAGAAATTCAGAATTACAATGCCTGTAACAGATCACAATTTTTGCTTTTATGACCCATTTGCAAATATTAGAGAAATTTGGGACAAATTTATGAACATTTGTAAAAATAATTCCCAGCCTGATTTAAAATGTACTATAGATAATCAATTACTCTCCTTTCGTGATAGATGACGTTTCAGAATGTACTTGCCAGCTAGACCAGGTGAGTACGGCATCAAGGTTGCAATCTTGAATGATTCTACAATTCATAAAAATAAACAGGAAATTCCAGCTCTATCTAAGACTTGAATCCAACGAAGATACAATTTGATTCGCACATAATGACAAAAAAATTCTTGTTTTGTTTAATCCTAAGGGCAAATAAAATTATTTTGTTATTGTTCACTTATCAACACAGTAATAAAATCAATTTAGAAATTGGTAAACCAGAAATTGTAATGTTTTATAATACTACAAAAGGAGGTACTGACAGTTCCGATAAAATATGCCATGACTTAACAACTATTTAAAAAAACTCTGAGATAACTAATGCATTATTTTAATTAACTGCTTGACCAAGCTGACGTAAATTCTTTTATTATTTATAATTTAAAAAGTGGTCTAGGTGCGACCCGAAAGGTCGACACGACTGCCTTCCCAGTGGAAAGGATAAAAAAATATCATATGTTCTATATTTTAAATAAATATTATTTATTTATTATCATTATCATTAATAATATTATTATTATTTATGCTAAGCTAAGAGAGATATGATGAAAGTATCCATTTTTCGTTTTCATGAGCTAAAATATTGCGGATCCCCTTTTATTAAAATTTTCATCATATCTCCACGTTTCAAGATATTTCAAGCAGACTAACCAATTTTTAAAATGATGTGTGTGCGTACGTACGTACGTATGTCAGCATTTGTTTCGTTTTCGATAGCTCAAGGACGGATATCGACTTCAACCAAAATTTATTCGAAAGATATTCTTATAAAGAAGATCTAAGAGAAGTTTGAACGGATTCGGTCAAGCCGTTTTTTTTTATAACGAAACAACAAATAATAAAAAAAAAATGACAAGATCAACTATTTAAAAAAATACTTTTAAGTGCAAGACATCACATGGATTTGGATGTTTTTGACAAATAAATAATATTATTAATGATAAACTATGACTCTTAACAATTATAAATTGTTTATAACAATGTGGATTTGTTATAAACAATCAAAAATTGTATTTATCGAGTAACTTATGCGTACATCACATGGACTAGGATGTTATCGACAAAATAATGTTATTTATGACGAAATATGACGTATTATTTATAACCATGTGAATTTATTATCAATAATTAATAATAGGAAGTTCGTCGTGTAAGCACAGACAAAGTGTGCTCAGGCCTATTTTTAACTTCCCAGTGGGAAGTTATTGTAATGGGTCCGATTTCGCAAATTGCAAATTTTAACATATCTCCACGTTTCAAGGTCTTCAGAGTCGGATGGTATGGTTTTTGAGTGAATGTCCGTGTGTGCACATGTATGTATGTATGTATGTATGTATGTATGTATGTTCGGATTCAATTTTCATCTCGCGTATCTCGAGAACAAATGATGATATTGAGATGGGACTAGTTTCATTCAATGCATAATTATGTAACTTAGACCTGGTTAAATTTTGAGCAAAATCGGTTCGGTCGTTTTTTGTGCCGAATGAAAAAACTGAGAAGAAGAAAAATAGGTAATTTTCATGAATCGTATAAGTGCTATTCTTTTCAATTTTATATAGTTTTAACTTTATCGGGGGTGCAGGGGGCGGAGTCCCCATTTGGGGTTGCAAGGGGCGAAGCCCCTCGAAATGAAAAAAAAAAAAATTGTTTACGAAAATATCAGTGCTCTGCAGTGGTCGAGGTGCGACCCGACAGGTCAATACGACCAAGTTCCCAGTAGAAAGGATAAAAAAATATCATATGTTTTAATATTTTATATTATTATTATTATTATTATTATTATTATTATTATTTCATCTTGCGATTCGTCAAAGAATGTCTGGCCAGGGATCCCAGGGCTCCGACACACCTGGGGCCTGACCAGACGCAATTATCCTGCAAGCACCCGGCTCCCTCAGGTTTGAGGGTGAGCCAGGACTGCAGCCGTTCAGTCATTAATTCAGACGTCTCAGGATTCGGAGGGACCCAAGAATAACCGCTTTCTGCATACGAGCCGCGAGAATCTCAGCCTGACTACGGCAGACTGGTATTGTTCGTAGCTCTGTCAGAAAACGGTCTCTCATCCCTCCAAGGGCACCAATTACCAAGACTATCACGTGCGCTGTATATTCGTGATGGATATTTCTCATGACCTCCATGAGCTCTCTCTTCTTTCGCACGTATATTCGTCTCAGCCGGAGCTGAAAACTCAATGTAATATACGTGCTTGGTGTTATGGTCGAAGAGAGTAATATTCGGCTTATTGTGTTTGATTCGTTGAGGCGTTGCGAGCGGGAAATTCCAAAAAATTTTGGCTCTCCCATTCTCAACGACCGACTCGATTTCGCCGGGCACATAGGGCAGTACTGGTGTCTCGTCCATCCCATAAGAGTGCCGAAGGTAATAATACAGCACTCTTAAGGCGGCGTTATGCCGGTGAATGTAGGCTGAGTGCGCCAGTGTCGGACAGGCCGATAAAATATGAAATAGCGTCTCATCTACATCACCGTGACAAACTCGGCATCTTGTGTCCTCAAGTTGCTCGTGCATAACATCACGCCGATAGGCGAGGGTTGAAAATACACCATCTTGGCAGGCCATAATGAACCCCTCGGTCTCAGAGAACAATCCAGCTGACTTAAGATATTGGTACGTCAGCTGGTGTGACGTAGTCCTGTGTTTCAAGATGACGATAAAACACACCATGTAAGGACTTTGCCATATGTTCGTCGAGCAGTTTTAACTGCTCGGCAGTTTTTATATCGACCTTTCGCTGTCCTCTGGTCAATTGCAGAAGCTGTAGACCGTCTGGGCTGCTAGGGTCGAAAACTGAGCCGAGGTTCTGAGCCGCCATATGTGCTGCTCTATATAGAAACGCATCCCTTCCCAGTAGTTCGAAGCTCTTCACGAACTTGAGAAGGGGATCAGAGCTCTCATAGATGTCATAAGCCAGGCCTATCACTAACCTGTCGTGTAGACACTCTAGACTTAGTAGTCCACGCCCTCTCATATCACGGGGGAAGTATAGGCGTTGGACGGAAGATCGCGGGTGATGAATTCGGTGTAATGTCATCACTTTTTTCGTGATAATGTCTAGATCTTTTAACTCTTTTCGGAGCCATTTAAGAACTTCGAATGAGAATAGCAAGACTGGGACAGCGAGCATATTTGTGGCTGCGACTTTATTAGGGCCTGATAATTCAGAGCCCCATATCCTTTTAAGTCGCCACTTGTACTTACAGCGGAGAGTATCTTTGATGACAGACACTTCCTGTAACGGAGATTGTGCCTGTCCAAGGTATCGGTATGACTCTCCAGCATCCAGATGTTTTATGATGCTCCCGTCTGTAAGCTCGACATTATCACTCCAGTTCGGCGATCTTCCTTTTACTAAGTGGGCTACTGCGCACTTGTCTAACCCAAACTCCATGCCTATCGCACTGGTATATTCGGACACAACCTCTAGGGCTGCTCGGAGTCTCTCAGGACTTGCCGCGTACACTTTTAAATCATCCATATGAAATAGATGTGTGATTTTGTGTACGCGGTTGGAGACTCGTCCGGCTTTATATCCAGGCGTTCGGCGTAGAGTGACAGATAATAGCAGCAGTGATATGCAAAATAGGAGAGGACTTAGGGTATCTCCCTGGTATATGCCTCTCCTAAAAGGCACTGCTCCAGTCGACACTCTTGTTTTACCAGATGTTACGGTGAAACGTGTCCTCCAGAGCAGCATCAGATGTTCCATGCATCTCACGATTTGCGGGGGTACTGAAAGGCATTCGAGCAAGTGGAGGAGAAGCTCGTGAGATGTTGTATCAAATGCCTTTCGGTAGTCCACCCAGGCCATTGACAAGTTGCGCTTGTAGTAGTATGCGTCTAGTGTGACGCACTGGTCCACTAACAAGTTCTCCTTGCAACCTGTCAAGCCACGTTTGCTACCACGTTGTTCGTATATCTGTCTCCATACAGGTTCTATTGCAGTCAGAATCCTCTCGTTCAAGATTTCAGTGAACAATTTATAGAGAGTATTCAGACATGCAATAGGCCTGTAGTTTTTGGGGTTAGACAGATCACCCGTTTTGGGGATCAGCACAGTACGCCCTTCAACGAGCCAGCCAGGAATTTGAGTATCTCCTTCAAGATATTCTGAGAAGATACGAGCCAGATGCTGGTGTGATGATGTTAATTTCTTCCACCAAAAGGTGGGAATTACATCTGGCCCCGGGGCAGCCCAGTTCTTAGTGCCCCTGAGTACATTCCTGATCTCATCGATGCTGACTCGCTGAAACTCTTCAGGAATTCGCGATAGATGTTCGTCGCAGAATTCTCTGAAATGTTGAAGAGCTGGAGTGTCTACATCTAACATGGTAACGCGACCATATATTTCGGTCCAGTAGGTTTCGACTCTTTCTGCACTTGGGGGCTCATAACTGACAGGGGTTTGCGGTTGAAGAAAGCGTAAAGGGTTAGATTGAAATAACCTGTTATCCCTTCGCCGCTTGTACCGCTTTGCTAATGACTTTTTGACGGCCATTAGCGATCTTATTTTGCCTGTGTACCTCTCCTTGAGAATCAGTAACACGGCGGTATTCAGAGTATGATGTTCTCGCCTAATACTCGCCACGATACACCGAATTCTCGGCGTATAAGGTCTGTGAGCATTTAAATGGTCCATCACACTCTGAATACGGTAAGCACCCTGTCGAGCGTTTTTGATCTTGTTTGCAATCTGCTCGATGCGTCTCTTCAGGTTCAACTCAGGATTGGCAGGAGTTCGTCTGCCCTGAGTAAACCTTCGAGCCACATCGTAGACTGCATCATTCAGTGCAGAAAGGCCTACGTCTTCTGGTACCCGATGGTCGAGGTCTTCGTTGGCGCTAGCAAGTTGTTGTACCGAGAGAGTAACTTTCCGGAGAAAATTACACTCCCTGTCAGTGAAGTCGTGGTAATTGGCGTCCTCAGGGGGAGGAGATGGAGGCTCTGCAGCGATAGAAGGGCGGAACGGGAGTATGCTCCACCTCGGTGCGGCTGTCTCGGGTGTTAATGAGACTTCGTTCTCAGTTTCGGAAGCGTCTGATATTGAAGAGTCAGCGACTGACTCCTCTTCTATCCGCTGTCGAGACTGAGTGTACCGCACCTGTGATGCGAGCGCCGACTGCGTTATTTGTTGTAGCTCTGGGTGCATTTCGCACCACAGAGTATGCAGGCGCCTGGCATAGCCGAATGTTTGTGGCTCGCATCTTTCCCAACACTGCATCAAATCCCTCCTGAGCTCCTCTGTCCACCTGTGACGCCGAAAGGGTGGTCCAGGGTCAGATTCCGGATTGGAACGGGTCGTTAGGCCCCTCCCAACTGTTCCATGGCCCTCATCCGAATAGGGCCGGTTGTGGGGGGCCGTTGCAGGTCTACTGTTAGGAACCTGTTGAAATCCCTTGCAGGGGTGGTTAGCCCACTGCAGGGGCGGTGATGTTTAACGAAGCCGAGATGGGCAGCTTCGTTCCTCGCGCCCAGCAGGCCATCACCAGCGAGAAGGAAAAACTGGCTGTACGGACTTATTCCATTATCGTAGCGAGAGGAGCACCCCTCGGCCAGACAAAATTATGCTACGCATAAAAATTCTGGTTGAGGGTGGCCCTACAATAGAGGCTACGGGGGCGGTAGAGGCCTCACACTCTATTATATTTTTTTATCCTTTCCACTGGGAAGTTCGTCGTGTTGACCTCTTGGGTCGCACCTAGACCACTGCAGAGCACTGATATTTTCGTAAACAATTTTTTTTTTTTTCATTTCGGGGGGCTTGGCCCCTTGCAACCCCAAATGGGGACTTCGCCCCCTGCACCCCCGATGAAGTTAAAACTATATAAAATTGAAAAGAATAACACTTATACGATTCATGAAAATTACCTATTTTTCTTCTTCTCAGTTTTTTCATTCGGCACAAAAAACGACTTAACCGATTTTGCTTAAAATTTAATCAGGTCTAAGTTACATAATTATGCATTGAATGAAACTAATCCTATCTCAATATCATCATTTGTTCTCGAGATACGCGAGGCGAAAATTGAATCCGAACATACATACATACATACATACATACATACATACATACATACATACATACATACATACATACATACATACGTACATACATACATACATACATACATATATGTGCACACACGGACCTCCTCTTAAAAACTATACCATCCGACTCTAAAGACCTTGAAACGTGGAGATATGTTAAAATTTCCAATTTGCAAAATCGGACCCATTACAAAAACTTCCCACTGGAAAGTTAATAAGTAGCAGTAAAACAATAACTCAAGACGATTATATTTTAGACTAGCTGATACCCGCCTGCTCCGCAGGTCGTACGATACAATTCTTAAACGAGTATTTATGTTATTTTTTTACGTGATTCTAACACAGCTTAATCCTTCTTCTACTGACAGTTCGATGTAATGCAATCCATCATTGATATTCCGAAATATTCGATTGATTCTTCGTCAACGAGCATTTTGAATTGAAATAATCTGTAAAAAGAATGTTCAAATCTGATAAATGACCGACATATATATACACAAATTTATTAATTACTGTCAGTCATGAGTTAAGATAAAATAGTATTTTTGAAAATTATATTATTCAGTCATCAATTGGTTCTCAATTCAAAACCTGTGAAAAATGTAGAGTAGTCTAAAGTTATACAAGTATTGTTCCAGGAATCGAATCATATTTTTTTACATAATAAGATTACCTAACAATGAAACTATGAAGTAAAAACCACTTACATTGTTGATAGATAATATTGCAGAGTATTTCTTTGCTCATTAATTCCAAAAAAGTACTCTCACTCTCTTCCCTATGGCATTACTTACTATAATCTTTATAAAAACGTATTATTGCTTAGCATTGAATTCATATGACGTAAAAAAAAAGATGGACCCAAGGACCCCAAAATAAAGAATTAATAAAATATAATCAAATAATCAATCAGCTATCTAATTTGACACATAATCGTCTCATTACATAAAAAAACATGCATAGTCATATGATATAAGACAGAATATGTATCGAAAAATGTATAGAACAAATGGCATTCACACGTGTTATACCGCTATACTCTTGTGATAAGGCCAACAGAATACCAGGATGTGTAATTGGAAACAAAAAAAATCCATGTATTGTATCAAGTATGTACACTTATATAAATAATAATATAAAGAGTATTTTCCTTTTTCCGAATACTGGCGTAGATTCTTCTATAGTATCAACAAATTGTTTTGATGAGCTGTGGAATAATACTAATAATTAATTTGATTCTTTATTTATGATCATAAGTTATATGAATTTCAATGAAATAGTCATCATTCCTCTCATTGTTGTCGTAGGTTAGAAATCAGCAATTCATCGAGATACATTTTATATGCAAAAAGTAGTAAATACTTACATTGATAGATTATCGACACTATATCCTAGTATTTCTCCATCAGTCACAATAGAGTCTTCAATAGATTCCGTGTAATTTTGTAGATTTAGTCTCTCAGTTTAAAAGAAAGAATGGAATGAACAAAATGAAAATTATACGTGATGGAAGAAAGTCTAGAGCAATTATCAGAATTATTAATTGACATCTAGGTAAATACATGATAATTTAATCAGATTAATAGCACAATGTCAGTGGTAGATGACTATTCAAAAATGAAGAAAAATTTGTATGTAACTAATTGATATTGTATTTAATTTCTCTGATATATTGCATGAAATTTTTACAAACTGCTAAAAATATTTTTATTGCAATTGTAAATATTCCTAACAAAAATAATTTTTTCAATCTGTTCATAAATCCGTGTATGTTGATTCAAAATACCCATAAATCTTAATACACTGCTTTAAACGAATAAATATTTCATTTTTCTCATAATGAATTCAAACTAAGGTCATGAAGTAACATTTTTTATTATTCTAAAATCAACTCAGAATAGATATATGATTTATTCAGATTGAAAAGTAGATTTATTTTTATTGCTTCAATTTAATTCTAACAAAAATGATTATTAATGCAGTATTATTATTACCATGTGAATTACTTACTATGAAAACAAAACATTCTATCTGTTAACTGAGATCATTTAATTGATGAAAAACAAACTCACTTGATCACGTAGAAATAATACTATATCGTTTATTGAACTTCACGCAAGTGTAATATAGTGTAAGTAGTACAAAATAATACTTGAATGTGACGATTGAACTATCTTCTATTTTTCCTTTTTATGTATTCCAACCAATGTTATGAAATAAAATAAACAATATTCTTGTAACTTTACTGGACAGAGGATAATTGTCAATATAGAATTATTGTCATTTTTTTGGCATAATATATTTCCAATATCAAAATTATTTTTTTCATTAAATATAAAAACTTTCCGGAGGGGTGTCGTCGTTTATTTCCAGTGGAGATCGCAGTCTTTTCAATGTTCGATACCCTAATGTTAACTCTTCTGATGAGAGAGGAAATTTCTTTCTATGTATTCGAACAAATACGATATATTTCACCAAAATTTTTATTTCTAAAATTATAACAATACTTATGCATAGATTTTCTGAAAAAAATTTAATCATCAAACAAAACTAACATCAAAAACAAGGAAAAAACAAAGAACTGATATTGTGACTACGTATCATTGTAGAATATTTTTCTGCCAATTTATTCCAAAAGAGTACTCGCACTCTTTTTCCTTTAGTATTATTTATTATAATTTTAAATAACAGTTTTTTCCTTCAGATACTGGCTTAGATCCTTTCATAGCATCAACATATTTTTTTAATGAGCTACAGAAAATTGATTTTTTCAATATTTTGATTCATTTATTACTTATGTATATTATCAATAAAAGAGTAGAATAATAATAATATTTTTAACTGTATATTGACAATGATTAATTTACGTTATGTTTTATAAACGTGATATAATTGAAATATATGTAGGTGAGAAATAAAATAATCATCCAAAAAACAATATCCGATTTGGAAAATATAAAAATATAAAAATTTACATTGTTATATCACCAGTAGCACATTCAGATATTTCTTCATTACTAGTAGAAGAGTCTTTAATAGATTCCATGTTATTATGTATATTTTGTCTCTTTCAATTCAATAAGAAATAGAATAAATAAAATAAAAAATGCACGTGATGAAAGAAAGCCGTGAATAATTTTCAGAAGTATGAATTGACAACCGAGTGAATAGATGGTAATTTGATTAACTAATAACGCAATATCGCTGGTAAATGTCTACTTGAGATGAATAAAATTTGAATACGGACAATTAAATTGATATTAATTGAGAATTAGATAGATTCAACATAGGAGAGTGTAAATCACATAGTACTTCAGTAGTAACTAGACAAGTAATGAACAGAAATAAGAACATGAAACTAGAAGAAACAGGATTGCATACAGGGTCAAGACATACACAAACCAGAAAGGTACTCTACAGAGAGGCAATAGGCAGATTAATGTACTTGGCAAATGCATTACGCCCAGATATTGCATTTGCAGTCAACTACTTACTCGTTACAGAAAACAATTAAAGCAAACTGAAGATGATTGGACAGATGTAAAAAGAATATTCAGATATCTAAGAAGGACTGTTGATTCAGGATTAGAACTCAGACCCACACACGATAATTTGGAAACTTATACAGATGTCAGTTTCGAAAATCATGATGATTCAACATCAACGGGTGGATATGTAATTAATCTTTTTGAAGATGTGGTTGCGTAAAGAAGTCATAATCAAAATTATGTGACGCTATCTACTAGTCAAGCAGAATACTTGGCAATGAATGATGCTTGCCAAGAACTGATATCTTTAGATAAGACAACATGATTTGCAAGAAGAAAAACATTGTTCCCTGTTAGAATATGGTGTGGCAACAAGTCAGCAAGAGACTGTACTAAGAAAGATAGAAGTTATGAATTTAAGAAGTTTTGATGAAAATTTAGAGGAAATGAAAAGAAGCTTATATGAGTAGGAAAGAGTGGGACCAGATGACGCATGGCTGTTACTCATGGAAACTTTATAAAGCAGTGTGTTAAAGAGAAAAGAGTTAGAGTAAAATGGGTGACGACAAAAGAGGATATAGCTGATATAATGAATATAGATAGACTAAGCCATCGTCATTAGAGACACACAAACACCATAGAGACGAGATGTTAGAGTAAAATTATATGTTTATTAAATTTATGTTTTAGATCAATCCTAAGAAAATCGAAAATGTTAATTTTAAAAATTACTTATTGACGAGCAATCAAAAATAAAGGTTCAGAATTTACATAATAAATTGATTCTAAATAGTGTTGATTTGGAATAACAAATTGACAAATAATAAGAATCGAAGTTCTGAAATCTCATATTACTTAATAAGTGACTAATTAAGGCACAAAAATTTCAAATAACTAATTCATTTGTGATGAGATTAAATGGAGACAAGTGATTTTATATGTGGAAACAATAAATAACTGTTAGGAATTACGTTGCTTGATTCAACTTCAATTTCATCTCTTTGTTGACAATTATAGTCGACGTTTAAATAAAAGACACCTAACCGTTTAAGGAAAGAGATGATTATGCAGGGTCAGAGCGAAATGGTAGACAGGTTTTAAGTAAAAAAATTTAACAAGTTCATTTAACACTATCAACAGGTACACAATAATACAGATTCATTTCACGAAAACCCGATGAATGTCCGTCACTAAATTATTGTTGAATTATCTATGAATGTCTATGAATTATTTTGGCTCGGTGTGTTCGATATTATTAAACGTTCACACGAGCTCAACACGCTTCACAAGCAAAGTTGAGTCGTGATTGTGCACGTAGCGTTAGCTGAACTAGCAATGCAAAGTGAGTCTTATTTACTTTTATTGAAATGTAGTTGAATGTCTAGAAATAATACGTAATTATACACTAGAAATTAACACTGAAGGTTTCTGTCGATTTAGAATATCACTTTAACTAATGATTGACTCAAATTTAAGAGATTTAAGTAAAAGCAATTAGATGCACCAGGAACTTCGGTAGTCAAAATGGCCACTGAAATTAGTCACATGAGTGACTAAACTTTGAATTATCGATTATTTGGTCAATTGGTCATCGACCTGGTGCCAAGATGGCCGCCGAAGTTCCGATCAACTGTCAATTTAAAAATGAGAAGGAATTAATTCTTAACATTCCGCTCACCATCAGCAACCAGTTGAAGATTGTTTTTTCGTTGATTCTGCTGCTAGCTTTTAGGAGTTGGTTCAATTGGAAGAATGGCTAGTTTGACGATGGGTCTGACTAACGTCGTTTTTGATGTCTTTACCGTTGGTACTCGTGGAAGCCCATCTTGCCCTGAGTGCAATTGTATAATTCTTGATAGTGGCCACTTCGTGGGAAGAAAACGTTCATCAGTCAGCAAGGCTAGAGCACCAACCTGGATTGTTCTGTTCTTGAAAAATGACTTAGAAATAGCTTGTAGTTTTTGCTAATAAGATTATGACCACCTGTACCAGAACTCCTGTGATTGTCGTTGAATAAACCACCATCGATTTTGAGTTGAATGGGCAAGTTCTGCGATTGTTCGTTCAGGAACAGTGTTGATCGCTGACTTAATGAGAAATTTTTCAAGAGTGAGTGCTTGAATGTCCTCTAGGTCATCACTGAGTGGCTCCAGAGGTCTTGAATTGAGAATTGCTTCTATTTGGGTCAGTAGTGTAGTGATCTCTTCAAATGTGAAAAGATACTCTTTTACTGTTCTCGTTGAATGAAATTTAAGCGATTTCACTACAGACTTCCACTTGCCGCCCATGTGTGGTACTGCAGGTGGATTAAAAGACCATTGAGTGCCGTTGGTAATGATAAAGCTGGAAATGAACTCATGCTCTCTTGTGAATTGTTTGAATAGTCTCTCGGATTTTATATGAGCTTCAATGAAGCTTTTGCCACAGTCAGAATAGATTGTCTCGCATATTTCTAGTCTCGAGGTAAATCTTCTGTAGGCAGCAATGAATGTCTCTGTTGAATAGTCACTAACTGCTTCAAGACGAACTTCAGAAGTCGACATGCAGACGAATACACAGATCGAAGTTTTTCACATCTTGGCTCTTTTGCCTGATGATGTTTTAATTGTGAATGGCCCAGCATAATCTACGCCTGTATGAGTGAATGGCCTGGAAGGAGTAATACGTTATAGTGGCAATTGGCCCATGAGTTATGCTCGAATGCCTCGCTGTCGAGCACATTCCACACAACGAAGAATAAATGTTTTTACTGAAGCTCTTCCACTCATAATCCAGTAACAATGTCCGATCGTTATGAGTGTGAGTTGAGTACCACCATGGAGTATGGATAGGTGATAATGTCTTATGATCAGAGTGGTGAATGGTGAATGTCGTGGTAAAATTGATTGATTTTTAGAATCACAACTCAACTGAGCATGTTGATGTCGTCCTCTTACTCATCGAACTCCTTCCAGGTTAACGTATGCTGTGAGTCTGTTAAATGAATGATTTAGTGGAAGATTTTGATTGTTAGATAAAGTCCAGATTTCTTGACAAAAATGTGCTGCTTGAGTGAACTTTCTTCAGGATATTGTCACGTTGTCGATGTCAGCTGTTGTGATTAATGATGAAGGACTAATAACTGGTGGATGTCTGAGCCTTGAAGTGAATTTTATGATTATAGCGGTGATTCTGAGTAATTTATTGAGTGTTGAATTATTGAATCTTGAATGGCTGCTACAAGTGAAATTCCAGGTCGAGCTTCTAGGTTACAAGTCTTGTCAGCTAGTGATGACTTGACTGGTTAGTCTTCTTGATTTTTTGCTAACCAGGTGGGTCCCCTCCACCGTAACGAGTAATCTTCCAATTGATTAGCTGTGATGCCTCTTAAAACGCAGTCCGCTGGATTTTCTTTGCCAGAGATGTGTCTCCAGTACACATCTGGGACTAAATCTTGTACTTGAGTAGCTCTGTTTCTCACAAAGTCTTCCCAGCGTCCTGCATTTGAATAGATCCATGAATGAGAAACAGATGAATCCTTCCACAAATGAATTAAAAGTTATGTTCACTTGATGAAGTATAGCTCGAACATACTTCGAAAGTTTTGCAAGAATTAACGCAGCAGTTAACTCAAGCCTAAGGATCGTGATTCGTTTGATTGGTGCTACTTTGGTTTCCACACAGATGAGTATGATTATGGGCCCTGTGGACGGTGAGTTAATTTTGAGATAGATTGCTGCAGCTATCGCAAGTTGTGAACCATCAGAGAATCCATGAAGTTCTACTGTTGAATGTCTAGTGGCGTTAATCTATCTTGGGATTGAGATTTCATGTAGTCTAGTAAATTCTTCTCTGATGATCAGCCAACGATTGATGACTGATCATAGGACTGGTTCGTTCTAGCTGAGGTTGTGTAGCCAGAGCTCTCGAAGGGGCATCTTAGCTCTAATTGTAACGGGTGACACAAACTCTAAAGGACCATAAAATTGATCTACTTCTGAAAGAATGAGGCGTTATGAATATGTCGATTCCAGAATGACTGATTTTGATGTAAATGTGAATGTATCTAAGCTTGGATTCCATGGGAGTCCACGAATTTTTGTAGGGCAATCTCCGAAGCTGATTTTTTCTTCGTTAAATGATAAATGTGACGTTTTTTGAAGAAGTGATTGACTATTTGATTGCCATTCTGCAAGGGGGAAGCCACCCGCCTCGCACAAGTTGATTAATTCTTCAGCAACTTAAATTAACTCTTCTGGTGAATCTGCTCCTCGAAATATGTCGTCAACATCTCTGCCTTTTATGATTGCCTCTCTTGTTTTAGGATATGCATTGCCCTCATCTTCAACTAATTGCAGTAAAAAACGAACAGCTACATGAGGAGCTGATCTCGTGCCGTAGGTTACTGTTGTGAGTTGGTGCGGAATAATTCTGTTGTGAATGTCTAACAAAAGAATGTGTTGAAGCTTCCAATCTTTATGATGTACCATTATTTGACGATCCATTTTTGTTATGTCGGTTGCGAATACATATTGATATTGACGAACCCACAAGAGTACATCAAAGATGTCTAATTGAATTTTCGCTCCAGTGTAAGTGATGTCATTAAATGAAACTCTAGTTGAGCTCGGGCTGGATCCATTAAAGATAGCTTTAAGCTTGGTGGTATTGCTGCTTCGTCTTAAAACCCCATGATGAGGAAGAAAGTATGGATGAATGTCTTGAGAGTCTTGATTGATTGTTGAAGCAGGTCTCATGTGACCGTGTTCTTTGTATTCTTTCGTGAATTGTCTGTAGAGATTGCTGTATTCAGTCTCATTGTTTAATCTCCTAATCTGACGTTTCAAACATCGATACGCTGTGGTATAGGAGTCACCACGAGCTGCACGTGATAAAATAAGTAGAATTATGACAATGTATCGTCCTAATGCATGTCTAGAGTGAGTTGACTTAAAGAAATCTTCACATTGTTGATCCAATGATGATAACTGAGATTGATTGAACATTGGAACATTTTCTTGGACCCGAAATGTAGTTAGCAACTCGTGAATGTCTTCATGGTTCGTAATTGTAGTAGCATGATGAATGTGATAATGATTGACTGGTAAATTAGATGCTACTAGACCAAGAATTAGCCACCCAAATATAGAAGGTTGGGGCTATAGGAACTGTTGGAGAATGAGATATGGTGTTTTCTTTTATGATTTGTCCATAGAAGTCAGCTCTAAGTAGAATATCTATTGTTCGACTCTCCTACACAACCTCCTACACTAGTGGTGGGGGATAGACAAGTGGGTGGAGCCAAATAGTATAAAAGGGGTAGATTTTCTGGGATTCCCTGGGTGAGAATCCTAACCTTAAAGCATCTTTTCGGCATTCTAAATCACTAGTGTCGCTACCGTAGAGCAAAACCGGTATTAAAAGAGAGAGTTAGATTGAACGTGCTTAATACTCGATATTTTTTGTTTGTAAAACCTTTCATTGTTGATAAAGAGCTAAATTAATGTATGTCGCGGTGTATGATATACACTCAGCTTTATTTTGGTTAATTCTTGTATTGTTTATTTATTATTGGCTTATGCTAATTATTAATCGAATCTTGTTAACCATTATTATTGTTTGTTGGAATTAATAAATCAGAAAGTAAAGTTTGAACATTGTAGTTAAGAAGATAATTCCGTAACATATCCGCTATAGAATCCTGGACCTTACATTTATAGTTGTCAAACGGGGCGGGGATTTTTCTTGAAAATTCAGCTTAAGGAAATTTATTCTTCACAGGCTTACAAGAGAACCTTGCGAGGTGTCCCTGACCGATTTAGTTGCGGCTGTACTATAATAATCGACATAAAAAATTATGAGATACGTGTTTTTTGTTTTTGGCTAACAAACGTTCTAAAGGGGTAAAAATCACTCTCAAAGTTCGTCCCTAAAAATGATGGTTTGCAGTTTTCACATATATCTAATGGAAATATTCCAAAAAGACTTTAACCATTAGAAAGAGCATAAAAAATCAGGAAAAATACCTTTATCCAAATATTTATGAGACTTGTGGATATACATTTTTTCTATAAAAAAAACCAGAACGTTCATAACTCAAAAACTATTTATTATTCTCTAATGGGACCAATTTTAAATGAAAGAGCACAAAAAATTACGAATTACGTGTCTTTGCAATTTTCAAAATGACATTTACATGGGGGGCTAAGAAATAATTTACTTTTTCTTCGATTACTATGAAAATGAAAATAATGAGTTATTTATTCATTGTATGTATCACATACATGAAAATCAGTAAAAAAGTGTTCGAGACACAACGACTTTTTACACCATGCACAACGGATAATTTCTATATTTCGACATCCTGAAATGTCACAGTGAGAGTTACATTCATCTTCGATCGCAGAATTCACCGGATTTTCGAATTTATCTGGCTTAGTAGAAGTATAACACTGTCTGAAAATGTCTTATGAGATTTTTTCATATTCTAAACCCATAAACATCTAGGGATTGAATTTGTCCAGAGGTCTCTTTAGGGGTAATCATTATCTCAATTTCTTTAAATGACGGTTTGGTAGACACGACAGCTTCAGGACAATAACCAGTCCAGATAACGATTGAAAGTAAACTTTTTTTTTCTATCATTCAGAAAAAATACATCCATCAACCAGATTTTGGAGTGTTTTAACAAAACGACGGGTTGCCCTCCGGGAGTGCTAGCAGAAGTGAAAACTTAAGTATTAACGTTGTGCGTTTTGGATATTTTTGAATGGTAATAGAATAATTTTGCACGAATTGCTTTAATTATCAGAATAAAAGTACTATCTTTTATGTAGTAGAATACAATATTTATTTATTGCGCTATCGTACGCAAACATGACAATTTATATCACTTTAAAACGTTTATCCCTCAGAAAAGTCAACTTCCATCCATAATTTCGACAAATTTTCCACTATTATTATTACCAGAACCATCATCGCCAATCTCTAAAACTGATACGATGGGTTTATGATAGCTGAAGTAAAAAACGAACAGTTCTGATTCGAACCTATTTAAATGTCTAATAAAGACCGCATCAATAGTAGTTTTGTATTTCATTGTGCTATGATGGCGATCATTTGACATAGTTAAATCAAATTCATCGTTTGAAAATTCGATTAATAGTTGATTTTTATCGTCTGCAAAGTTTATGTTGAAATCTCCACTCAAAATCCTTAGCAATTCATCAAAGCTTTCTCCAATTTTTCTCTTTAGCAATGCAGATGCGTCATGAGAATGAATGAATAAATTTTCGTACAAGAAGTCTGGTATTGCATGCAATGACTTATCTGGAGAGATGTTAACAGCAACCATAATAATGAACTGATGATTACCAGAGTAGCACCGACTTATACAAATATTACTAATATCAGAAACAGTAGCATTAAACATGCTATTGTATTTCACATTCACATCCATATAATTGTGCAATAATAAACTGTGTTCATATTTTTAGGGTGAGTTTTCCAAATTGCGAAATTTCTACGTGTTAATTATCTGGCCTAAAAAGCGATGCTTCTACCCATGGACCAAGTTTTACAGTTAATCCTTTCAACACATGAAAAAAGGGAGTCGAAAATTTTCCATTAACTAATATGGTTGGTTGCATAGTATAACTATGCGTTATCATAGAAACTGATTAAATGGTCCACTCTACTTTCTTCTCCCCTTCTGAATCCAAAGATCTCCCAGAATGTACTTCTAATGCGAAGCTACTTTGATCAAAATTGTGTATATTGTCTGAACCACATGATTGGATCTTCGATTTTACGTCATTAACAAACGCTTCTGATGTTCGTTTTAATATTTAACGATCCTCAATCGTTTTTAATGATATGAATTTATTGATTTCGCAAGAAACAAGACGATCAGCTCTTTTAAACGATAGTAACTATGTTGGATATCCTTAAAAGCAAAAATCATCGAATCCTCAATTTTTGCGATTATTTCAAGTGCCACAATTCAATTATACACATTTAAAACAATCAATATTGACTGACGTTAGAATAAATACAAGCAGTGAAAATTGAAGTTCTGGAAGCATTTCGATGAATTTTTAAGAATATTATAACACATTGATAGATCATAAAACTATGTTACTTTCTGAGACAACGCTCAAATTAAACTGACTTTATACTATGCTTTCAGACGTATCAGGTGTAAGAGATAAGCAACTAGAGGCTATAACGAATATTGTATCTATTTTTACCCAGACACGTAAATCAGATAACATTCGAATCGATGATTAAGTCTTCCACTTACACAACATTCCATTCGACAAATATTATGACAATAAATAACCATCCCGAAACAATTTTCGTATATATTTTATAAGTCATATATACAAAACTCTTGTATACAAAAGAATACGAAGATAATTTTTTAGGTACTAGCAGTAAACGTTGTCACTGAAAATTTTAAAAAGGCGGTTTCTTATCGTCCCTGGAAATGTTATTTTTAGAATTGCAAAGACACGTATTTCGTAATTTTTTGTGCTCTTTCATTTAAAATTGGTCCCATTAAAAAATCATGGATAATTTTTAAGTTATAACCGTTCTGTTTTTTTTAATAAAAAAAAAGTATATCCACAAGTCTTATAAATATTTAGATAAAGGTATTTTTCATGATTTTTTATGCTCTTTCTAATGGTTAAAGTCTTTTTGGAAAATTTCGATTAGAAACATGTGAAAATTGAAAATCACTTTTATAGGGTGTCAATGTCAAGGCTGATTTTCACCCTTTTCAAACCGTTTTTTCGCTAAAAAAAAAAAATACGTAGTATGTCATTTTCGACGTAGACTATTATATAGCAGCCTCAGCTCAATTGGTAGTGACCACCTCACGAGGTTTCTTTATGAGTCTACCGACACTGGTTACAACGTTTTTGCAGCCATTAACGCTCATGTTCCGCGCTCAAGCATACATGTTCTTTCCACGATCTGCCAGTTTTCATCGTTATACATTGTTCATTGCTCTTTCAACGCTTGATTTGAGCTCAATTAAGTTCAATTTTTTATAATATAATACAAATAAACTGAAAAAAGTGTCTTTTTCGAGCGTAAATTTTTTTCCTGACCACATCTGACGGCGTAGCTTGCGTGCTATTTTTTTCTTTAGCTTAATAATGTATTGAAATGATTACATTGATATTATTAGCAATTTAGAAGCTTTGAAGACATTGGTCTTTTGAGCCGAATGTAGACAGTAAAGAAGTGAATAGTGCTCGGGAGATACATTTCTTTCTCGCGCGCACTTATATTGAGTAGATCGTGTAGTGTTCCCGCGTAATCAGACCTACTTGTGGATTACGACTAGATTTTGTGCTCTTGTTTAACTTTTCTGTGCTCTTCTTTGTGCTAGTGACTGTACAGTGATATTTTTGTTCTAGCTTAAGAAAATTCTAAGCTCGTCATATACAATGACCAACGTATCAATGCTCAAGGCTGATTCTAAGCTACTCTTCACAGTTTAACTAACTCTTCAAGAAGAAACGAAAGAATATCTTTTCAGAACTCTTGATTTCTGTCAATCAGAAGATGTAAACAAGCTCTCTCTCTCTCAGCTTGAGTCTAAGCTAGATGTTCTTAAGGAGGCAATCGTTCAGTCAACTCAACAACCAGGTCGCCACAAAGTTCTCACGGCTCTACCTTACTTCTTCGTACAAGGAAAAGAAAATTTCTCTTGTGACGCTCATGGTCTATGAAGAAGCTCGGTCAACCCTGATCAACCTCATCAGCTCTCTTCGCTCAGGTCAATCTTCAAGCTCGCCCAGCGCTCGTCCAACTAGCTCAACCGCTGCTCATCTCTCCACTTAGCTCAGTTCAAGCTCCTCTAGCTCCTGCAGCTCCAATCAGCTCCAGCTCAATAACCTAAAACGACAAGAGGGTGATAAGCTTCAATTAATTCTGATAGTTATTTTCCAGAATAAATTCTTTTTCTATCTTTTAGTGAATATGGAAGCATAATTTAGAGCAATTATAACGATATTCGCATATGAAGTTAAGCTCATGACGTTACACAATGTTTTTTGTGTATAGAGTAGTGGTAGCCTCAGCGCTATTGAGGAAAAGAAAGCGCCAGTGAGTAGAGAAAGAAAAAAAACGGTGAATGTGCACTCGGCGCCGAGTATCTACCGCTACTTTAGACATGCGTGCCCATCTATAGATAGATTGGTAAACGATAGTTTGTTAGTCAACGACATTTGGTCGAAGATTGTGGGGTCGATAACAATACGAAAAAAGTTTGTTTAATGTAACAAGTGCATTTCTTCTGTCATGCAACTCCTCACGAGATCTACTGACCATGACAGCAGGTCAGCGCAACTCAGGGTGCGCCACTAACAAAGATTGATTTCCCCACCCCATGGTCGATGGAAAATCAAATATACGACGCAGACGACACATAGACAAGCGCTTCTCTGTCAGATAGAGTGATAGCCGACAAAGTATGCGTATTCAATAAAAAGGATCTCAGGGAGATCTTGGTGATAAATCTTGGTTGAACTTTCGAACACGTTTCTCCGGAGAGCAGGGCTACAGAGGCTACTTAACTGAGGAAACACCCGGGGTTCGAGAAATCAGTTGGGAGCCGCAAGTCCAGGAGACTACCAATCTCGAAGGCGCCAGTTCATTGGATCTCCATCAGTAAGTGCGTCATCTGATAGTACGCTTGTGTATGTGTGAACGTGAACGAATTTGTCCTACGCGAGAGCGCAAGAGACGCCCGATTGAATATTAATCAAGTAATTATTGTATGTTTCATACATATTCATATGGTTTCGAAGTACACTCAATCAATTATTATTATAAATCGCGCCTGCTAAAGATAGCTAAGCGTACAGAATACCAGGATCAACGTTGTTTGGAGTCGTCGAATTTACGGGAATTCAGATAAATTCATAACTCAATTGATTATTGGCGTCTTGGTATGAGAGTAGTATGAGCCAGACAGAAATCTTTATATGAACAATCTGAGAATCAATGTAAAGAATATTTTGTAGATCAGCTAGCCAGCAAAGTGTTAATAAAGTGATAAAATTTTAGGCATAACTGATTTATCCATTTCAAATTCCTGAACCTCAGTCAGTCAATTTACGGAAGAAATCTCATAAGTGCCCGGCTCCCTCTGGTTACTGGTGCAACAGCAGTGCCAGGGCGTTTCACGGTTGTATTATCTTCAGTTCAGGATTGAGACTACCACAGATCATACGTCATTCTACCATTCTTTGAATCGTTCATTTTTATAAACTTTCTGTATTATTATCTCTTCTATCAATCTTACATTTAACGATGTATACCATGGAACCATCCCTTTGGGAAATTTTTTATGTTAAAAAAAACAAGCACTTACAAGGATTTTTCAGTGATTGTAATATTCTAATTGATCGTCAACCCAGAGTTAGGCGCGCTATGAGAGTTTTTTATGCCCGTATTCAATCTGTTTTTCCTCACTACGTGTGTAAGGCCATTACAAAAAAATTAAACTTCAGGAGTTTTCGACTAATGTCGGTTAGTGTCGTGGAGCTATTGGAGCTATTCTCGTTCATCGTTCATTTTTCATATACTATTCATTGTGTAACATTTATTATTGATTATTTATTATTTAACCGAAAAAAAAATTGTTCTGCATTGAAAATACGTTCAAATAACATTCCGTTAATATGTGTGAGAGAATCTCTAACCACGCGAGTAAAGGAGGATAGGACAATGTGAAACGTTCATCCAGATTTTTGACATAAAATAAATGCCTTTTTGCAATCATCTATTTCGTGGACGCATGTAAAAGCCAAATCTCTGAAGATTGTCCTAAGAGTTTATCTTCGAAATAATTTTAGAGCAAAAGAGTTTTTGAAATTATAAATCAACATGGATAATATTAATGATCCTGGAGAAGAAGAGCAAACTATTCTTAAAAATAGTATTTGCGATAAGGTGAAAAATCTAATTATTTTAACTGATAAAGTATATTAAAATATTTGAAATTATGCAACGAACAGTTCGTAGTAGTTAAGGAAACGAGCCATTCTAACTCCTATAAATAAGACAGCTGAAGAGAAATGAGACAGATATTCTCTGATTTAATATCAATGTTTACTATTCATGCTCCTGAAAATTTAATTAACTAGTCACTATAGAAATGCAATGGATTATTATTATGTTAATTTTTAAAAAATAATACATTGTGGAACTGTACACATTTCTTTTGAATATAATGTGTCCCAACTCAAATGATGTTTATTTTGCTATTTATCTACATCTTTATTGTGTTTGTAAATTATTGTTAAAGGTTTCATCTATACTTCAAAAAGCCATTATTGAATATTTTAAACTGGAAAAAATATGTAATACCATTTGATTCTAATATTTGGCTATCACTGGGTTTCTTCATTTCGCTGATGAGTGCCATCGTTTATTCTACGAAGCAATCTGAAGGACCAACATCAACAAGCTCTTCAGGAAATTTCAGACAAAATATTATTAAATACTGCGATAATGTATTTACAATATTCGGTGTTTTCTGTGGACAGTGTATGTATGCTTCTTATTTATATATATTTTTTATGCATAAATTCGTATTACGAATCAGAGTAATTTCATTATGATACCATAATTAGGATTTAACATTTCATGATTAATGATCCGCTACTTATCGAATTTGATTGTATTTTCGATAAGCCATTCTACTAATTGTTTTTATTTCTTAGCGACAAAATGATTGTACAAATTCGTTCTCTAGTACTACTTTAGAGTAGTTAAAAAAATAAAATACCTAACGGCAATTGTTAGAAATTTATTATCTATACTAGACTATGCTAAAAAAAACGACTATTTTTTTTCATAACTACTAAATATTTCGCTATTTTTTATTGCATCGGAGTTTTGTAAAAATTTATTAAGATAATTTTTTAATTATAGCGTTATAGTTTTTTTATTAAATATAAAGAGATTTATTTTTTCATTGCCATAGAATCATCTTCGTTTTACATATAATATTTTTTCAATGATTTTCTATTCTCATTATCCAATATAAATAATATCGTACTAGTATTGACTTTCCATGAGGGAGTTATTTGTAATGATCAACAGATCTCAACAGTTCAACCTGTGCAGATTTAAGCTATTCGTTCTTCATATGTTCCACCTTGATTTAATTGATGTGCCCAGCGCCGTCATTGTCGAACAGATGGTACTTTTTTGAATCTGTTCTCCACATTATCTATATTTAAATTTTTTTTTATCCCACTCCGCTAAAACTCAACTCCTCACAACTTATAGTCATGACTCAAGTCCTCATAATCAGCAGTACATGAACCTTTGAGCGTTTTCGGTTTGTTGATTGCAGATGCATATTCATCATCTTCTACAATCTTTGGTTCCCAATCCTTATATGGTTCTTCAAAATATAACGAATCCTCCTTTATTATTTCCACATCATTATACTCATCTATTGCATTTCTTAATATTTGACCAAATTATCCTTTAATTGTATTTCAGCTCTATTGATAGGTGTTTCCGGAATTTGCATTGTTTGGAATGCCGTTAAAAGTAATTGAATAACATTGAGGGGATTAACTTTCATTTTTATCGATCGAGTGTCACACAATTATTTACATAAATAATTCTTATGTTTATTTCAAGTGCCACAATTCAATTATACACATTTAAAACAATCAATATTGACTGACGTTAGAATAAATACAAGCAGTGAAAATTAAAGTTCTGGAATCATTTTGATCAATTTTTAAGAATCTTAAAACACATTTATAGATCATCAAAATATGTTACCTCCTGTGACAACGTTCATATCGAACTGACTTTATATTATGCTTTCAGATGTATTAGGTCTGAAAGAAAAACAACTAGTGACTATGACAAATATTTTATCTATCTTCACCCATACACGAAACTAAGATAACATTTAAATTGATGATCAAGTCTCCCATTACGAAACATCTTATTCTGCTATTATTGTGACTATAAATAACCATCCCAAAACAAATTTTGTATATATTTTATGCGTCATATATGATAAATTTAATGGATAAGATAGAATACGAATATAATTTTCCAGGTACTAACAGTTCATTGTTCGTGTAAATGTTATTTTAAAAGTTGCAAAGACGCGTATCTCGTAATTTTTTATGCTCTTTCATTTAAAATGGGTCCAAAAAAAAAAAAAAAAAAAATGAATTCTTTTTGAGTTATGCATGTTTCGTCATTTTTAAAAGAAAAAAAATGTATATCCACAAGATTTATAAATATGGGGATAAAGGTATTTTTCATGATTATTAATGCTTTTTTCTATAGTTAAAGCTATTTTGGAAAATTTACATTAGAAATGAGTCAAAACTGCGAACCGTCATTTTGGTGTTCGAACTTTAAGCGTGATTTTCACCCCTTCAAAACGTTTGTTAACCATAAAAAAAAAAAAATCCGTGTTTCATCACTCTTTATGTAGATTATTATAGTAAAGCCGCAACTAAATCAGTGAGGGACACCTCGCGAGGTTTTCTTGTAAGTTTTCAAATCAGTGTCTGTCTTATAATGAGTAGGATGAGGAACATTCCGGGCTAACTTAATCATAGATGTTCTAAAGAATTAACTAAAAAATTTACTTTATTAATCAATTCAGCAATAGTAACCTCAGATTAATTCATATAGGGGTTTGAGTTCCATCGAGCTCACAAAATGTCTTTGCACGATGAGTTGAAAACTAAATGATCATTAAGAACACTAGAAAAATATACTGAGTCCGATGAACACATTGAGTACACGACAACGTAGGTTGTAAGGCCACGTTGTACTTGAGTCCGTTGAGTTCAATAGAATGCTGATTTTTATTAATGGTTAAGTAATAATGAATGCACTGAGTTCAATTATGGTTTCTGTGAGTTACTGAGTTTAATTTGTGAGCACTAAAATAAGACAAATAAGCCCTCGTGACTGAATGAGTGCGTTATATAAATACGATTGAGTGCACGAAACGATGAGTAACAGTCACGTGTCGGATAAATGCTTCTTAGCAAGTGATCGACAATCGAACGACAACGATTCTTAGTTGTCACCCGGAAATCGACAGCGTTCACGGCCCTTGGTTGGTCTGCGTGATGAGTGTGCTGATAGGTTATCAGATGAGCATTATATTTCAAAAATGAATTCAGTATAATTACTGAATAGTGTCACAATGAGTTTTTAGGGCATCGAAAAGGAAGAAAGTGTGGAGTTTCACTCTTATAAGGAACATACTATTAAATCAAGGATGATTCACGATTCGCGGATAATTGATATAACGAGATATGTGAATCGAGTGTCAACTATCCCTTCAGTAAGTCGATACGTTATCGAATTGTCGATCATCAGTTGCCCTAATTTATCGATAAGGTCCAATTGATTTTTTTTTGGTGGCGCTATTATCACCACGGGGCTAGCTGGCGAAAATATTTCCGGAAGGAGGCCATTGTAGTATTACGATTGAACGAGTAAACACGTAGTGTCCACTTCGTTTAAGCTACAATCATTTCTCTCCGACGTTGCGGAGTATTATCTAACAAAATTTATTGACAAGTCTCTTGACGTTGCAAAAGCATTAGTGACTTACAGACCAAAGGAAAAATTAATAAGATCTTGAAATTGCGAGGCAGGGATCGAACTAGTCAATAATTTTGGTAGATGTTTCGTCTCAATTGCATGCCCATTGGACCAGAGGTTGGAATAGCTAGAGGAAGAGGAGCTTCTGTGAGCGAACGGACATCTCTGGACATTTCTTCTTAATTTTCCTTTCCCGAGTGTATGGTATGAGTGTGAGAGAGAGGTAAGTGTTTATTGAACGTACTCTTAATCTGGTACCAATACGCGTTATTTAAGACTTTTTGTCCTCGTTCCTCGCTGAGAAATTTCTTCGTATTGATCTATTTAGCTAAGTCAGAACGTTTTCGAAAAGTAATATTCAAGTAAAGCATTAATTTACATTATGATAAATCATTATCAATGTTATTAGAATTGACTTTGAATAATACGTTTGTTTGTTGATTATTCAGATCATTGTATAAACGATTTTGTGGTAATTGAATTAATTTCAATCATTTTCGAATCATTATCAAATGAATAAAATTCTTAGTTCCACTTTAATTAGAGGTTACTTTTCTGAGTTAATAAAAATCTTTTTCGTTAAACTAAATCACTTCCTGTGAAGTTTATTTGTGTTCTTGCGATTGTTTTCGCGATTTTCAGGGGTCTCAGCGCTAGCCAGCTTTTCCGGGTTTCTCGTTTTCTGGCCTAGAAACAAGTGGCATCCACGGGCAGAGAATATTAGTTAGGTAATTTTTGTTGGGTAAATTGGCACCTACACGGTCAGGGATTAAGGCAACTTCCCCTTATCACGGTAACGTTGCATTGAATATGGGTCAAATAAGTTATACAATTAATTGGAACACAAAAATGTCGGACAGAACAGTGTCATGATGACTCAAAAGGATGATATTTCCTGCAAGAAACAAGATAGCTGGTTTCACATAAGAGTCGTTTAGTAGAATGAACAAATGAATATATACGGGATAATATTATATTAAAACTCCATTAAAGAGAGAAAAATATGTGGTGGATAGATTAATATGTAACTAGCAGATTCCTGCGACTTTGTCTGCGTATTGTGCATTATACTTCATATCATAAAACATTGATTTAAACCGTTTCTACATAATACGTTTGTAGTTCAAAAAATAAGCCATTTCCCCAATATCGATTGTGGTGTCATGAAATTGACACATCAACGACAAAGATTCGAATTTCAACGTGAGTTCACATTTTTGCTCTTTGAAAACATGGCTCATAACGTAGGTTATTTTCTATATGGCTGTTAACAAATTCCATACTTTTCACTATAGAAAAGTGTTTACTCCAGACTGACAGAAAGACACCAGAATTTTATATAGTAGTATACATGTGGTGCCTCTGCACTCACATTTATATTTTTACGTATTAACTTTCAGTACAATTATAATAAGGTGTGATCCATACTGATCGACACTTGTCGTGAGGTCAATCACCTAACTAATGAGAACACGAATTAGGCTACGCCCTGATTCTTACTCATAAGGGAACCTTGCGAGATAATCACCGTTGATTTAGCTGAGGCTTCTATATAATCATCGCCGGCAAAAATTATGTCCTACGAATTATTTTTCTTTACGGAAAAACGGTTTAAAGGGGCGAAAATCACCCTCAAAGCTTATATCTAATGAAGGTGATTTTTAATTTTTACATATTTCAAATCGAAATTTTTCAAAACGACTTCGATTATCAGAAAGATCATAAATAATCATGAAAGATACTTTCATCCACATCTCTATGAGACTTGTGGATGTATACTTGTTTTTAAATTAGAAAAAACAAAAAATCAATAACTCGGATACTATTAATTAATTTTTAATGGGACTAATCTCAATCGAAAGAGCATAAAAAATTACAAGAGACATGTCTGTGTAATTTTTTAAATAGCATCGAAATCGATTACAAAAAATATACTCTTTTTTTTCAAAAAATCCATAGCAAAAAATCTAAAACTCAAAGACTATCGATCATTCCTCAATGGGACCAATTTAAATCGGCAGAGTATGAAAAATAACTAGATACGTGTTTTTGCAATTTTTGAAATAATATTAACGACAGAGAAAAAAATCGCATTTTGAAAAATTCCATTGTCATTGATTAATTATTTATAGTCATAATAATCACCGAATAAAGTACGTCGTGATTAGGGACTGAATAGTCATGATTAGTCAAAATATTATATTTCAATATCGTTATGTAAGCAATCATAGATATAATTCTTTTCAAAGTTGCTGATAAACTACATTGAGGAAAATCATTTCTATAATTGTATTATACGGATTATTCAAAGCTAGTTTTTTAAACGAATGTGACATATTTCAATAACTTAAAAATGGTAACGTTGATTTTCTGCATTTAGCTTCAATACTGTAATAAATGGATATTTTTTTCTCCAGTATTTATTCCAGTTTCCGTAAATGGTGATTATTTTATATGTTCATAGAATGATGTACGTGGAATAGAAATATTATTCCCTTTTATTCTGGAAATTGTGTAACATTCAATAGTTGAGAACAAAAGTAAACCTTCCTGGATGTTATTCGATTACTTTTAGCAATATGTCAAACTATAAGAATTATGAAGATACCTGTAAATAATGCTGAAATACAATTAGAGAATCACTTCGGACGAATATTATTGAAAGCAACAAACGAGTATACTGATATCGAAATGATGGAGGAAAATTCATTAAACTTTGACGAACCATATCAGGATTGGGAATCAGAAATTACAGGAGACTAAGAATATGCATCTGGAATCCATTAACCAAATATGTCTGATTAAGCATGTAATACTGATGACAAGACCTAAAGTCATATTTATAAATTGTGAGCACACTTTGTCTGTGCTTACACGACGAACTTCCCATTATTATAACAAATTCATATTGTTATGAACAATGCCTTATTTGTTGAAACTCATATCTCGTCATAAATCATATGATTTTGCTAGAAACATCCAAATTCATCTGATGTATGCATCAGTTATTCGATAAATACAATTTTCAATTGTTTATAACAAAATCACATTGTTATAAACAATGCGTAATTGTTGAAAGTCATATTTAGTAGTAAATAATAATGTTCAGTCAATATCGAGTTAATTTTTTAATGAAATTGTAATTCTTTTGCTTAAAAGTATTTTTAATAGTCAATCTTTTATCTATTCATTATTAGTTTTTTTGTTATAAAAAAGAAACGGCTCGAACGAATTCGTTTGAACTTCTTTCAGATCTTCTTTATAACAATATCTTTTGAATAAATTTTGGTTGAAGTCGATATCTTGATCCGTTATCGAGATATCGAAAACGAAAAAAATGCTGACATACGTACGTACGTACGTACGTACAAACACACATCATCTTAAAAGTTGGTCAGTATGCTTGCAAATATGTTAAAACATAAAGATATGATGAAAATTCACATTTCACCAATCGACCTAATTTCAATAAATTCCTAATGGGAAGTTAAAAAATGACATATATCATAAAGTCCCGCAACAAGATAATGGTATAGATTGTGGAGCATTTGCAATATATCTTGCTACGTTGCTATGTTATGATGAATGACCAGAATTACAAGAACAATATGACCCAATTTCAATAACTTCCTAATGGGAAGTTAAAGAAAGAATTTAAGCATAGATAGTGTCAAGCAAAGATTCAGGAAAGTACAATTTGATCAACAATTAAGACGCAGAACACATAACTTAAGTCAAGGTAGAAAGATGAAAAAAAAGCTCAAATCTGCAAATGTACTTTGAGAAATTTTAAATCTGCCGTCGATATTAGTATAATAATCCATTAATCTAATTCAAGAAAATAGGTATTATCAGCCACAAAAAAATTACAATTTGTTGATCTTCGTTTGCAAAGGTCTCCAACGTGGATACTATCATCAAAAAGAGCTCATCGTATTGGTTCTCGTAAAATTAATAAATTCATATCATCAAGAATGATTGAAGATCGTAAAATATTGAAACGAACATTAGAAGGGTTTGTTAATGATGTAAAATCGAAGATTCAATCATATGGTTTAAAAACATATATAATCCTGATCAAAGTGACTTCTAATTAGAAGTACATTCAGAGAGGACTTTAGCTCCAGAAGGAGAAAAAAAAATAAAGTGCACAGTTCAATGAGTTTCTTCGATAACTTTTAGTTATACTATACAACAAACTATATCAGCTGATGTGTTATGTCAAAAAAAAATTGAAAATTAGATTTTTTGTGACCAATTAAAACCAAAAACATTTGACTATTTTTGTCGTGGATTGGATGTTAAGTGAGTTGAATGCTGAGCAAAAACTAGAGGTTGGGTGATGGACTCGATTGAGGGTAATTGTCTAGAAATGATTCCCCGATTTTTACAGAACAATAAATTGAGACTTCTGACCTTTATTTATAACAAAACACTTATTCACTAGTTACACTGGTAGATTTGTCTGTACGAAAATGTTTCACCGTAAAGTGTTCTCTTGAGTTGGCTGTGATGAAAAAGGATGAAAGGGTAGCTCAATGATGGTCACTAAGCCACACACAAGTGAGTTGACTGGATACTGTATCTTGCGTGTGTGAGTAACGCTGTGGCGGTATTCCGTCCTCGCCTGTTGTTTCAATGAAGGATTTTTCCCTTCAGTTTGAAGGCTCAGCACCACTGCTTTGTAGATGATTTTGTTGTCTGAACAGTTGTTAATGAGTTTGACTGATTCACTATAGAAAAAGTGTGAAATGACTGCACAAAGATACGTGATAGCACTGGAAAAGATTTGTCTGCGTGACTATTCGTAGAGTTGTCTGAAGTATACAGGCGGTTCTCCGCGTGGTGAACACGTTTACCGGCGTCGCCAGGGCCGTGATGACGAATGGTAACCTTGTCGCCCTTTGCTAGCGTCTGATTGTTTACCACCAATAGTCAGGATCGTAGTCTAGCGGTTTGTTGGGTTGCCCCGGGGGGTTAAACATAAAAGATCGAGTTCATCAACTCGTAACACGATGAAAAATTTTTGCATCATTGTATCAAGAGATACGGTAGTGTACAAGACAATAAAAAGACTTTACACGAGAAAAAAAAAAAAAAAAAAAAAATAAAAAAAAAAGTAAAAAGAACTAAATCCACTTAAAATTATACACGTAAAATCATTTAACAATAGGCAGTATACACTACATACTTCTGTCTTGAGTATTGTATCCAGAGATACGGTAGTGTCTTGATACAATACTCGAGACAAAAGGGCTCCTATTAACTTCAATGACCATCCGCACACGGTATGGGGTGTGTAACCGTGCACAATGGTATCAACTGTTAATGTGAATTTTTTCAGGCCTATGAAAGCGCCAATGAATCCTGCACTGATAGTTCTAAATGTAATAAATCTTCCCTAGGTCTTCTCCCAGGCATTCTTAGCTAATTTTCCCGATGATTTTCTCTCCAACATATTATAAATCGACGATTTATTGGACATGAACCCCTTTGTTGCCTTCCCTGCAACTGTCTCCAAAACTGTTGCTTGCTCCTTGGTGAACATTATTCTGTTTCTCATTATTCCCAAACCTTCAGATGTATAAATTCCGCTACTCGTCAAATAAACGGGATTTTTTTATTCCTATGTGATCTTCGAGTCTGGTTTTAGACTCATTGGGGCTTTGATCATTTTCAACATTGGTATTCTGTTATAACAAGTACCTGTTTGCTTAATCTTTACTTCAACCGGAGTACATTGTGTAAAATGAATAATCTCTTCTGCTAAAATTGCCGTGAATCCAGGTCCTTTTATGAGCCTGTATGCGAATCCGACAGGCTGGGTTGATGCCATTGCTAGGTTGTTTTATAAAATTTCCTTTTTCATCTAACACTTATGCATTATAACATCATGATATAAAGTTTGAAGCTGACGTTTAATGTGTCTTTCAATAAAAATGAGTTTAGTATCAATATAAAGAAATATATCCATATTATCAATCGTTGTATTGACTGCTTTGATCTCTCCTACCTGACCGAGTGAAATTCTAATAACTACAAAAAGTTTTGAATGCTCAGTCTTTAATAATTTAAGATTACATGAGACTTCAGCGCCAATTACAGATGGAAATAATGTGTCTTTTGATTGAACTGTATAAATCGTTTCTTCTTTAGTTTTTAATTTTTGAGCTAACCCTCTGTATGACGTTAAATAAGTATTCATAAAACAGTATCTTCACGGTAATTGATCCCAGAAGGTATATCCTCCTTCGGGATCTACACATGTTCCCGAATTTAAATTACATCTAAAACCCGATGGGAAATGAATTTGATTCGAATCTGTCTTCACTCAGGCTATCGCTGATCGTAAACTGATACGAATAGTGCCGATAACTACTACAGAACTCCATGTACCATATGGGTCTGAGTATTGTACACCTGAACAAGCTCCATTCTGAGTGGAGGAGCTCGCTAGTTGTATTGAAAAGTAACCCATCTATTATATCCTTCCATATCTGACAGAAATATCGTTGTCATATTCAACGGCTTAGGACTGCAATCATATCCGATAATTGCTTGAACTGCTCTAACTATAATTGACATTAATAGAACTTAGAATCCTTGCATTGTTATTGTGAAAATAAAATGAACAACAAAAATTTATTTTGATAATCTGGATAATTTTCCTTGGTTATCCGTTTTTTGCCTGTTTTAATTGTTTTTCCGCTTCGAACATTGTTATTTTCAATTTTCCCAATCTGTCAGAGTGGAATTTTTTCGGTTTATTCGTAATTAGTGTTTCAACATTTCCATTTGGAAACATCTCTGAAACTTCAAATGGTCCGTTATAATGATCGCCTAATTTGTTTGGTTTGGACCTTTTTTTAAGAAAACATTATCCCTTGTATGAAACTTGATGAATTTTGTTTTTCTATCATAGTATTTATTTGAAGTTTCTTTTCAATTTTCGTAAGCTAATTTACGTATATTCGTTGATCTCTCTACTAAATCCGTAATATAATTTTCATGCATGGGCAGACAATCTAAGTTATGCAACGGTTCATTTGGCGCCACACGCACTACTTTTCCAAAAACAAGTTCATCAGGTGTAAATTTCGTACCTATATGAATACTCGTATTATACGAAAACATAACTAATTCTAATCACCCGTCCTATACGTTATCTTTTCGTGCGAATTGTTTTAAATATTCTCCAAACACATGGTGAGATATTTCTAAAGAACCACTTCATTGTGGCCTAAACGCAGTTGTCTGCAACTTTTTGATTTTAAATTTTTTCACTATCCTCTGCATAAAAGCACTGATACAATTACGACCTCGATCAGTCAATGAAACTTTTGGTACCCCAACACACACAAATAAATTATTCAATAAATGCATCTGCAACAGAAATTGCTGTCATATTTTTATGTAGAATCGCGACACTATATTTTGATAACTGATTCAGAATTGTTAAAATATATTCTTTTTCTCGTAATGAAACTGGTAAAGGACCTACGGAGTACCCGGAGTATCCGTAATAATCATCGGTTGCCTATTTTTGACACAAGTTAATTTTTTTAATTGACAATCTTAATCTTGGTCTATTTGACGTTGTATGTCACCTTCAAAATCTTTTCAATAATGATTATGCTGTAATCTATTATACGTTTTAGACACAACCTTATGACCACCAATAGGTGTAGAGTGTGTTTCAACAAAAATTTTATCACGTTCATCTGGAGAAACGCGCTCAATAGTTCCAAAATAAATAATTATTTTTATCTTTTTATTCTCAAAGATTTCTTCAACCATTGTTAAAACATCATCCCAAAAAATATATATTCAGGTGGAGTTCCGTTCCGGGCACCCCTCGGAATATAAATTATTCGTGCTGAGATACTTCAAATTCGTTGATAATTGATTTAAGCCGTATGTGGGACGGCAGTGATGAGAAGGGAGGGGGAAGGGAGCCACGCTTGACGAATACAGGCACGATTTGAAGCGAATTCCATTAAATAAAGAGATAGCTCAATTGGTAGAGCAGCCAACGTGGAACTGTAAGGTTCGGGTTCGACCTCGGCTCTTGACAGAATATATTTATCGTAAAGAATCGTCCTGAGCTAGCTGTGGAGTATCCCATATATATTTAATTGGCAAAAGTGAAGGTGCACCCAGGAAGAAAGTTCATCCATATTTTCAATATACTCTGAATAAGCTACTAAAACTATCTCAATATTCTTTTTTTTTTAACATAACCTTTAAATTGATAGAACACTTCCTTTTATGACTCTTCACTCGACTTATAGATTCTCCTTTTGATTCTCAATGAACGCAAAATGAACTGTTCGATTAACTCTAAATGAATAAATACTCCCTACTCTAGGACCTTTGATTAAAGGCATTTTATTAAAGTCATTTAATTTCTTAGAGCCTTCATTACAAGGATGTCTACTCTCATCAACAAAAAACTAGATTATCTTTTCGATACTCAAATTATTCCTCCGATGAAATAATGTTTAATTTAATGTTCTTAATTTTCTGTTTATTAACAGCTACAACCTCCAATGGATTATACAATTTATTGTCTGATTCGACGTCATACTCAGAGTCAGAATCATGAAAATTTTCAGAACCAGTAAATATCGTATCATTATCAATAGAGATACCTTGAGTATTTACATTATAGGGTTCCTCAGAGTCTAACACTTTTTTCGATAGCTTACCCCTTTTCTTGAGTATGGTTCCATTCGTGTTTACAACTCCTCTACGCGAAAGCGCGTCCGTGTTTAAATTAATTTTTCCCGGTTTATATTTCACGTCATAATCATATTTTGCTAATTTTAAACGCCATTGAAAAGCACTTGCATTTTCTTCTTTTGCAGATTGAAACCAGATCAATAGTTTATGATAGGTAACTAATGTGAATTTACGCCTATAAATGTAAAGCCTTAAATTTTTAACAGCTTAGACAATAGCCAAAGCTTCCTTTTCATAGATATCATCTTTTAACTCAGCTCCTCCTGAATAATAAGCAATAGGTTTATCTATTACCCAATACTGCTACTTCAGTGGACCCTACATTCATCCCCACTACAAAGTGGCGATGAATTCGCGTCTGCCGGAGCTTACTCACGAGAAGTGGGGGTGGCCATGTTATTATTGTTATTGTTATGAATGTTTTATACACCGTATTAACTGTTTGTGCATGCACTCCACTACTGCTACGAAAAGACTCAAAGAGCCTAAAGCTATTCTAAAAGGCCATTGACGCTTTATCTAGCGTTGTCGAAAATAACAAGTCTCGCGGACAATAAGCTGCGAGTTTCGTATGCCATGATGCTCGAGAGCGAATGGTAGGGCACTTCGGGGTGGGGCTGACAGGTATCGGAGCTGTGAGGTTGTAGCTTCTCGCACTCAGATCCCCTGAGACAGGCCCCGCTGACGGGTAGACTGTACCTTGATGATCAACTCTTCCGGAAATGTATAGCTGTATAGTATACACCACGTGTATTACTAAATACCCTTTTAGATGGAAGAGTGAATAAGCTAGACATATACACGTGCTCATGTCCAATCCTATATATTGAAAAGAAATAGTGTCATGTTTAATGATGGTGATTTACATAAAAGACGCCATGTTGGAAAGGTTTCAATTGGATCTCGGCTTTTATATACAAATTTTAATTACAACACAAGGTGGCGCAATTGATATTTTTCACTATACTCATCATACTACAGTGTAGTAGTAGTAACTACACACGGTATTATCAGTCCCATACAATTATGCTTCAAAAGACTGCATTTTTCTTTTCCGTCGTGGCTATCAAAGAAGAAGAACGTATATCGTGTGATGCATCAAAGTGATAGTGTAATTATATCATAAAGTAATTGCGTATTTGAATCTTGTTGTAATTTGAAAAACTAACTGAGAAAAACTTTTTTTATTGAAATGGAAGATTTCCGTTTTCCGTCGAACCACGAAATAGATGTGTATTGCATCTTCTTTCAACGGACAACGTAATGTGTAAGTTGAATGTCACATACATTACATTTGTTGTTGTGTTTTTTATGTAATTTTTTATTATGTAATCAATTAATCCCATGCTATTTTTATTTTCATTTTTATAATGAACTCTGTAAATGCGTAGATAGTATTGAAAGTTTGAAAGATGTTCAAATTTGCAAAATCATTATTAACAATGGGACTGAAAAACGAGTTCGAGTAGCATTTTGGGATGATTCAGCAAAGGAGTATTCAAGTGAAATTCAACAAAGAATGGTACGTGAAATTTAGATTAAATGAAAATTAGTAATGAAAATTGAAATTAAAAACAAATGAAGATTTAATGGATTAACAATTAATAAATCATAATAAATCTTTCTTACAGACAGTTAAAATTATTGATGGGTGCGGAAAAGCACAAAATTATCAATATGCAGATTCGATTTTTCCGATAAAGATGATTGTGGTTAAGAAGACTACAACTAGATTAGTACCTACCTACAACTATTTAGACGAGCCTGCCCAACCCATCGTAGAAACAACAATAGATCAATTGAAAGAAATCAATGGATTAGTTTGTAAGTAAATGTGAATAGCTTATTAAAAAACAATAAAAATTTTAATTAAAGATAGCATTTTTCTGAATAAGATGAAAATATTGTGAAATCCTTTCTTTCAATGAAGATATAAAAGGTTATACAAAAATACGCTTTAGACGAAAAACAGAATATGAATATTCATATGGATTAAGAACGGTCACAATTGGTTCAATAAAATTGACTGCTCATATTGCCAATTTCACAATGGATAAGAATCTCCAAAGTGAAAAATACGTGGAGATGTTAGAAGAAAAACAAATAGATAAATACGAGTTAATATATAAATTATGATTTTTTTCAATAGAAATGGAATAAAATGAAGATTGCTTTCTGTCGATAATTAACAAATTCTCAATTTAAACTGACAGCTGATCGGAACTTCGGCGGCCATCTTGGCTCTAGGTCGATAACCAATCGACTAAATAATCAATAATTCAAAGTCTACTCACTAAGCTGACTAGTTATCAGTGGCCATCTTGACTACCGAAGTTCCTGTCGCCATTCCCTTTCTGTTCTCATTAACGTGCACACGCTATTCTAATTCTTCTCATTTAAATCAACAAAGTTTGAGTCAATCATTAGTTCAAGTGTCATTCTAAACCGACAGAAAAATTCAGTGTTATCTTTTCATCTTAAATCAAGAATTAATTTCAGACATTCAACAAGATTTTCACCTGAAATAAACTTTATTCATCTCGCATTGCTAGTTCGGCTAACGCCACGTGCACAATTACCATTCAACTTAGCTTGTGAAACGTGTCGAGCTCGTGTAAACGTTTAATAATATCGGACACACCAAGCTAAGATAAATTATAGCCATTCATAAACATCTACCAAGAAATTTAGTGACAGACATTCATCGTGTTTCGTGAGAATCAATCTGTATTATTGTGTACTTGATGATAGTGTTAAATAAACTTGTTATAATCTTGTTAAACTGAGACCTGTCTTTCATTTTGGTCTGACCCGACACAATCATCTCTATCCTTAAACGTTTAGATGTCAAAATTTTTCAAACGTTGACTTTAATAGACAACATTTTTAGATGGAAAAATTATATTTCAAATCCCAGCATCAGATGATGTAGAAATACTAAATGAAACTCCTCTATCACCGGCTACATTGAAAAAACCAGTGAAACTACTTCGAGCCAGATCTTTAAATAATAAAAATAAATCTGGAGCTGAAGATCCATCTCCATCTAAAAAAAAACGATTCATTTTTTTATCAAGGAAAAAATTATTGCTTTACTGAGTTTTAATGAAAAAAAAAATTTATCAGTTTTTTATTTAATTTGATACTCATTATAGTATTGTATCGTTCAGTTTTTTTATTTTCTAAAAAAAAGCGTGCATGTTTATAAGTTTTTTAATTCTTCCGTTTTAAAAGAATGCGATTTTTTCGTTCCTAAAAAAGAATTATTACTTTATTATTCTTTTTCCATTCGAATGAACAAAAATATTTATAATAAGTTAAAGAACTAAATGTTCGTTGTGAAGAGTTTAAAAAGTTAAAGAAAAAAGTATTAAGAAGTATGGATATAATCGAAGTACAAATATTCAAGTATTAAAAACAAAATCTTCATCGATTATCATTGAAAATAATTAGAAAATATTTATGTTAGTTCAAGAAAATGTCAATGTGATGATGCTGCAAAATAAACTACTCGAAAATAATGTACACTAAGAATAGATATTTTTCTATCGAATTAATGATGATTACAATTAATAGACAATGAATTCTATTATGAAGCTAAAGATTGAAGTTCATTGATGTTATTGTGTCTTATTATCTATTGCAAATAGACAAAAATAATAATTGTATTAATAATTTGTAAATTCAAAACTGATTTCATATCTGAATGAATTATGAAAAATATAATTTTCCAATAATAATGAATAAAAAATACAATTCAATCGAAATAAGCATAAAGTATAATTCACATTTTTAAATGACATCATATTACACACACGCTGTTGTTGATTGAAACTACATTACCTACAATTATAATATTTGAATTTCTTATAAATCCACGAGAGGCGCCTTAATAAGGACATTAGTATGGGTTATAGTTGGTTCTATTCTCCGTGGCAATTTTGCAGAGAATAAAATATACACGCAACTAGTTATTGCCCTTCAACAAAGAACATAAGTTTGAATAACATTATCAAAATTCACAACAATTACTGAAATGAAATATTAAAATACTGATTTTATTTGAAGTTCTTCTGTAAAAAGATTGATGATCTGTTCAAGTTTATGAACAATATTAGTTGTACAGAACGACAACATAACATCAGCTAATGATGTATTTTTCCTAACATACTTTGGTATACAAAAATTAAAAGGTCATAGAGAAAAGAAGACATTTTCAAAGAATGTTCCAGGTATTGTATTAATTACTATTCTAAAATGTTAAGAATAAATTATAACTTTTATAACCATAACATTAATGATTATAACTTATCGGACAATTATACCTGCTTTTAAAAAAAAAAATTTTTTTATATATATTTGTAAAAATGTAACTAAAAAATTCTATTCTTTCATCATTCTATAAATAATAGTAATTATTATAAATTCATTTAATCATACTCTAATCACATTTATTAATTTGGATAAAACTCTAAATCAACAACTGCAAAGTTATCATCAACTATTGTATTATCATGTTATTTTAATATTTTGCTTGAATAAGTAAATTTTGCACATGATAAATACAGTAAAATTGATGAAGTTTCCCACAGAAAAATTAAACTTATTATTCTTTCATTATCATTTTAACCGTTCATCCCGCCTCCCCAGCGCTGAGCCTTAGGCCATTGTTAAAAAAAGAAAATCGACGAGTAATTGGAGAAGAAGTTTACTAATAATATACTAATAATATAATGACAATAGAAAAATATAATAAAAGCGAATTATAAGGTTTGGTAATTACGTCGTCAACAAATCATGATTTATGATTGTAACAAATCATCTACAGCGCGGGGGGGGGGGGGCTAATGACGAGCAACTTCCGAAAGAAACGCTTCGAAGCGTTCAAAATATGAAAAGGCGCGTTTATATAGGAATTCAGCAATATATAAATAGTAGTGACGGCGAATCACCTCGTACGTAGGTATGTTATCATGACGATCCCGCCATAATCTCTCAATATTCTGAGTGTGAGTTCGTGTTATAGGATCCACAAAATTTACACGGTGATTGACCGTTAGGTGGAACCAACCGTGTTTCCGAAGATTCCGGTAGCCTGGCCAAGAGTCTGACATAATCGTTGTACTAGGAAGAATGTGCTCTTAACTGAGTCTGATGAGAGTACGGTGAGAGCGATTGGACACGGGCACCATGAAACACTCCTTGGTGACGGTGTCAATCCCTCTAAAAATCTAGTCCCCTCCGAGCAACCGACCACGACCATATCTACGGTGGCCGCCAATCTTGTTCTCATCGATGTGGACGGTGTGATTAGGGCCACCGATTCGGTGAGATGGACGTTTTACCCATTTAAGATAGATCTAAGACAGAGAGAGAGAGAGAGAGAGAGAGAGAGAGAGAGAGAGAGAGAGAGAGAGAAAGAGAGAGAGAGAGAGAGTTAAGATATGATGTCGAAAAAGGTTAAAAGTAAGAATGATAGAGTAAATAAGTCAAGATAATAGAGTAAAAAGTGATAAAATATCTCGCGGGAACACGTTATCCATTTTTTTGTAGCTCGATCGTGTATGCTAGGGTCTTCCATGATCTTCTCCTCATGTGGTGGGCAATGACTCAAGAATATAAAGATAAGTTGACAAAGTGTAGGGAGCGCCAAATAAGTGCCACTGAACCATGAGCCATGTAGAGCAGATAGCCGCTCATTACACAAAACTCACCGTGTTTTCTGTCGTCGGTGGCGGATTTTTCGAGAAGATGCGCAATATAATTGCAGACGTTCGCGTGAAAATTTTATCAATAAACCGCACTCGCGACGAATCAATTGGGAGCGTAACACCGATAAATCAGCCAAAAAGTTGATAAAACTATCGTTATCTTCGAGCAAACGATAAAAATTGCGGGATTTCATGATAAAAATTTTGAGAAGTTAATGAAATGATGTGTTAACACAGTCAATAAATCAGTGCAACTGACGGAAAAGTGACGAAAGGTGATCGAAAGAGTCACAAAATAAGGAATTCCAGGAAGAGTCAACAGTGGGTATGCATGAGAAATGTAGAAAAAATAATAAATCGAAGCGATACAAATGAGTGTTGTTCGCACTAGTAAAATGTAAACAGTGATCGACTGTGTTTACAAATGTGCGGAATGCCTGACAATGCATGGTAAAGACATGTTAGAAGATGAAGAATGAGTATAATGTATAAAACTGAGAAGTGAAAATCATCCATTTTTAACACAAAAAAAAAATTGAAAGAGGCGCAAGCGCGCTTAAAAAATTACATCTGCGTGCTCAGAATAGCCCCGAAAACGACATATTCCAAGGTTACCCCCCTCCGCGAGTTGTAAGCTAAAAGACATAATTACCCAATAATTACTATTGTTTATTAAGTGTCAAAGTTTGACAAATTGCGTTTTTCTACCTTTCACCGCTTACGTAGCGAGAACGGTGGTGGATATAAAAAACAAGTTAATATCTTTTCGGTGAAAAATCGAATTTTCCACAGAGAAAAAGTCCGCGAGAGTACCTGTCTATCGTTGACAGGTGAAAATGTATAGTGCTGTAAAGGCGCGCTAAAGATTGAGCGTTTTGGGCGCTCCAGCAAAATATGCCGTTGAGCGCCTTTTCAATAAACATAAAAAAAAAAAATATTTCTAATATCCGAAAAAATCTCAAAGAAGTATAGAATGTTTAGATTCGTTCTCTGAACATTTTTTAATTTAAATCGTAAAAAAAATTAATTTTTAGATTCTTTAGATTACCCGAAGTGTCTTTTTTTTCTATTTTTTCCGTCAACTTTTCACCCCTATATCTTTCTAGTTTAAAGGGCACATTTGATTGCCAATTTGAAGGCAGGTAGGATTTTTCCTGATCTACAAAATGGCCATCTCAGTTTTTTGAAAAAAAAATTTTTTCATCCTAAAAATCTAAACGTTATTTTTGGAGTTTTTTACCCTTGTTATGTCCGACTTTATATTTAAGACTGTTCTTTTTTTTCTATTCCCCTATTATAATATAAAATTTTCATTATTAATGTATATTAATGTATATTAATACATTTCGTTTTATTTCATATTTAAATAAAATAAAACGCACAATTTATCCACCGATATGCTGAAAAAATAATTTTTGCATTTGACTGAAATTGAGTTTCCCGTTTCCTCATGAGAAAATTCATTTTCCATGCGGCAACCCGAAGCCCTTGCTTAATGTAAAATTATTTTGTTTAAATTTTAGATTCTTAAGCTGACTAAGCTGAGAAACAGTTTATATTTGACTACTCTACAAAGTATATGCTACATTTATATAAAAATTACATTGGAAGTACTTTCGGAATAAAACACTGAAGCCGGAAGCTCTTACGATGCTTTATCGTTCCAGTCTCCCTGGAAACCCCCGGCGACTTAGACCAAGTACCGTGTCTACCTGTAGACTAACCAAATTTTTATCTGCGCTTTTCGTCACTGACCAAAGATTAGTCAAGACAGAACGCGTACTTAGCGTCGCGAGAATTTTATGACATCAGTTCGACTACTGACTTCGTGCAAGCTACGTATAATTAAAATCGTTTCTCGATAATTTAAAAATTAAATACACTTACGCACCTCGTTATACGTATATACACATATACTTACTTATCTATCCGTTCTTACAAAAATTACGTTTACGACAGCTTCATTTGTCATTAAATTATAGTGTAAGAATCTTTAAAAATAAAACAAAAATTTACCATTAATTATGGTGCGAAAACTTGTGTTCACGACACCTTCACCTGTATTCGAATTATAGTGTTTAAGCTCGCAAAGATTTAAAAAAAAACCAGGAATTCCAAAAATTGTGGTGCCAAGATCAGTGTCAAATTGGATTGCCATCGTCATTTTTGCAGAATTTTCAATCTTTCTGTCTTTCTCATCATTATAATCAGTTGTAGTGTAGGATAATCGTTCTCATCTGAAAGGTAAGGTGAACATCTACTTCGATTCTTATTCAAGGAAAAGCCATTCTGCAAGAAAGGGGCCAGGAGAATAGAGTCCTTCTGAACGATCCCTAAATTAATATTAAAAATAAAAGATAGCGGAGGTCCGTCCTCTATCTGAGATTAACTTATGTCCGCGCCTCCAGGGCCCCTGGGGCGCGTATCGATGGTCCGCTAATCAATCACCTATAGCTATTTTATGGTTAACCTTTCAGGAGCAAAAACGTAGTCATATGATAGATCATGCTGCTCGTCGCAAAGAAATTCGCTTACCCTGTGGTACTTTAGTAGACGATTATTATCATAATTCAGAAATTAAAGAGAAAATTGTATTTCCATTTTACGGTTGTTATTGGCACGGTTGCCCTCTATGTTTTCGTGTGAATAGAAATGAAAAACTTCGTCACGGTGAAACCTTTGATCAGCGCTTAGAATTAACACGCACTACCTTAGATAGAATGCGCTCATTAGGTTATACATCAAGTGGGAGTGTAGATACAGACAATTTTTGCAGAATTACCCCAGTTTAGAGACATCAATTAATGTACATCCTTTGCAACAAAACACGGCCCTTGAACCTCGTGATGCTTTTTTTGGTGTGCGCACTGAAAACTTTGTCATGTTACGTGATGTAGATAAGTCAGAAAAAATGATATATGTCGATGTATGCTCGCTTCATCTGTACGTGTGTAAAACAGGAAAATTTTCTGTTGGTCATCCGTTCATTTCCGTCGATTTTGAATGTAATACAATACTACCAAATGAAAATGATTTTTCTGCTGTTAAAGGTCTTGTAAAATGTACGATTTTACCGCCCCGTGATCTTCCCCGTGAGTCATCAGGGTAAACGGTGATTGTTGCGGATCGTTCAAAACTTATGGAGTTATTAACAAATCTCGAAATTGATATTACAGGTTTACATTGCGTTGATAACTCTGTTTTATATGTACCACATGTACAAAAAAAAGAATCTCTCGAATCACACCCTACCACAAATGTTTTCATAGCAGCTTGTACAACTGCCCAAGTGCGCTTAAAATTATATTCTTATTCAGACAAATCAGATAATCGTGCACTTTATTGTGACACCGATTCGGTTATATATGTATCGTATGAAAACAGCATCGATCTAGAAACTGGTAATTATCTTGGGGATTTAACCGATGAGCTAGAAAGTTATAGCGTCGGTAGTTATATAAAATCTTTCATTTCTAGTGGTCCAAAATTTTATGCATATCTTGTACAGAAACCTGATGGTACAACTGTTGAGGTATGTAAAGTTAACGGTGTGACGTTAAATGATACAAATAGTAATTCTATAAATCATAAAACAATACGATCACTAATTACTGCCGAACGTACAGAGCCTATTGTTATTTCTTTTAATGCTATTAGAAGGACATCATTTAATCAAGTTATTACACACCGCGAGATAAAAATAACTCAAATACAAAATAAGGAACGCCGTATAAAAGCCAATTTTTCAACACTTCCTTTTAGGTATCGAATGAATAATTAGTTGTAACATCGAAAATATTATAACATAGAGTACTGTTTGTAATAATTTTTGATATGTATTGTTGCGTCATAATACTTGAAAAATAATGTAAAAGTATATACAACAATCAAATAAATAATTGAATAATCATCTCTATTTACAATGAAATAAAATCATCTCCTCAAGACACGTGCGTATACGTGCTACAGTCGATTGTCTGCGCTCAACTGTTAGAAATATGCAAAAGCGTTGGTGCGCAGCTCGTACAGACGCCGCTCATTAGCTGAAAAAATCATTTATGAGACCGCGGGAACCTTTCGGACGGAGCGGCAATAACACGCCTCCCGTTCATAAGCCCTCGCCTGGCGGGTCTGAACGCTAGAAACTGCACTCAGCCAGCTCACAGCAATGGCATCAGGCCCCACCACTACTTGCGCCGGTACAACGGACGGCACACAGCCACTGCCAGCGTACCCGTTGCGTCGAGCGTTATATTTTTTAACGTTAAGTAGCACGTCGATGCTCTTGAATGCATCTCAGGCCTTCAATTGCAATATAAGAGTCCTGTTATGCGCATGCCTCAATAATACATGAATATTAAAATCACTTTATGTAATTCAAGTACTTATAGTATTTCTTATTATTAAAAACTAGGCTAGTTACAATAAACATTCTAATTATACCGCGATTCTATTTATATGATTATTTCTACATATGTAAATATATTCCACTACTTCGCGGTACGCAACTATCCCCGCTGCCCACGGCACGTCTTCGACCGACACAAATTCAGCCCCACTTTTATATTGCTGTAAATTAGCTGTCAACAACAAAAAATTAATTAATTCTTAAACTTAAAAATTTTTTTAGAAAAACTATTAGGAAAAATACTCATCTTCTGATAAAGCCACGTAATAATTATTCAATTTATCTGATATTTCATGTTACGTTCAATGCATAACGTTGACTTCAATTATCAACTCATAATAGGTATAATACTGAATAAATAAATAACCTAAAGAATTTTCAAATAATGCCAATACTGGATCAGTATCACTCATAAAATTATTTAAACATTCACCTTCTACAGAACCTTTACATTTATGACAAAATCTCTCGATTCTCACGAACAAATTCATTGTCTTTGTAATAAATTTTGTGAGTTTTGAAAGAAAATGCACATGAGAATTTTTCTTAAAGCCAAATCAATTCACATATTGTACCTGTCCAACTTTTTTGCAATCTTGGATTTAGATCTTTATCTTCGTCGGTATTTAGTAAAGAGTTTATTGGTGACCACTCTTTCTTAGCAATATTAATGTCAAAACTCTGAACTGCTCCTTCGTCTTTTGTCAAGTCCTCATTTGCTCCACTATTATATTCACTTTCAGTATCACAATTAATTACTTTATTAATTTGTATAGAACGATTGCCATGTTTCCGATTCACTATTACCAAATATATTGTTTTTATTTTGGAGTATTTAAAAATATAAAGTTGTCGTTTTACGCAAACGAGCTGAGCGTCGAGCTGTTTTTGCGGGGATATAGAAGTGTAAGCTAACGAATCGGTGGTTTTTCCTCTGAGCAAGTAAATGAAGCGTCGACAAAGAACAGTTTTGCGTGACAGCTTGTAGAACGATAAATATTTTAAGAGAGGGTACCATAATGGATGATCTTCTTCAGATGGAGGAAGAGAGACCACGAGAGGCGCAATGCACTGGATTATGTTTTCCATGGACGTAGAGTCATTTTGCTATTGGATTCAGCTCTCGAATATACGGTACTCTGTTGCACATGAATTCGTCGAACTTGGATGGATGACTTAGAATCCATGTTAATGTGACAGATGAATCAGTCCAAAGAAAAACTGGAGCTTGAGCTATTTCGAGTACTTGTTGAACATGATTGACGAGCTTGGCGCGCATCCAAGCAGCAGTTAGTTCGAGCCGAAGAATTGTAACCGGTTTCAATAGTGCTACTTTAGTTTTAGCACATAAGAGCTGTATTTGAGCTAGTTCTTAGAAGCCATGTATTTCTATATAGTAGCTGGAGATTATGTTGAGCCATCTGGGGATGTGAACATAAGCGAAATATGGTATCTTGTCTCTTAGATGCGGTCACTGTTGAGAGAGCTGAGCAGGAAGTTCATCGTCATATCCAGATTTATTTAATCACAGCTCTTGAATGAACAATTTTGCTCGAACTATTACTGGAGCTAAGAATCCGAGAGAATTGAAGAGTTGAGCTACTTCAGAGAGCACTGAGCGTTTAATTATCTTCGTGAGCATCGAGCTTCTAGGTGGGAAGATGAATGGATCTGATGCAGGACTCCAAGATCGTCTAAGTACCGTAAATTCTGTATCATTGAGAGCTTGTGCAGAAGCTGTTGAGAGATTTTGAGGTCAAGCTTGTAACAGAGCAGGGCTATTGCTTGACCACTTCGCTAGACGGAAGCTCCCCGCTATGCAGAGCTGTATTAGATCTTGAGCTATGAGTTGAGCTTCTCTCAAAGTATCTGAGCTACCGGAAATGACGTCGACATAACGACCTTTCGTCATAGGAACTACTGGACAAGCATCTTTTACACATCTATCTTCTATGAGTTTAAGTAGAACTCGTACCGCAAGAAATGAAGCTGGCCTGGTTCCATTAGTAACCATTGTAAGTTGATATTGAACTATATTATCATGCTCATTGAGTCATAGAATTCTCTGAAGATCCCAGTCTGCGGGATGAACATTTAGTTGTATAAACATCTTCGTAATATGTCAGAAACGAATGATTTTATAACGTCTAATCTAGAGTAAGACGTCATAGATGTCGACGTGGAGCCCGGCACCAGTGTGAAGAAATATTATTGAGCGGAAAGCTAGAGCTTATTTGAGCTGAACCATTCAAAACGACTCTTAATTTCGGAATGAGACTTTGCTAACGTGGAACTCCATCATCAAGCAAATAAAAATGAGCAAAAACATTGAGATGCACTGATGACCTCTCCACAGAGACCCTCGATCCTCCTGATACCGAAGTATCATGTGCCAAGAGTAGATATACAAGTATCCGTGCCAAATTGGTTTAAGTCTGTGCTAAATTACTGACTGCTGACTGCTCCATTTTACCGACCGAGTTTTTTCGTTATCAGATTACTGGCAGTCAGTATCTCTGTTTTACCTACAGTCGATAAACAATGGATTTTTGTACAATTTTTGGAAAATGTCTCTATTTTACTGACTAATCAATACTCAAGCGTTTCGTTACTGCGCAATGACGTCATATGCAGGTTTAGATTGCGTACAAACAATTCTACGGAATCACGTCATTCAATTGCGTAGAAGATAGTGATGTCATAGACAAGTTTGGACTGCGTCATGATGACATAAGGGGGTTTTATTGCATCATTTCTCCTGAGTGACGTCATAGACAAGTTTAGACTTGTAACTGCGTTATTTTATAATGACACAAACCGGTTTTATTGCATCATTTCTGCCAAATAAACCAGTTTTGATTTGTTCGCGCATGCTCAGAGTGGAAATTTCATGATATAAAAGCCGGGAGTCGGAAATAATTTCCATCAGTTCTGAAAATACATCTGTGCTCAATAAGCTAGTAAAGTAGCTGTTACAACAAGAGATATGTCTTAAGTGGATAATTCTGTCTGTCACATAACTGTTATTTCTTTCAGTCATGAAAAAGATGGATCTATCACTAGTAAACCGTTCTGCTACTCTGGAAGATTCCATACCAGCCTTTAAAATGAAGGATCTCTCTCTCTCGATACAACCTACAACGTCAATATATCGAGACTTGTCAAAACCAAAAAATATGGATATGCTGTTCTTGGCTCATTAGAGAAAAAGGATGGAGAAAATGTGTACGTTTTTTCGCTCTCACGCGTTACAAGCGTGTATCAACGGAACAATTTTGGAGATCACTTGAATGAATTAGCCACGAAAGGCCAGCTATTCCTAAAATATTTCGGTGGCGAATATAATAAATTCGAATTTATTAGAATTGATCAATAGTCCTGAATGTATAAAGAAAGTTCAAATTAATTATGTAAAACTATTAAGTGTTTGATAATTTTTCCTGTTCTGCGTCACAAACGTGTCCAATCCTCATCGGATAGTCCTTAAAAAATCACGCATTCTAGAAATCATCCATGTTAGGAAAAGAAATATCTCATATTCAATGTGAAATATTTTACATTCAATGTCTTACATTTGATATGGAATTTTTTTTATGCAATTGTATGACGATGGAAAAGGAGTATCTCATGTTTAATATGAAATATCTCCTATTTACTATGAAGTATTCTAAATTAAATATAAAATATCACCCATTTAATGTCTTATCTTTAGCATAAAATGTATCATATTTAATATGAATTTTTTTTTGTGCAATCGTATGACGTTATAAGCAAGTTCTTTGACATTCAATGTGTTACATTCGATATGAAATTTTTTTTATGCAATTCCATGACGTCATGAAAAAGTTTCGACTTGTAACTGCGTAATACTGATATACCTACCTCATCACATACTGAAGGGTGTAAAATACGTAAGCCATTCTGTCGATCTATCTCGCTAGATTAGTGTTTTATGCGCAAGAGGGCAGTCACGTCAAATAGCTTTACTATTTTATACGCATGAGGGCAGTCAAACAACTCTATTCTATGTTCAAAAAAATCCTAACGGTCATGTTGAATTATTAAACAGGGTCATCTTGAATTATTAAAACGGTTTATCAGTATACGAGTTTAATAAGCTTAGCTATCCAACCTTATCTGAAAAGTACTGTAGGAAAATGTTTTTCTCTTATAATTAAAAAATGAGTATTCTGTACACACAGTCTGATGAGAGAGCGCCACCTTCAATCTTGTAATATATGCTATGTGATGCTGCTTAGGTTTTGATACAGAAACATTCTATGTATAACTTCAAAATATTAAACGGCACTCACGTTGTGCAGTGCATTTTCGGTGATAGTATATTTTCTACCTGTAGATTGAAAAAAATCAAAATCGCAATGTATATAGATTTAACATCGGAGAGATTGTATTTCAGAGAAAACTTACACAAAAAATGATAAAATTTCAGATAACTGTGTTTTAAGTGGGCACTAGATGGTGTTTTATAAAAGATGTACTTGATATATGAAAAGTAAATTTATTCTTTAGCATTCGAACATATTTATTTAACATTATGATGAATTTTGACCTAAAACAGTGAAACTACAATTCAGGTAATTATCGAAGAAAATTTTTATTTTTCATTACACTGTTTGCAATTTATCATAAGTGGAATATCGTCGAAGAGTTCATCATAATCAATGGCTGATGGTTGATAGTGTAGTCAACATCAACAATATTTCTTAATTTCTTCATCTTTTTGTTGATTTTCCGGTAATTTTTTCTGAATTTCGTCAATTGTTTTTTTGGCACATTCAATAAAAAATGCTTCAGGGAATAATGCAACGTCTTCAGGTTTCATGTCTTCATATTTCTTATTCAGTTGACAATAGATCTTCAATGATTTCTTTAATGATCGTTCATCACAACAATTTGTCTTGTACCACCTTTTTAATAATCCGGTAGTCTCTATAACACCCATATATTTATCACGTTGAGCACAATCACGATAATATCGGCAATCGTACTGATAAATAAATTGTTTAGTTCTGAACGGCGGGCAATAAAACTTTGTCAAATTAATTATCGTTTTTGATGATCTAATAAACTTATGTAGCTATAACTTTTTTTCGAGTCCTTTCTCACAAATAATTTGTCTTTTTTTTGTCATGTGACAAAGAACTTGTTCAATCTTGTCGTAAGCAACTTCGCCAGCCTCTTAAGAAATTCTATGGATATTCTTTATAATATACGTATTAATTCGTCGATAATAAGGCGATAATGATTCTCACTTGTATTGTGGGTCAGACACAATATGTATCAATACCTCCAATATCATCTTGAATTGGAATTGATGCGATCTTTTTCACAATAAACTTACTTCTCAGACCTCTGAAGCCCTGTATATCTATCACAACTTCCATTTTTTAACTTTCGTCTGCCACTGCTAAAGAGAAACACGGGATTATCACATGCTTTTTGCAATTCATATGAATTTTCCTCTCTTTTTATTTAATTACGTCATCAAAAAATTCTGTGATTGCTTCACAATATTTATAGGTCACTCTTTCTCTATCTTTGGAAAATTGCATCATTTTCGAGCCTGTTAGAAGCTGTAGCTGCGCAATTATTATTTATTATTTGGCCCGTTCGTTCCGCCTCCCCAGAGCTGAGCTCTAGGCCACTGTGCTGGGTCCGTAGAACGGCTAAGGCAATCGTCAAGCAGTCATAAGTCGGTTTAGCCCGGCTTCGTAGCAAAATTGTAGAAGCATGGCAGTCCTGACATCCGCGAGTATGGGCTGGTTGGTTCCCAGGTTCCCAAGCAGGCGCTGCCTTGGTTCCTTTAGCCCCGAACACTCTATTCTTATGTAGAGAGGGGTCTCTTGCTCCGCCTTACACCACCGGTACGTGGATATCTCCACGCGTCCCAGCACTTTCATGTGATGTCGGCTAAGCCAGTGCCCTGTGATGGAGCCCACGGCTACCCTTAGCCTTCCTTTGTCTAGTTCGATCAGGTTCCTGCTGATCTCAGCAGTGAGTTCCCTGACAAACGCCCTGGTGTATCCCATTCCTGTGACCTTAGCCCAGTGACTAGTGAACTTCTTGTGCATCCACTTGTCCCCCAGCGCCTTCACAAGTTCTCCAGAAGCATTTATCTCCACTAGGCCCGTGTCACCTCCTTCGCAAGCACCTATACAGGCCAGCCTATCGGCTTCGGTGTTGCCGCGTATACCGCAGTGACTCGGTACCCAAGGCATCTTTACTTTGTTACGGCATGCCGCTTGCTGTAGCGCCTTCCTGCAGTTGTCCACGAGTTTTAAACAAGTGGCCACCTGCAATAGGGCCGTTACGGCAGCATAGCTGTCACTGCGAATGTAGATATGCTGCCCGTGGCATTTCCTTCTGACAATGTGCGTTGCACACGTAAAGATTGCGTAAACTTCCGCCTGAAATATTGACACACCCCGCCCAAGGTGTAAGATTTTTCCACCCCTGGTCCACTGCACCATATCCCGGCACCAGCTTCTCCCCCTTCGATCTTGGCCCCACCTACCAGACAGGCCCGTTAGGAGTGAGGGATTTCTCGTTCTCCTCCATCCAGGTCCGTCTGTCCGGGAAAAGGGCCTCGTATCCGGGTGAGAATTCCAGCTTTCTGGGGCAGCGGTCGACCGTCTCACCACTAAGACCCGTAGGGTCCTCCGTGTCCAGTATCGCCGCGTGCCCTGTATGAAAGCTTCTCCACTGCTTATTACTACTCAAGCGCATGGCCGCCCTCTTCACGAATGCCTTCACCATAATCTCCGGCGGAGGAATGCTCAGTAGGCAGCCGATAGCCAAGGTCAGGGACGTTCTTAACGCCCCCGTTGTGCCCAACAGCGCCGCTTTTTAGACTTTGTACGGCTGCCTCAGATACAGAACTGCTAATATTACTCTGATTGACGTACTTCGATGGGCTTCGCTCAGTGGCATACTCTAAGTATATGCAAAAGACTCATTGTCAGTCATAATATCACCGTACATGCTATAATTAACAGCACTGAATTTGCTTAAAAACTAATGGATTCTTCTTTTATCGGCTCTTCATTAATTGGTTTTTCGTTCTTAATACTTGCATCAAACTCTTCTATAATTGGTGTTTTCGCGACTAATCGTCGCAGGGGAGCCACAACAGGTTTGAACACTACATCCATAGCTCGTTCAGTATTTTCTCGACCATGTTTGATTGCTTTATGATTTCGTTGTATTGCTTCACTAGCTCTAGCAATTCGATGCAACATATCGGCTTTTTTCTGCACTTTTGTTGACTTCATATTGTCGCTTTGATGATCTCTAGTGGAATATTCTTGTTGTCATCTGGCACTAAATGTTGAGGAATACGTGCGTAAGTTTGACAGAGATAAAAACTATCTGCATCCCGGTATCGTTACATACAAAAATATGTACGCATATTATCTTGCTTCTCGCATGCCACATCATCAAAAATCGTTATTGAATTGGGTTTTGCTTGATTAGGTTACACAATCTCTTCGTGTTTATTGAGAGGAAAATAACCCATTTCTTTAACAGGTTTGAGTAATTTTTCTAAAAATTTGTACTTTGGTTGACGTATCGATTTGGAATATAAATGTATATTCTCAAATCGTAAACCATTTAAATGAATGATAAAGGGCCAAGAGCGCATCTGTTTTTCCACAATTCTAAGAACCACATATTAGTCTGCAAACACTTCTAAGCAATAAATGACCGCGACGTTAAATTTTTACAGTTTGTGGCACAACATTGTCAAAATTTGTCACCGGTAATTTTATTCTTTGTTGCTTGAACCTCATCTTGGCGACAACTGACAAGCTAGAGTATTAATGCATTGGTAATGCTATCCAACTTCATTTATCTGCCAATCGCCGTGCAAGCAATACATCACATACAATTAAGAATTGTTGATCGAGACGGGGAATCAGTTAATTTCCGAGATGAAACAATAACAATACGATTACATGAAAAATTCATGAAATAATGGGTATTTTTTGCAAAGCAATCATTGGAGGTAGCTATAAAACTGAGTTACCATGCCGAAATATCATCAACGACAAACACTTAAACGAACTAAGTCATCAGTACTATGAATTTCTGAAAAGCTTAGGCCTGAAACTACACAAACAAATCAAGTGAAAGTGCTGTTTTGCATGTCTACCTCCATTGCCGTGAAAGAAGAAATCTTAGCTATCAATAGAAGCGTCATATTTGATAAGTCTATTTCACATTATAAAGGGGACGCTCATCAGTCATACGCTTCTGCAACATTTAACAATAATGATAAAATACGTATATCAGTTCAACATCAAGATTTGTGTTCACTTCTGAGTAGAAGTTCTCTACATATCACTGGAAAATTTACCAATCTCAATGACCAAGCAGTCACAGCTTCATCAAAACTTGAAAGGATAGCTATATGCTAGTTACTTGACGAAATTCGATATGAACTCAATGGCGTAGAAATTGACCGCAACAAAAATGTCGGCCTCACCAGTCTCATAAAAGACAACTTATCTTTCCGCCCTGGACAGAAAAATTCTTTGTATAATGCCCGCTGGTTGGATTATGGACAACAATTGTACGATTATGAGGGAAATTTTCACATTTTTATTCCATTAAAGATGTTATTGGGATTTGCTGGAGATTATCAACGACGTCTTGTCAATGCAAAACATAAATTAGTATTGGCACGTGTGAAATACAGATCTGAATGCAATAAAACAAGATCCAGCTGATCAAAAATAAAAAAATTTCTCTCATGAAAATGAAATGAACAATCCCTCACATCACAGTCTCAGATATAAGAGAAGTAAATTTATTGAATTTCATTGCGAAAGATCCGGCAATAACACTGAGTTTTAGATCTTGGGAATTGTATGAATATCCGTTGCTTCGACATTTTTCGTAAACTGTGCATTTGATGAACCAGCTGTAATGATTTTTATTCTGATGGACTACAATAAGACTTGAACCACTCTTTCATGTGTCGTACATTTTTATGTGTACATGCAAATTTTCTTTTATTCATTTCTTCATTTTCCAGATTATTTATGTAATGCATTCGAGCCATATCAATTACAGGTTTATTGACAAATGTAGCCACGCTACTTTTTCTCCCTCCAACACATGAATGTAAGATGCATCTTCTAAAAGTCCAGTTACTTCGACTTCAAAGTATTCGTACTTATTGTTACCAGACTCTCAAGGTATAGAATGGTTGTGCTCTCATAAAACCTTATTTAGGAATAGAATCACTCCATTATAGCTGTCGAAAGGGGGTTTGAATGTAAGTAAATAATCAAATGTTGGATGACTCCGGGATAGTATTGCAAATTCATTCGCTATCAACTGCTCATCGTGCGTATAGAATCCTTCACTATCTACGAACACGTGCATTTTAGACACTTGAGAATAGCACAAATAAAAATGCCAAAAGAACATTTCGGACTAGAAAAAATTATTCAAGGTCTCGACTTTTATATCGTAATCCCCACTCTAAGAGCATACGCGAACAAGTAGAAACTTGTTTATGACGTCACTGAAAGACGCAGTTACAAACCTGAACTTGCTTATAACGTCATACGATTGCACAAAAAAAAATTCATATTAAATATGATACATTTTATGCTAAAGATAAGACATTAAATGGGTGATATTTTATATTTAATTCAGTATACTTCATAGTAAATAGGAGATATTTCATATTAAACATGAGATACTCCTTTTCCATCGTCATACAATTGCATAAAAAAAATTCCATATCAAATGTAAGACATTGAATGTAAAATATTTCACATTGAATATGAGATATTTCTTTTCCTAACATGGATGATTTCTAGAATGCGTGATTTTTTAAGGACTATCCGATGAGGATTGGACACGTTTGTGACGCAGAACAGGAAAAATTATCAAACACTTAATAGTTTTACATAATTAATTTGAACTTTCTTTATACATTCAGGACTATTGATCAATTCTAATAAATTCGAATTTATTATATTCGCCACCGAAATATTTTAGGAATAGCTGGCCTTTCGTGGCTAATTCATTCAAGTGATCTCCAAAATTGTTCCGTTGATACACGCTTGTAACGCGTGAGAGCGAAAAAACGTACACATTTTCTCCATCCTTTTTCTCTAATGAGCCAAGAACAGCATATCCATATTTTTTGGTTTTGACAAGTCTCGATATATTGACGTTGTAGGTTGTATCGAGAGAGAGATCCTTCATTTTAAAGGCTGGTATGGAATCTTCCAGAGTAGCAGAACGGTTTACTAGTGATAGATCCATCTTTTTCATGACTGAAAGAAATAACAGTTATGTGACGGACAGAATTATCCACTTAAGACATACCTCTTGTTGTAACAGCTACTTTACTAGCTTATTGAGCACAGATGTATTTTCAGAACTGATGGAAATTATTTCCGACTCCCGGCTTTTATATCATGAAATTTCCACTCTGAGCATGCGCGAACAAATCAAAACTGGTTTATTTGGCAGAAATGATGCAATAAAACCGGTTTGTGTCATTATAAAATAACGCAGTTACAAGTCTAAACTTGTCTATGACGTCAGGGTTCTCCGACACCGACGACAAAATGGCCGTGACACAAAAACCCTAATGATATTTCCAAAACAATAATAACCAGCTGCGAAGTTAACCTGTAGACAAACTATCCATGACTTATTCACCATGTCAAGTGAATTGCGATATATTAATCATGAAAACTTCATTAAATGAAATCACTTTTGTTACACTTTCATCATGTATACATGATGTATTACGCCTACACATACACACACACATACAACTTTCTTCAACAGCTGACTAGAATTGTGTCAGCCATTTTGACAGTCGATAATATATTGACACTGTCATGAATATCTATAAATCAAACCACTCAGCTGACTAGTATTCAGTACCGAATTTGACTAACGCACTTCTGACCCCTTTACGTCTATAGGTTTCTAAGCGTGTACATGTAATGATTAACCTTCTAACAAATATCTAAACTCTATTTAATTTAAGATTTTATGTTCATATTTGTCACGCAACAGTGTACTCAATCCACCGATGTGCCTCATTTGTTCTTTTGGTAACTTCTTTCATTCCATTCATTATGCTATTACAATTTGTTTATCCTAATCAAAATAAAAAACAGCTAGTTGTTGACGGTTATTTGTATATTCTCAAGAGTTGCAACAAACCAGTGTAACTTGGTAATGTACACAATATCACACATCTTCACATTGCGAGATCGTCATTCACACAACATTTACTCATAAATCAGGTGAGCATTTTTAAACCACTTCATATATGTATTTCGTTACTTATATAAGCTTCATTCCAACGACATCGACACTACTCTTTTATTTACATATAACTGTTATATTTATATTTATAACAGGAGAAATTCTCGGAGAAATACCACAGCATCACCATGGCACAGATTTTGCAGCAATAGAAGCTAAATCAGTATTAAATAAAATCAAGATACGTGGGCGAAATTGTAACGATAATCCAAGTGCTATAATCGGCGAACTACTTACAGCAGTCTCATCACCTATGGTCACCCAATGAATCAAGAATTTTGATATTCACAACATCTAAAAAATTGCAAATTCTTGCTGAATTGGGTCAATAGGCAGGTGATGGAACTTTTTCATCAGTTCCAGTACTTTTCAAACAATCGTACACATTTCATGCACTTTATAAGGAAAAAATGTTGCCTTTAGTATACATGCTCTTACCAGATAAAATGCAGCACACTAACATTAATGCTTTGACAGTATTATTTCATCAACAAAACATTCAACCAACAGAAATGATGCTCGACTTTGAACAGGCTTTTATAAACGCTATTCAACAACTTTTTCCAGACGTAACATCATCGGGCTGTTTATTTTACTTCCGACAATGATTTTGGCGACAAGTTCAATCACTCGGACTACACCGTCAATATAATACTAACACACGATTTCCTCTTAATGTGAAAATGCTTATGGCGCTCACATCTGTTCCAATTTAGTTTTAGTGGTTTTAGTGATTTTTCCTCATCTCCATATTATAAAGAACATGAAATAGAACTTGAACCCTTGGTGAACAACTTTGAACGCACCTGGATAGGCGTACGTTTACGTAGTAGTAATAAGCGCTTGAAACCATTATTTCCACTACACTTATGGGATAATTATTTATCAGTTATTAATGATAACATTCGAATGAATAACGCTGTTAAAGGATGACATCACTTTTTCGATAGCAAAGTTCGTATTGATCATGCCTATACGGGAAAATCTATTAACACGTTAAAATGCGAACAAGGTTTGACTGATACTTTAATAACGCAATTAAATACAGGTCTTTCTATTTAACGTAAAAGAGAAAAACATTACACTGATTTAAATTCTCGCCTAAAACTAATTGTAAGTGAATGCAACAATTATCAACTGTGGGTAAAACAGAAATGCCGTCACCAGTAATTGAATGGCTAATGGCTCGATCGGCAGAACAGAGCAAATACTACAATTAATGACCGTAGGTAAAACAGATATATATTGATGACCAGTAAGCTCGGTTGGTGAAATGGAGCAGCCAACAGCCGGTAGTTCAGCACAGACTCAAACCAATTCAGCACAAACCTTTATCTGCTCTATCGGGGGAGAGGGCACTACTAGTATGTCCACTGCCAAGTCATCCTGTTTAAATGATCACCGGATACAACACCTGGACTTCCTCTTGAGCTTAAGAGGCTATTGAAGACGCTCCTGCCGATAATGTAGACCCTTTACCATCGAAGATGGTGCTACTACTAGCACCATCTGTTATCGAAAAACAAAAAAAAAAGAAACGAATGAAAAATGATCGACGTAAAAAAAAATTAATCGGTAAATAGACACAAAAATTTGTTTTTGAAGTTTATGTGACTTTTTGTTCATTTTACAATATTTTTTTTTGTAAAAAAAACGTAGTAAAATGTTTCTTTAGAGCTTTAAACATCATTTTTATAAACTTACACGTTTATTACATTATTAAGCAAAAAATAATGAAGATTTATGGTGTAAGATTTATTATAAAAAGCATTTACATCATTCTGCTCTTTCAGAAGTGCATGCATGTAGAATTTTGAAATCTTTAAAAGTTGCTCTATATACTTACAATTTTACCTAATTATTCGTTTTACAATAATTAGGGTTTACAAAATGTAAGATTTACTATGAAAAGCATCACTGAAAGTTCTGAATACTATTAGAAAATTATTTGATAGATATCATTTTATATACTTGTAGCTGTATCTAATTATTTTATTTATGATAACTAGGTTTTACCGAGATCAAGATTTATTATAAAATGTATAATTTCTATTATTCTATGTGATTAGCGTTTTCAATTCAACAAACCACGAAAATATTAAAAATCAGGATAAAACATCAATATCACTACCAAATTTCTCCATTGTTTTCGTTTTAGCTGCCTCTTTATCATTATTTTGATTCAATATTGGACGTTTTCTTCACGGAAGGTTCAACAAAACTGCACATTGATTGTCCAGCACTCAAAACACTTATTTTCTAATTAATTTTATTATTAGCAATAGCTTTTGTTATCACCGTGCTTGTGTATGGATGGTGATATTATTGTGTTCTTCAAATAGCTTGCATTTCTATAAACACATGAAAATTTCCCACTTCATATCATTTTTAATTATTTCTAATCAACTTTATTACCGTTTAAATTTATGAGTTATTCCTTACTTGATTCAGCAGAAGTATTCCTTACTTGATTCAGCAGAAGGAATTTACATCATGACGTTGCTTACATTTCTATTGAAATCATTAATATACTTTTTACAAGTATTTTATCTCGAGATATATTGGATCCAGTCAATATTATACTTTACCAACTCACTTCATAGTGATCATTATTTTCATATATTTTTTTTATTATTCTAACATCTTCATTACAAATGAAAATGATTAAAAATAGTAGAAGCCAACCTCCATTGATGTATCGCAACCAATTTGAACTTTTTGTTCACGTACAATATTTGTCAAATACTAAGTGTCTCATAAGAGCTAATCTTATGACACTAAGATACTTTCATCACGACAATTATCATTTGTTCAAACGAAAATCCTTGCTTAAGTATGACAATGTTCGTTCCTCACTCGTTACCCTATTATATTGACAATTAAGCAGTTTTGATTTATCTTTATCAAATAAAAATAAATCATCTGTAAAAAATCTTCCAAAATAGACACAATTCTTCTGATTGAACTCATTAATTAATTTTTATTCAAATAAAAAACACTGCAAAATCACTTCTATTCAGGTTATGTATTCTCATATGATCTTTGAAATATTTTTAAATTTAAGTCAATATATTTCTTCAATAACTTAAATCAATATGATATTTTATCAATTGTAAAAAAAAATCTTCTGATAATTTTGAGTGATGTTTTAATAACTTAAATTGCAAATTATTCTTGATCACAGTAACTTTGATATATAATGTTTACAGACACTATTTATATAAAAGTAATTACGTATTTTCAATTTTAACACACATTTACAATAATAATTACAAACTCATGATGATTATGCCAGACAATAAGTTACTTTCATGAATAGTAAAAATGTTTGTTGTTATACAAAATATGTCAAATAGAACGGCTGTTCTCGTTGCTTGGCTGATGTATCAAAAGCCGCCATTTTAAATGACACAATGCCGCCAAATTCGAATTGAGCAGCCATGTTTATCATTTTTAACTCCCCGTAGCTTCTTTAATTTATTAAACACATATTTTGTCAAATAATTGTTTGCTTTATTTATTATATTAATTCTATCATTACATGCTTCATAAAAATATATTTTACGAAATTTTAGCGGTAATAATGGCGACATAATGATTGAGATGGATCTCTTGTTGATCTAGACCGGGACGAAGAGGCAACAGGATGATACAACGGTTCTCGTTCTGTTTCTAAAATCGCCACACGCTAAAAATCAAATTAAACAATTACCATTATTTCAAGTAATTAACTATTTGCAATAAAATATGATTTTCGTACCTCCTCCAACGCTGTTAACCGTTGTTGCATTTGAGTATTTTCACTTAGCAAGCTATTTATTTTTTTCGCCGTCTGTTTGTCTCTATTATTCACGAACGGTTTTTTCACTATATTTCCCTGAACAGGCATATTTGAAAACGGTTGATATGATGCCATGGACATCTGATGATAACAGTATTGACAAGGCATCATGTTAGCTGCCTGCGAGGCAGTGGATGTTGAAGGTAATGACACCTGTATGTTTGAATATCGTTGACCATACATATTTACTTTCTGTTGCGCAACGTCAATACGTGCAGATGATGATGCCTGTGCTTCCAAATGCCGTACAGCTTCAAGAGATCCAGGAGATGTTGATGCCTGTGTTGATTGATGTCGTGTAGTTTCCGGAGGTTCAGGAGGTGATAATACCTGTATTGGTTGATGTCGTGCAGCTTCAGAAGGTCCAGGAAATAATGATGCCTGTAATTGTTGATGCTGAGCCTGGGTTGAATAAATATTTCCCTGCTGTTCACAATTTCCTTGTAGTGATTCCATAATGCGGTTCGACTTTTCGGGACAAGATCGACGTCCTAAAACAACAATTCACAACATTATACTAAATTTCTTATTTGAATCTAATGATTACTTAAAATAGATATTTATTCCTTGATTTATAATATTCTTGTAATAAAATAGTTATTTATACTTTGAACTCCTGTCTTGTACACTTTTTTATATGGATTGGTGGACATTTTCCATTACAAAACGTGTAGTAAAAGTAAAAATAACTAGAAGGAAATCAACGCATATCACATCACGTTTTTCTGCCCTGCACATGCGCACAACAGAAAGATGGGGTAGAGGAGATAATAGATAGTGGTGGGAAGCGTACATGAGAGTTTTATCCGGCTACAAATGCGGCAAGACAAGACCTTTGGTAATCTGCAGATATACTCCTTACTTACTCAACATAAACAGTCGTATCACCAACATTAATCTATACGCAAACTATTTTTTTATTATTACCGTCAAAAAGTAGAGAAGTATTGAAAACCAAGACAGGTCTTGTCTTGCTGTAGCCGCAGTAGGACAGGACTTTTTCGTATGTAACAATGCTCTTTAAACATTGTGTTAACTTACTTTTTGCTGTCATTCTATATGGTTTTTTTTTCATATTTTTTATCCCCAAATATAACTTTTTTTTTACTAATCTTAACTGATATAAGTCCAACTTGTAGTCTAATTCAGCTATGCTTATGTATAAAGTATACAGACAAAAGAATTATCTAAACTCCGCCCTCAACGGATGAGTTTCTAAGCGCATGCTCGAAATATAATAGGATAGTGGAGACAATTTCTTCGTTACAAAAAAAAAAAAAAAAAATGTTCAGCTGAACATTACATTTTACTCCATGAATGTACATGCATATACTTTTCATTTGACTAATTTTACAAATTATTCAAATGAAGGAATAAGTAATATATACTTATATTCATATGTATGTATTGTACATATATATTTTTTATACAGTGATGATATGAAGTTCAATTGAATGTGTGTACAGCCATATTACTCAGTTGCAACAAATATTATTATTTTTTTAATAATTTTATTTTCATCTGTTTTATATCTTTTTTCATAATGCTATTATCTAACGTATATATTCTAGTATAATTGATTGTTTCAATCATTACTGAATTTTGTTTTTTTATTTTTATAATTTAAAAAATTTATTCCTATTTTTTCAATTTAATTACTATTGTTTGAAGGTACTACTTTCTTTTCTAAATAAGGTTTTTATATAAAAACTTTGACTTTACAAAAATTAGTCCAACTAAAAAAGCCAGCTAAAAATTTTTCATTAAGTATTCAATATCAGTTATATGTTTAATTTGCAGCTACAAATTAAAACTTCCTGTTTCTTTTCTTTTCTATTGTATGAGAAAAAAACTTTTTTTACTTCATTATAATTCTAATTAATAATAGAGCAATTTTACGAGTCACAGCAGCTTTTATATGACAAACTGTCAGCTTATTTTTTCAATTCTAACGACGTCACACAAAAAATCTTTTGATTTGATATAACTTGTCTCATATCTCTTCTAATTATTTACCTATGTCACTTCCTCCGAATTTAAAATTCCATTACACTTTGCGACTTTTTCATCGTTCAGATATTTTTGATCAAGTATAAAGCGATAATTGTCTGCAATTATTTCTTCATATTATCACTTAAAAATAACACTTCAAAACAATATTACGGCTCTCGAATCCAACATTTGATAAAAAACAGACCGAATGAGTTTATACGACCCTCACTGTAATAATACGATGGGCATATAATTTATAGAATGCTGTCATTTCTTACTTGATGTTTGATTGTTGTATTACTTCACATACATTTATGCGTCTCATATATCCTTTCTTTGTTGTATTGTATTGTGTAGTATTGCTCGCTAATACATAGAGATGAATATAAATGATCACAAATTCGTGGAAAAAGTAGAGTTGTGACTTCGGAATGAAGCTTATGGTTTTGATTTCTTATAGGTGCCGTTTCAAGAAATAAACATCACTTCATTACTTTCGAATTAATTGTAAATATTGCTTTTTTTACTCCGATACAAAATGAATTTATGAAAATCCTTCTTAGTGGATTTATTCGATTAGCTTTATAATTGAGCTGAGTAATTAACAATTAAAAAATAAATCATTTAAAAAATAATTTTATTGATATATATTTTTTATGATAAAATTTGTTTTTAAATTAATTGTAAATATAAATCTTTCAAAAATGTGATCTATGAAATGGAAATACCATATAAAAATCGTCAAGTGAGTGTAGTTAGTAACAAAGTGTTCTTTATATACTATCATTTACATGTAAATATTCAATAAATATTAACAGAAACGGCTAAGTGGGGTAAGATGGCTTTTTTTAGAAAGAACTGATAAAAAATGTATGCTCCTCAAACATTTCAGTATCAAAAGAGGCGATATTAAATAATGTGTTTTAAATACTACATTTATTACTTAGGATTGACATTTTCTATTTATTTTTTACTAATTTATACATAGATTGAGAGAGAACGAAGGTTTCGGCACTCGTATCGCGCTGAAGCCTAAAAATGGTGGAAATTGGAAATAATGTGGTAAAACTGTCTGTGAAAAAGTGGGTGTCAACACGTACACACTATCCTAAAAAATTGAACCCAAAGATGGCTGCCTATGTAGAGACCTTCCTTGATCACTATCCCCTCTCAGTCAACGGACTTTGCTAGTATTCAGTCCCACCTTTTGTCCCCTCTATCTTACTTGAAACAGAAAAACGTGATAGAAGGGATTATAAATAGTAGTGGGAAGCGCTATATATGAGAGCAACTTACAGAACTAAGAAACTCTCTCTTCAGTTCGGCTTACATACCGTGATTGATTTCATTTATGTTAAAAATTCCATTTTCAAATATCTCCGTGAAAATGATCTGTAACATAGGTGATTCGAGTATATACGAAGGAAATTACGATAACGTGGAAAGTTTTATTAGAGACTGTCATTATGGAACAGTGAAAGGCCACCGATCGTTAAATATTCTACAGGCACAAGTTATCGTTGGACGAAAAATAGTGAAACCACTCAATAAAGAAGAAATTTTACAACATCTCAATAACTCATCAGTCACTACTTACAGGTTAAAATTAACTGAATTTGATTCCAGAAAAATGCTGTACAAAATTAGAAAAACTAAGAAAAAATATAACATATTTGAAGAAGAAATTATTAAAAATAAGATTGAGGGAATTTACAAGGAAAAATTTTTTTCTAAAAAATGAATAGATGAAATGGTGACGAAAACAATTGGATGCAAGAACTTAGAATATCTTTTGAATTTAGAACTACCGAATTATAAAAGTATTTTAAAAAGTGAAGTCGATAAGTTTTCATTAATATCAAAAGAAAATTGTTCAAAAGCGGTAAAAATGGGAGGAATCAACGATACCATGGAATATCTTGGAAGTGGGGGAACTTATAGTGACATGCATATTGAAGATTCACATTTAGAATCGATCAACCTCGTGCGGAATAATATTTACAGAAACCATGAGTGTGCCAGTAAACTGTGGATCTTTGTGTTCGATTTAACAGCTTTAACAACAGCAATAACATCATTTCTTCAGAAAAATCAAACAACATCTATTTGTCCTTTGGAAATACTCCACAAAGATTTTTTTATTCACCCTGATTTTTTAAAAAAGTACAATATTAAATATACGTATCTTCTTCAATGGCCTGGTGACATTGTTTACATCAAATGTGGTATCGCTCATCAAGTCATTAATTTGACAACAAACTTCGCTGAAGCTATCAATTTTGCATCATCCACATGGAATAGCTTTGCCCCTAACGTGATTCTGTGTCAATGCACAAATTGTTGCAATAGTCTCGTACGCAAAAATCCAGACTTTGTGACAAAAAGTCGCTCTGTGAAAATTAAATTGCATAAGTGTCCAAAAAAAAAATGTTTATATTCAACATTGAACGTCAAATATTTGAAAGAGCATTTGGCTGCAGCACATCAGGACTTCAAGCCTTTTTCCTGTGACAAGTAAGTGATAAAAATGCATACTTCACTAAAGAATTAGTAACTTTTATTTAACTTCTACTCTCTGGAATTGAATCATCAAAAACTACTGTAAATTAGGGAATATTCACTATTTATAAATTTACTATTTTTTCCTTAATAAAATTTTCTGCAGTGTATAGGGGAGAATGGGGCAAGACGGCCCTCATAAAGCAAGACGGACTTTTAGATTTTTGGTAACTTAGTGAGGCAAAACGGATTCTTCGAGGCTGTTGATACAGAAGTAAACAATTGATTTAAAACTATACTTATTGCTCAAATTGCATTATTTTGTGTATTAGTCATTTTAACATTCAAAAGTCCGTCTTGCCCTTAAGGGGGCCGTCTTGCCCTACTCTCCCCACCGAAAGTTGGTGTAAATCGATAAATTATCAGCTCATAAAGTTATTAATTTTCTTGAAATTTTCTTATATTATTTTTCCTTTATTTAGATATTTACCTTGAACAAAATATCACTTTTTTGTTGCAGATGTAGAAAACAATATGGTCATGCAAGGACATTAAAAAACCATTCATGTCCGTCTCAATTAATTGGAGTGAAATCATTCTGCAATATCTGCAACGTAGCAGTAACTAATTTTATACGTCACGAAAAAACAAATAAACACAAGGAAAAATTGAAAGAAATTGGTGAAAATATTGGTCAAAAAGTAATAAAAATAGTACCAAGATCCGACAACCAATGTCCAAGATGCCAGCGAAAATTCACAGATGTAGATTCATGTCATAACCATATAGAAGTATGTAAAGGGAAAAATGAAGAATGTGCGCATTGCGGAAAAATTTTTGTTCTAAAAAGCAGTTTACAACGGCATATAAAATTCAAACACGATAATGTTAAGTCCTAAATCATTATGAAAATTCTTTGAGTTTAATTTAAAATTTACGTAAGCGTAATTTGAGATGAATATTTTTTGTTTTTTTATAAATGAAGTGTTCGTGTGTTCTACCACTTATTATTTTTTTAATTTGTAGTTTAAATTTGAAAAAAAAAACTTAAAAAAATCGTCATTTCTAAAATAATAAACCAATATTCTTCTTCATTAACGTTAAGCAATTGATTAATCTACAATCTAATAACTAAATATCAGTCAAAATAAATATTTTTCAATAAAAATCTTACTTTTACTTTTTCCTTAATAATATTTCTCTTCATCTAAATCTGTACGAATATGTTGCTGACCATGACTATTCCTCTTCAAAGTCGCTGATTCATAATCAAGAGCTTTTGGATAGAGTTTCGGGCTTCCTAATCCGTTAACATTTGGGTTTGTCTTGGAACGTAACATTCCATTGCCATTGGTTGTTCCCGAGAAACTTAGTTGCCTTTTAGCGTTAACCTCTTTTAGTGGAACCGCAACATAAGGATTTTGTTTGCTGATATAGTGAGGACTTCCAGAAATTCGAGGCTTACGTCGTTTCAAGTAGAAAAAGTAAAGAAGCGCAGTAACCGCTAATCCTAAGATAAATCCTGCAATACATTCACCTACAACAGCTTCCACATGAAGTACTTCATTAACTGAAGACATAAATAATTTTTGCCAGTGAAATTGCTTGGCTGGATCACACATTTCAAAACAACTAGTACGTAGAAAAGAGTCCTGTCCTGCTACAAATGCAGCAAGACAAGACCGTAAATGGTTTTCAGATATGTACTTCCTACTTACATAAGACATTTCGATGGAGATTAACTTTTTATTCAGATTGTTTTTTTTTTACATTACAATTAATGAAAGGTTAATTTTAATAAAAAAGATCGATTGACCGTTCAGAACTCGAGTTATTCAAGATTAAAGTTCGCTCTTCACTCCATTTCAACTAATGTTAATTCACTGCAAGACTAGGTTTTTTAACATTTACGAAAAAACGGTTCTTTCAATTTTTGTAAAAAAATTATATAGTAACATAGCATGAAAAAATAGTTTACGTATCAATTCATGTCCATAATATGATTGTTTATGCTGAGTGAATATTCAGTGAATGTTCGTGAACCAAAGAATGTTGTGTTTTGCTGCATACGTAACAAAACACAACCTTTCTTGATTCGCAAGAATATACTTTTCACTCACTTAAGAGTAGTTTAGCATGAAATAATTTTTAACATGTCAATTTATATCTATAATATATAATATTTTGCAGTAAAATGTGAGATGTTCTAGGGTAACTTCCAAGTGCGTTAAAGCTTTAGTTTAGAACACATATGTATGAGAGCGGTCATCGGTTCGAATATCCCTAACACTGATTACTTTATTTGAGCAAAAAATAAATTTACACTCGAATTGTTTTCGCTGAACTACTAATAACTATGAGATATAGAAAAAAAAATATAAGAGAGAGCAGGCAAAATAGCCCAGTGATCCATGATGGCCCACTTGAAGAAATAGAAAAAAATACATTCATATACAGAAACTTCTTATATTTAATGTAACTATTGAAGTCTGTACATAAGAGCGAGATACCTTTCAAAACAACACACATACTAATGCACAGGCTTTGATGGTTTTCTTCATTTGACCTTTTTTAATTACAAATTTCTAAAAATCATACGCACCATAATAAAGACATATGTCTTTATTTGTCGATATGTCGTTTTCAAGATATTCGATAAAGAAGATAAAAAAAACATGCAATAATGTAAAAAGAAATCAAATAAATAAATAGATGACAAAAAATTTAGTTGAAATTTCATTTGATTATTGTAAATACGGTTTCGCTTATACCAGTCAATAATTCAGTTCAGATATATCAAGTGAAGTTTCGTAAACAAAGCTGCCGTTGTACATGACTATAGAACGCTACACACACATCGAATGTAAACATTAAGCCTACACAATTATTCGTTTTGGTTCGTCTGGATGATATTCTTTCACTGTTCAGATAATGTTTTATTTCATAGAATAGCAATTACTTTACAATAAATAAAAGTTGTAATTTTAGTAATTTTAACTTTCGAGATCGATCAAATATGAAGAGGTGAAGTAAGAAATATTACATTTTTAAATTTAATGACCTTAACACTCTTTATTAGATGGGATACAAAATAGCTTTATAGAACCAACCAAAAATTTTACGTGAAATATAGTATTATTCATAATATTTTTACTTGATTTGTGAAAAATCAAGTTCTGACCATTTCCTTTGTGCATGCATATTATTTTTACCTTTCGATGAGTAGAATGTTAATAATAAGAGGATGAACTTATTGAAGAAACGAAAAAGTATATACTAATATTAAAAATAATTAACATATCTTCGTTATTATCGAACTAACATGAAAATTATTGTACTTGCTGCTTGCAAAAAGAGCCAAGACAAAAAAGCCAAACACTCGAATGGTGCATTTTTATTAAATAACTAGAAAATAACGCGTCAGAGATCAATACGTAATATATATAATTTTGAGACATTTGAAAGATGAATAAAATAAGTTTAGTCCTGAATCTGTATGATCAATATTTTTGAATTATTGGTTTTTTAATGAAAAAAAAAAATTACTATACAGTGCGTGAAGAGCTGTAGTTCATCGACAAATTAATCCTTTTCTCTTTGCTTTGTTTATTTTTCTTGATTAAGAACTACAGCTCTAATTAATAAGAATCAAAATTGACAACGTTAAAAATGAGAGTTTCATACAAAACAAAATTAATTATTTATTTATACTTTATTAGAAAAGGAAATTTTTATGTCTTTAATAATATACATAGTTTTGTATAGCCGTAAACTACGATAAATAATAACAAGAAAGTTTTTATAATGATTGTTGATCTATAAGCGCAGATAAATAATCAAATGAAGGTTACGTGAAACGGATAGAGCCGACCGCGTGAGAGTATACGTTACAACAATGCTTTTAGGATGTCCCTACCACCGATTTTTACCGCTCCTACCACATTTTTTTTCTGCTCGCGAGCGCACAGACCCATTAGGACTTCTTTTCTCAGACAGACTCGCCGAACTGTTCAAAGAAGTACTGTCCTATACCCTCTCTGATTTGTATTAGGGTTTGTAAGTTGAATCAAAATTATAGCAGATTTATTTGTGAAGAATCTCCTTCAAAAATGGAATTTAGAAGATTTGATTGCTACGTTTGAAAGTAAGTTCCGCTCTTCTTATGTTTATTTTATAAAAGTAACGCGTCAAACATTTCTAAATATTTCTGTGAAGCTGACAAATAAAATCAATCAGTAAAGATGAAGGTCAGAATTACTTTTTTGAAGAAAGAAATTTATTAATTAACTCGAGAAAAGATTTTTTCAAGGTAAAAGACTGTTTGTTCTAAAATCATTTTTCGCGTTTTCACAGAGCATCAAATAACAGAAGACATTTTCAAAAAACTGACCAAGGAATATATCAAGGAATTAATACCGATAATTGGACAACGAATTATCTTCATCGATCACTGGAAAGAAATTTTGGCTGATGCTCCTGACGAATTCAATTTTAATGGTAATATTGAGACTAATTCTTCGGGTGGTTCGAAGCGGCGCAATTTAAAACGATCATCCTGGGACCGTGCTTTGAATCACTGGAAAGATACGGCTGAATATTTCAGAGACAGCAATGCCAAAAAATATAAATAAAAGAAATGTGGCCTTTTCGCGTATTGCTAGTTTTATCTAAACTTTAATACTGTCCTTTTATTTTTCATATTATAATTACTATATATAGCTTGAATGACATAATAGTATGCTAAATGTTTATAAGTAAAAGATTTTATATGAAAAATGTAATCAGAAAAATATTAATAAATCAACAATAAATTCTCGACACTTGTTATTGAATTGACATAAATATTAAATTTTTTTATCTAATTGTAGACAAAAAGGTACGGTTTTGCTGTAAGTGTAGCAAGACCGGACTTTTCTGTACGGTGCGTTTATCTGTAAACTTGATTTCACAATGAAAGAACTAAGAGAAAAAAGTTTACGGAAATTAATTTTGTGTATTATTATAAAAACAATAATAAATTTTCGTGAATAAGAATAATAGCTCTTTTCCACGTCACCCATGAGGTAGAGCAGATCGACGCACTTTTTTTATAGTGGTATCCCCATTAGGCCTATTCCACTGTAGTTTGCCTCGAAAATCGAGCTACACTATCATCGTCTAAAACGTTTTATTAACCATTATTATTAACTGATTCGTGTGGCTTCTTACATTCTCAGACATTATTAGATGTACTCACCGGAAATTTTTCCAAACATCCACTTCTTATGATTCGATACATATGCTGTCTCATTTCTGCCGCATCTTCCAAATAAGGCTCATTACTAGGATCATTACCGAAAACTATGCTTGTCGCAAAAGCGGCAGCATAAATTCCACAGCTGTAACTGTCTGGCTGCTGTGTAACTTTTGGGTAATATATTTTATGGTATTGCATGTGATTAGGATATCGTTTCAATAAGTATTGGTTTTCATGGGAATCTAAATGACCACGATTTAAACTATCATAGACAAAAATACCATCGCAATTAGTATATACACAAATCCAATGCGGATTGCTTGCACGTCCACCAATAATTTGAATATCATATTTAGATTTAGATGGGAACAACAAATTGAGATGTTGAAAGAAAATTGGAGAAATTGTACGATAGTAACTGGACGTTCCTATGATACGCATAAATGCATGAATAATCGTATCCTCTAGTAGTTTCTCATTTGGTAAAATCTCGGATATTAAATCTTCATCAGTAAGGTTTTGAACCATTGCATCATAATTGGCTACTACATCACGAGCTATTTGTTCACGTTCAACCTTCTCTTTGGTATTTCTAGCATTTTGTTGAATATTAGAAATAGATTGTACACAATTCTTATGTGATTCATCTTTTCCTGTACCAGGAGTCTTAGTTTTGTTTCGAGCGTCGATAGTAAATTGCGCTTCACGAATTGGTAAATTTCTATCTGCTTTACTGTCAATTATTTCTGGAAGAAGAGCCTGCAAATAAAATCGTTCAAGCTTAGGCTTCATTTGTTCCATCCAGAAAACGTCATCACGTTCGATTAAAGTTACTTGCAGTTGTCCTTGAACATTATAATACCAGATATTGCCTTTCGTAAGGTGTTGACGATTCATGAAAGAGGATAACACCTTTAAATTAGCTTTTTGTTGTTTTGCAATTTCCAGTGATATGTTATTATCATCTAAGAAACAAACAACAACAACAATCATATCATGATTAATAAGGCCATCTGGTCGAGCACAACAAAAGAATGAGTCATCCGCACTAGTAATGAATATTCCGCATGGATCGATACGATAACCGAGATATTTTGATAAGCGTTTAAGAGCGTCTTCTCGATCTTTACGCATTGAAATTAATGTTTTTACATCTAAATTGATCGGTTGACGTATTTTTTTAACAACTGTCGCAGAAGAACTCTTATCAGCCATACGACATATCTTTCCAAAGAAATGTGACGGAATCATGTCTTTTTCAAACTCGTGGAATTCGCCATACTGCAGTTCGTCTCTAGTGCTTTTTTCAATGTTTATCCTGTCTTTTGTTCGAGATTGAAGTTTTAATTTCTGTTCATCCTCCAGTCTGACGTATAAAGAATAATTAGTCTTATCAAGGTCTGGTTGCAAAGCTTCAGGACCATAATCTTTATCTGTACCAGCATGATAATAGACTCGACGTTTTTTCCTTCGTTGACGACCTTCAGAGTTTCTTAATAACTGTTCTTTTCGGTCGGTTTCCAGTTTCTTTACAGCATATGGAACATCCAGTAATAGATGTTCAAATATTTTGCGTAATGCTGCACCTGAAGAGGATTGTTGAAGAGCAGCAAAATGCACTCTTATTCGATACATATCTCTAGCGCAATAGTTAACTCTTTTACCGCTGATAAATTGTGCGACAATAGAGAAGAATTGTTCGACTGAGTTACTTGTAACATTATACATTAAATGTTCAGCATCTTTGCTCAAATCCGTGACAATTTTTATTATTCCTTCATAAAAACCTAACTCAGTCAGTCGTGGGACCAGATTTTCTTTAGTAATATCACAATCCCAATCTTCAGGACAATTTTTGTGATCATGTAAAATATGATTAGGGATCAGTTGTATAATTGCACGTAACCTCTCGGTTTGTTCATCAAAAATGGCATCCTGTTGTGCTTGAGGAAGCATGGAGCTTTCATTAATTTTTTGTTGCAGTCGAAGTACGTTGGAATCAACAACTTTGCGAATTTTTATTCCGCAGTTTTTCACTGTTAATCGCATTTTAGTTATGTCTCCTTTCTTAGTGGAACATAATGTTTTATTTATCGTTGCTGCAGAAAGTGTATTTAATTTCCGTCCCACATTCCGATGCATGTGATTTTTACATTTTATGCGTTTGGGGGTAATTTTGAAGCATGCATAAGGATTAGCTTCAAGTAATTTAGCATATGTACTAGCATCATCATCGGAAATAAATTCGTGATAAATTAATCCGTGCATATCATAGCTACGTTGAAATGCTTCAAGAACACCGTAAGCTTCCATACTCGTAGAGCTTTGGTTTCGGTCCCAATTTTTATCGCAATCATGCTTGGGCGCTGGTTTACCGAGATTTTCTGCTTTCGTACAAATGATGCAGTACTTATTTTTAACAATTATATCCAATACTTTCTGAGTGTGGAAACCAATAATAGCAATAGTACCACCAAGTGAATCGTGTTTTCCACCACGATGACTCCTCTTTCCCCAAGTTCCATCAAGTACAACTCTTGCCATAGGAGTACCATCAGGGGCTAAACAGCCTGTTCTATTGGCATTTTCTATTTCAGCCATCGCATTTTGAACTAAATCCATTGCCAGCGTGTCATCAAGATGGGGCGCAATTTTTTTGCGGACATCATTAAACGTATTGAATGACATACAATCGATTCCTAGGGTTGCCAAAATAGTTTCAAAAGACGAAAAGGTTACTCCAGACCCTATAATACTGCATACGGCAGATTCATGTATATGTAATTTATGAGAAGGTTTAGGAGGATTTGTCCAAATATTTTCCATGAAAGAACATTGTCGACATCGAAAATAACACTGCGTATTTAGTCCTCGAGGCTGAAACGCAATCCACTTTATATCATCTACACGACGTGGACAACCTGTGTCATGATTATCAGGATTACCAAACTTAGTGTTCAACTCTATTAAAAAATAGGCCAAGTCAATAATTTTCGAACCGACATTGTCAAAAATATCAGGCTCAGTACAATTAGTAAAACAATCAGTACTATGTGTTGAACTACTTGCACGACTATTGTGATGCGCTTCAGTATTAAAGCTCTCAGTCTCATGTACTCTTCCAAACTCATCATCGAAAATATAATTTAAATCATTATTGTCATCATTATAATTGCTATAAACATTCATGTTAGTATCACAATATGAGTTCAAAGAGCTATGATCATGAGTATCATCAGTTTCAGTACTACACGAATCATATAAGCTATTATCACTATATACTAAGGGTGTATGAAATTCATTTGGTAGCCTATTAAAGTCAGTGGGATTTACAGGACTACCGGAATTCCGATCATTGACACATTTCGCTGAGCTATGTGAAAATGGCTGTATTTTTGATAAATAATTTAAGTTCATGTCGCTAGCACTGACATTGCTGACAGAATGGTTACTAACATTTTCCACGAAACGATCAAAATTCAATGATCTTTCGGGAAATTGAACAGCATTCTGATTTACAGCAATTTGAACACCTATACTATCATTACTCAAAATGTTAGTATCTGTTACATCTTTTTTAGGTGAAAAACTAGAATTTATTCTGTTATTACTGACAATGCTAACAGAATGGTTACTTACATTCTCCATGAAATGGTTGGAAATTATTGATTGATGAGAAAAATGAACATCATTCTGATTTTCAGCATTTCCAACATTTATGCTACTATTCGCTAAATTAGAAAGTATTACCTGTCTATTAGGTGAATAACTAGAATTAATGCTGTTATGACTAGATATGCTAACAGAGTGGTTGCTAACATTCTGAAATAAATGATCAGAAATCAACGATCTTTGTGAGAAATGAACAGCACTCTGATTTACAGCATTTTGAATATGTACGCTATTACTACTTAAAATATTAGACTCTATTACCTGTTCCAGTTGGTTCCGAAGTTTTTTGATGACTCGACTGAAATTAATACAACTGGTAAAACATATATAACAAGCATTTATGCAATGGAAAATGTATAATTTATCATTACTGCAATAACATGGTAAAGTACGGAAATCGAAAATAATGAATGAGGAGAGGGGGGGGGGGGTGTAGCTATGTTGAAAATGTAACCATAATTCCACCGTTTTGAGTATAATTGATAATCAGAATAATCTGTTATTGTACGCAGTTGATATGAGCTCGAAAAATAATAGCAATACTTAGCTTTATGAGAGAGCTTTTGTTGATTTATGAAAGATAAAAATTATACAAAAAAAAGAAGTATTAAATGCTCGACAGTACACATAATTTCTGCGGTACTCCAATTTTACAATTTTCTTCCATGATATGTATTAAAATAAAATGAAAATGAAGAATAACGTTCATAAAAATTGTAATTACGACCAATTTTCATTATAAAAAAGAATGCTACAACATCGGGTTAGAATAGCATCACTTACATTACGTTTGGTCAGTGATCTTGAAAATTGTGCCAGATATGGGAAAAAAATTCAAATAAAAATTGTTGAGTACTTAAGTAACAAATGTACGAATTACTACATTCAAATTTATGTAATTGGCTACAATGTCTGATATCAGTTTGGCAGTCCTGCTGACGCGATTATTCTGGAGTCAGTTGACTCCGTACCTTAGAGAAGAGAAGATGTATAATGAGTTTATATAGCTATTAAATAAATAATTGAATATAATAAATGAAAAGTCCTTTCTCTAACAAAAATAAAAGATGTTTGGATTTTACAAAAAGGAGACCATTATTTTTCAACTTTTATCTCTATTAGTTTAGCTAGAAAATAGTAATGAAAATAGCTTAATGTTAAACAAGAACTTGTCAATTTTTTATTTTTTTTCTAGAAAATGTAAGAAAAAAAAATTATTTCGGATTTTTCTTTTAAAGTGGGGAGTTAAAAATTCGGAAAAAGGGGGACTGTAAGTACGCCCATGATGTAACATAAATAGCATGATATCTCGAGACTCGTCCCACTCATCGCTAGTTCTACAGCATTGAATGTATGAGCCTATGAGACTCCGCCCAACAGAAGAAATGGTCTTTGAAGAAAAAATTCAACCTCCTTCTACCCTATTCGATTCTTTGGAAAAAGTCAAAAAAGTAAACTTTAATCGACTCGGTTTTAAACCGAGAATTACGTATTATATACAAAATGTAGATTATTTTTTTAAATTGTCTGATTTGATCAATGAGATATAAAAAATAGGTCCGTTTGTTGCGTCAGCGCACAAAAGTCAATGAGAGACTTTTTTTTTATTATGGCTGCTAATGATAGAAGCCAAACTGGAGAAAAAATTATCATTGACATATTACAACGATTTATTCGGAAAATCTTGTATAATGGAAAAATCGCAATAAATTAATAATTTCGTAACGGGTAATAGTTTTTGTTTTTTATAGACTAAAAAGTCATTGCGATATAAATGAAAAATTGTCAACTGCTGAAAACATTGGTTAAAACATGTAGTACTAATGGAAGTAGTACAAAAACCATATGAAAAACCTGTCATATGGGTGGAGCTAAGGAGGCATGTCGGAAATATGAATTTACTCTGCATGATTTTATATTGTTATGTTCCCAGAAAGCATTATCGAAAGCAATCAACAGTAAAACAGAATTTATGTACGATGATTGAATGTAACTAGTATCGTTGTTTTTCCATATACAATAGGAATATTTGTTATTCGAATTATACGCTTATAAGATCATTTTTGGCTACAGTAAAGTATCAACAAACGAAATTCTTGTTTTTTTTTAAAGAAAAAAAAATAGTTAGTTTCAAACAACTCGATTTGTAATGCTGAGTGATGTTGACACACTTATGTGTTGAATAATAACTGAATGACAATGGTTTCAATGTCTTATCATGATACCCTCGTCTTTTAACGATAAATTCTAAATAATTGAAGAATGGACTTAGTACATAAATAGAATATGTCATTTACGAAACGAATTACGGATTCGCTGTATTGTCGTCGAACTAATATAAAAAAAATCTCACTTTGGAAATTTTCCAATCGAAGGAAATAGTATGAATTAGTTTATCATTTTATTATCAAGTAATGTAATAACTTTTCTCATGAAAAATATATACAATAATACTTACTTTTTCAGGTATACTCTCTTCCTTGAGTGGGAGATCCTCTTATTCTTTTGTTGACCCATCGTAAAAAGCACACTTATGTTATCACTAATATAAAACTAACTATTCACTCACGAACTGATAAATTCACTAGTTATATAAAAAAGGTAATAATGACCGAGACAACACTTGTACACTTGTCGCAATTGAAAAAAATACTATGATACGTATTATCAAACTGCCGAAAGCATGGTCGCGCGGTTCTGCTCGAACTTATATCGCCCCACCACTATTTCGGTAATTGTATCACATGTCAACATGCAAACGTTGGCGTTGACGGAGTAGTAACACATATGAAAAAAGAATAAAGAGCAAAAAATTTTTTAATAGTAAGACTTCATGATATTTTCCAGTTTAATCTTCAAAAAGAATATTTTTAATAAATTATTAAATATATTTTAACAATAAATTTTCTCTATAACATTGATATACCTAACATGCAATGGAGTTAAAGTATGACCTTGAAAAATTTTAATTGCATTATTTTTATTGACTGGTACAGCTACAACCATAAAATTACATTATGATAATTTTTATTTATTCATACCATATTTTTTATTGGTTTTCTCATTCAATTGCTTTTCAATAAGTGCTAACGCCATCTCTTATCTTGTTATACGGAATTCAATGTAATAAATACAAACAGAAATTTCCTCTGGTGACACCTTGTGATGACGTATTGAAATCACAAATATCGGTAAAACTCTAAAAATGGTCATTGATTTTATCTCCTAGCCACTTCGAATTTTCAAACAGAAAATTAGAGTATTTATCTATGCTGAAGTGCATAAAATTATGTATCAAAATTTGCATCTTGTTGGCGCCTATCGCCTGACACTCATCATTTTTCGAATTTCAAAGTCATTTAGCTGTATTTCGATGTTTTATGGTGCAGCTACCTACCTCCCAGCATTTCGCAGATAAAATACAGAGACCTATTTTTAAAAAATTATATTTCGCAAAAAATCGCAGTGTCAGGCGATGGATAATATCAATCTAAATATTCACCTGTAATTTCATTTATTTCTGAACAGTTTAAATATCGAAATTTTCTGTTTGAAAAATTATAGCTCTGTCGGTAACTTCAATAGCCTCTTAATTGAACTTCAGGAGCAAGCCTCATATGGCTTACAGCTTGATAGTCCTTCATGAAATCTCTGCCGAGCATATTGAGCTTAGAGTCGGTGAAGATTTGCTTTAGCAATACTCGAAGAGACTTGAGAGCTAACTGCTTTAATTCTTTAAAAGCTGGCGGATATGGAACTATTGGAAGTTTGCCAACATATCTTTCATTTGCATCCCTTAAGTGAGTTTCGACGAAGTAAGCTTCACAATGTTTTTCATCTAGAGTAAGATTTGCAGAATGAACTTGAGCTGTCTCTTCTTAAACCCAGAACTTTGTTAATATGTCATGAAGAGGATGATCCTGTATTACGTAAAGAGCTGGACTTGTTGAAGATGATGAGCTTGATTTAACTGCACCGAAGACGATCCAACCAAAAATAGTCTTGAGAGCTATTGGATCTGACGCTTGACCTCGTCTGAGCTCCGAGTGAATGACTTGAGCTAATGGTATAGTGCTCAGAGCAATATCTATGTTACCTGGAACTTTATACTGCGGATCTGCAAGCTGTAGCCCTTTTAGGTGTGACTAGGATGAGCTGTCAAGGTTGTAAGCAGACAAGACTGTTGTTATCTTGGTGAGCACGAAAATGGAAACTTGTATTTGATCGTCTGAGTAGAGATATTTAAGCGTGATAATACTCAAACCTCTTGTACGACTGTTTGCAGCGTTTTTAATACTAGTGAGAATGATTAATGAGCGTTGTTTTAGAAGCTGGTGTAAACGAGTTAACTTATATGTTCTAAAAAAGAGCTCTTATCCTGAATCTAATAACATTTGTACTGGTTGACGAGCACAAACAGAGGTAGTTAGTTGAGCTTGGGCTACAGCAAGTAGAGCTGTCAAATAAGCAGACAATTCTCGCACTTATATGAGAATAGGAGCTTCACAGAAACTTGTAGAGCAGGAGAAAGCTGCTGCAGAGTTTACCAAGGGACCTGAGGCCGAGCTGAGCGTTAAATCGAGAGCTAGAGCAAAAAGCAGGAGCGGGTGGAGAGTTACGCATTAAGTTGAGCTGGTGAGCAGAGCTAGAGCTCGTAATCAGAGCTGTTGTAGAGCTTAGCGATGGTTGTTGAGCGAGCAAGGGCAAGCCACATTGAGTTAACAACATAAGGAACAAAAAAAATTAATTCTTGAGAATCACTGACAAGAATAATTGGAGCTTATCAACCTGATGTTGTTGGAGGTTGTTGAGCTGGAGCTTATTTGAGCTGTAGGAGCTGAAGGAGCTTGAGCTGAGCTGATCTGGGTAGCCTCGCTTAATGGATTGTGGTATGATACTTCATACAACAATGGCGACACCTTTTTTTGTTCTAGCAAGCCCGAACGTCGTGTTGGCCAAGACAATTGCTGCAGAGGCGGTACTGTATGGTGAGCATGACTCTGGCAGATGGAGAGAGCTTCTTATATTCTAGACAGCCGGTGATGACATGATCGGCGCTGTCACAATAATTGCAGGTGTGGCCAGGATCATTGGGACCTCGATAGCCAGCAATCCTGGGTCTGAGCTCACTGGCACAGCTTTGCTGAGCTGATGGCTTTTCACTGAAGCTACGACGTTTAGCTCGAGCTGGATCTTGCTGAGCTGGAACGGCAAGAGCTGACGATGAAGTTGGAGTAGTGGCAGCATAAGACCTAGCTGTTGGTTTCTTCTGTTGATCAGATCTTTACGTCCATGACGACTTGAGCTTGGATAGTGTCTTGGAGGTGAGCTCAATTCTCTCCAGAGAAATCACTTCAGAAGTCAAAATCTCCTGCTGAGAGCTAATGAGGTTTGTCAGGATTAAACAAGCTTCGTCATAGAACTCGAGTGTAATAAGATCAATTTTCTTTTTCTAGTACGGAGAGGTGAGGCAGAGCTGTGAGACCTTTGTGGCGATTTCGTTGTTGAGTTGACTGAAGGATTGCCACGATTCTTCAAGAACAGAAAGCTTGGACTCGAGCTGAGAGAGAGAGAGAGCTTGTTTTCCTTTTACGAGTGACAGAAATCAAGAGCTCTGAACAGATATTTTCTCCTTTCTTCTTGAAGAGCTAGTTGAGCTGTAAAGTGTAGCTCAGCATTATCCTCGAGCACAACGCCGTAAAATGTGATCAAGAAGGAACTTTTACGCACAAAAAAAAAACGTTTTGTTGAGCTTTGTTTTGTTATATGAATGAAGGATTTAGATCGTTACCAATAATGTAACAACACTCAGTAAGCTTAGCCGAACTCGAATAAACTTAAATATAGCGTTAAATGAGCTTAAAATGATATGAAAAATAGATATTTGCAGAGCGTCGCAAGAGCACGTGTACATGAGCGCGGTACAAGAGTGTTAATGGCTGCAAACACGTCGTAGCCGGTGTCGGTAGACCTACCATGGCAGTAAGCCCAATCTTATTGGCTAGGTTGGAGAAGGAGAGCTAGGATTCGCTAAGCGCTGTAAAAAGAGTAAAAGGATGGGCGAGCGGATCTGGTGAGCTCGACGGAGCACGAGCTAAGAGGAGTTGACAGGTTGCGGTTAAGTTTACACAACATAAACCTTCGAGTGTGCGATTAAGAAAATTTTTATAATGAACGAGAGTCTGTGCAATTCAATTTTCAACCGAAAATACACGTAATGCATGCATGGTCTCATCCTTACACAGCAGCCAGGCAAGGATATTTGGAAGAAACAGCTTAGGATAGAAAAAGATTTAGATTATGAATAGAAAAATAGAATACTATCATCGTTCGTGTATTATTATCGTTACAAAAATTTATTTTATGAATATAAAAATGAATCATGTAGAAGATTGCTTTTGTTTTTCACATCATATTTCACAAAACATATCCTTCGTTCTTGATAACACATTTCAGAATTGCTAATAATTGGAACAAGACCATCTTTTTGGTCTTCCTTCTGTGGTTAATACTTGTGCCATCGTCGATACATTTTAAAGTCTTTATCTGATCACGTTTTATCAGGTAGTTTATCGGATGTAACATTAATATCCTTACTAGCTTTAGATAGAATGTACTCTTTTGTTGTAATTCGATATCCATAAGATCCAATAATAAAACAATTCCAGTTAGGAAGTATATTTGTCCAGGTCAGATATCATCTTCAAGAAGAGCAATATTTTTGTAGAACCATAGGTTATAACGGCATGTATATTTTCTTAAGTACATTGATATTTATGTGCAATCTTATATAGAGCCGAATCGTCGCGTTTTCTCATTCCTCGACGATATTTTTTTAAATACGGACAATGTGTTATGAAACCATCAGGCGTTTTGGAATCCATCCATTCTAAATTGAGTATCGGAATATCTAATTTTATAAGCCTTTGAAAAAACAACTTTACTTCATAATCACGCACAAAAATGTAGCGCATATTTTTGAGTGTTTTTTTCTAGATATTTATTTAATATTCCGTATGAAAGTCCATGATGATATCTATGAGCGTTGTGTTATTAGGGAATAATTTACTGTATTCACGTAGTGGTTTAAATAAAAAATAATATTTACAAGTTACGTCACATCGTAAAAATTTAAAAGAAGCCAACTTTTCTATGATAATATATTTCAGATAAATTTTCATAGGAGTAGATATCTCAATCTGTTCTTAAGATATCAATAACGAAAGTAATGCTGACATATGTACATACATTTATACGTACGTAAGTACACACATATTCATCATTCCAAAATTTGGTCACTACGCTTGGTCACGGTCTTAAAATGTAGTGAAATCGTGATAATTTAAATTTCACCCATCGACCCAATTACATTAACTTTCTGATAGAAAGTTCACAAAATATGAAAACTGTTTGACACAATTCAATTTGTAGGAAAAAGAAGAATACTATTGTTACTGGAATTTGAATCGTTCACGTTGATGAAACATTGCAGTTCATTCGTCTACTTAAAAACGATTTTCATCGAATGTTCTAGTTAACTGCCGAAAGATATTTACATACTTTCTTGCTTTTCTTTTTTTTTTACGAACGAAATTGAGGATATAGCTGATTATTTCAATTCCTTTTACATAATCTAATTAATCGATTTCTTTTCAAAATTCTTTTATTTATAGCTAGTAACGTTTTGAGACCAGATTCTCTGCGCATGCTGGGATTAACAGTTCATTTGACAGCATCAATAATATCAGCAGGATATTCTGCTTTTCTCATCAGCTCGTTGGCAGTAAACACGATCTATTTACCATTCACAACAATGGAAGGACTTTTAAATGATGGTACATATAAAATGGGTGTCTTAAAAGGGTCGTTACACTATGCATTGTTTCAGGTACGAATACATGAAATAAGGTGGTTAGGATCAAAACCGAAACATACTCACTTTTATCGAAAAGTCATGTACTGTTCTATGGACACAAAGCCAATCATTTTCTACACAAATTGAGAAAAATTAATGTTTAAAAGTAGTTATTTTTCGAACTTTGATTCGGTTTTAAACCTAACCTTTCGAATATTCTGTAATTTTTTTGTAAGTCAGATCAAATGTAAAATGATGATAGCAAAATAATCATGTTTTTTTTAAATACAGAATGGGACTGACAATATTATGAGAGGTCTCTTTCGAGAATCTTTATCAAAAACTAAATATTTTCCAACCAGCTACATCGAAGGACTCAACCGTGTATGCGATGATAGTAAATATGTTTTCTTAGCAACTGACCGCTCAGTGGCGCAATTTGATCGAAAGGATTGTAACCTTGTGCCGCTTGAAACTGTTGTTACTGGATCGTATTCTATAGGATTGCAAAGAAAGAGTCACTACCGCGAACTTCTCAATTTACAGTGAGTCATGAATTAATGTTAAGATTACAAGAAATTTACTTATCGGAAATTTCCACAGAATTTTAAAACTACGAGAGAGCGGAATTCTGAAAAAATATTTTCAAGATACAATGGAACACATGAAAAAAGTAATGTATAAGACACAGAATAAAAATTATTAAAATAAGACAGATAGCATATTACTGAAATGTCAATGATGATTTACGTACTGAGCATACGTGCACGTAAACTCATTCATCGATGCCAGTATCGGCAAGATGAAAAAAAGAACATTCCAAGTACAGAAAACCAGTGCTGTGATTTTTATTTATGACTCTGACAACGTCGAAATTACATTTTGCAAAACGTAAATAATTTTAATGAAGCTCGTCTTCATGAGCTTCAGTGGTCCTCACATGCACCCATCTAATACTGAAAAAGTTTTCAGAAACAATTTTAGATTTGTATATATAAGGGTATGCCGAAAAAATGTCAATATTTTTTTTTCTCCACATGCCGCTTAAAATATCGAAGGGTATGATGTCTAAACAATCACCCTGACTAAAGTGGAATTCGTAATTTTTATTTTAAGAGGTCTTCTATCAACCCTAAAGTTTTACCATTAAAATTACATAGAAAATAGAATTTTTTCTGTTATTCAGTGTCTCAAGCTATAAATGAATTTTCTTTCTGTAAAATAAATTAAATCATCTTATAAAGCATTATCTTTTTAACAAAACTTTCCGTCGAGTCAAATTTCTATAGTCAATATTTCACTTTCTACAGAATCATAAAATTAAAATTTGTTGAAATAATGAGTATTATACATTTTCACGTGCTATGTCTAGCATTTAAAATTTTTTTTCATTCAAACATTATCCATTTGTTAAGTTAATATACCATTGATCGCCCGGTATATTAACTCAACTCCACTTTTTCGATCAATTTCATTTGTGCACACTATATAATATTTTTTCTTATGCCGTTCAACGTCGTAGCTACCTCGCTAACTCGGCGTTTTTTCCAAACTACGCTATATTTTTTTCGAACTATCTACACGTTACCTATGAGGTAGTGTGCTTAGCGCTTTTTTTTAACGTTGTTACCTCGACAGAGCTATTCCGCGATCTTTTATGAACCTCTTAAATCTTAATTAAGTATTGAGAGTGATAAAAATTCTGTATATCATGTAATATATAAATAAAAGAATAATTTAGAAAAATTTATCATCGGATTCATAATAATCCAATAGAACTCCTAGTGTACTATATTCATTTTCTTCCTCTTCTATTCTTTAACTATTTTTCTTTCATGTACCTGGATACAAATATTTTTTAAAAGTAATTCATTATGTGTCTCATCACTGATAACGTTATTACCTTCATCTATTATCAATTCAACAATGGAGCACGGCTGTCCCTGACAATTTAGTCCAGTGAAGTTATAGTTGAAATCGGGATTTTCGGTGTCCCGAATGAGAATTAGAGAGAATGTTCTTGAAGCCATCAAGAACAATTCTTCCTATGAAAAAATGTGCTTCGACCTCGAGTAAGGGTGGAAGCAACCCCTTGAAAATTGATTTTCTATTTATATCTGGAAGTATGTGGGATATAAAAAAATTTTCCAAGTGAATATTGTAGATCTTTTTATTCTACAACAAAAAGTATAACACCCTCTTACCTCTATCGTTAATAGTTTGCGAAGAAATTATCCCTGAATAAAAAAATTAGAAAAATAAATGTTTTTTGATGAATTTCTATATTTCCAAATATTTATAGGAGAAAAGTATTTTTGGCTTATTTCTCTTAAATTAAAAATGAAGAAATTCGAAAATCTGAAGGGCCCCGATGACATGGAATTGGTGCGGCAGAGACAGTGCTATACGTTGACGCCTGTCGCACTCACAGTGATATTTTTTATTCATAGCCCATATTTGTAAGACTCCGCTCACCAAATAGAAGAGAAAAATAGAATACTTATAATGTGAGTAAAAAGGGGAACATTGATGTAGATTATTGATTTCACAAGATCAGTGTTTCCATCGAATAAAATAGGAAAAAATATTTTAAAAGCAGCGAGATAAAGTAAAAATATTTGGAGTCCCAATTTTTCTTAAAAAAATGTTATTTATAGATAAATATATCTCTACTTAGCATTAAAAACTAAGTTGACTAAAATTATTCACTTTTTGAAAAAATTAATTTTAAAATTTTTTTTTCGCGACTCAACAGTAAAACCTGAGTCGATAAAAATGATTTATTTTCTTCATTTCTTCAAAAAGTGTCTACTCTTTGCTACCCCTTAATACTTAACCTTAAAAAACAGTACAAATAATCATTAAATAACAATAGACACGGTATAAAACACTGTGTCTCTATTACTTTTAAGTACAAGGGTTAAAATGAAGTAATAGAATTTTTATAACCTTTTTTTAAATTAACAATTAAAACGAATTCCCCATGTGCGTTTCTAAGAAAATCAAAAAGTAAACAATATTTACTTTTATCTCCGAAATATTTTGATCTTTTAAGTCCTCTGAAAACTCCTTACTTCTTTTAATATTTGCATCAATTGAAGCTGTCATGCCGCGATCAACAGCAACAACTCTACTTTGAGTTAAAAATTGACTACAAACAAAGCTGAATTGCAACTTTTTTTTCTAAAAACAGTAAAATGCGTAAACTTTGTTACCAAATATAAGCGATAGCCATGAGTTATCACTACGAAGAAATGCTTACGACTAACAGTATTTTGTTGCGTACGAGACCTATGTAACAGAGCAGGTATACGAGCATCGCCACGCTGACAATTCAATAGAAAACAGATGTTACTCAAGACTATACAACTAAATGAAAAAAGGGGCGAAGTTTTTGACGTTTGTTTATGTTCTATGAATTTCTAAATTTGTATGTATAAGAGCGATGGACTCATATTTTCACTCGTATAATGCTCCAAACATGTCTATAAAAGCACATTAACGTGCATATTACGAATAAAATATTTTTTTCAATTTTTTTCACTGCTATGCCATGGAAATAGCAATACTTACGAAAAAAAGTGTAGATCAATTTTTTGTAGAAAATTGGATTATTTACGATTTATGTTTGAACTATTTTTGCTGTAGAACTCACCGTTTAGCTAAAAAACGCGAAAAACTAGTTTTCGCAAACTTTTACTATCAATAAAATTTTTTGCACAAGGGGGATTAATAGGGACTATTTACAATGAATTCATAATGGTATTCTAAACATTTATACTATTTTTAGCTCTATGAAAATCTTTGTAACATTCAAAGTTTTATTTGACTGGATTCCAAAGCGATTTCATTTCATTAATTACAAAGTTTACCAGATAAATATAACTACTTCAAATTACCAGTTTATTGTTATTGCAGATTTTATTATTGAAGAATAAAAACATTACGGCAGGCCTTATTTGGGTCACTTACCTTACTAAAGAATTTTGGACTAAACATACACATGGTGTTTATAATTTTCTGCATTTCGTCGTAGGACTAATCATTCTATGAATTCTACAACCGTCTTCATTTCTGGAACATTCGCGTTTTGATATTTCGTGAACGGTTAATTTTTTTTTCGAAAAGCATAAGACATAAAATTTTTGCTAACTATTTCATTATAAAAAATTACTTCGATGTTCTATCGCAAGATTAACCGTTATCGATTTATGGATTTCAAACCTGTGCCAATTTTAGATTCAAATTTGGTTTTTGTAAAAACCAAACAAATAATTGGCAGACAATATTAAAACTCCTTTCAGCCCTTTTTCTCTGGATTTTCCATCAAATTAAATTGGTCCTAAGTCGATATCTCAATTAGTTTTCGAAAAACCGTAAACGAAGTAAACACCTGGGTATGATTGGTTTACCAAAGCTACCTACTTCCCATTTGGGGCCTTTGATAAGTCAAGATTATTTCACTATCTATGTGACAATTTGAAAACAGTTGTTTATTTAGACTCGTCAGATAAATAATTTTTAATAGAATAAATTTAAAGTGAACATTTTCATTTCTTATTCTTGAAATAACCGAAACAAAAAATATTTAAAACCTCTCTATTGGTTATAAAAAAAAGAGCTGTCAATTCAATCCAAATGAAAATTGCATGAGTATGTTTTTTGTCGTTATCTGTCTAATAGTATGAGTATGAAGTAAATATCTTGCTTAGTTCTCGAGATATTTACAAAAAAATTAATTTGCATTTTTTTTCATCACTTTTTTTGTTGTAAAAAAGACTGGTTCTTTAATTTCAATAAAAATTTAATCAAAAGATCTTTCAATTGTTATCGACTGAATAGAATTGGTTTGAAATTTATATCTCGCTAGCTTCTTGCATTATCGTTGGAGAACAATGATTCACCAACGCACAAACAAACATACAAACGTACGTATTTTAAAAATGATGAATTCAAACTCTGTTGACCCTGAAATGTGACGTTTCGATGAAATTAAATAAATCAGACCCACTACAATAACGTTCCAATGGGAAGTTGAAAATATCCAAACGCCCGTACGTACAAACGTATATGAGACATACATCTGTTGAATTCTTAAAGTCACTGAATCGGATTATTACAATAACTTTTTTATGAGAAGTAAGTAAAAAATAAAATATATTAGACTTGAAATGTCTGTGACTTTGGAACCATTTAAAATACGACAAATTTGTTTAAAACTTCTTGTAGAGCGTCAGTTAGCCTATAGAATCACCATTTTACTTTCAGTTCTATCTTCAATAGTTTAGCTTAAACTGTATAAAACTCATCATTTCAACAAATTTTGATTTTATGATTCTGTAGAAAGTTGAATATTGACTATCTAAATTTGACTAGACAAAAAGTTTTGTTAAAAATATAATGCTTCATAAGGTGATTTGATTTCCTTTACAGAAAAAAAATTTATTTATAGCGTGAGGCAGTGAATTACATGAGAAATTCTATTTTCCACGTAATTTTAATGGTAAAACTTTAGGTTCGATAGAGGACCTCTTAAAATTAAAATTACGAGTTCCACTTTAGTCAGTGTGTTTGTTTAGACATCAGACCCTTCGATATTCCGAGTAGTGAGCGAAAAAAAAAAAACATTGACATTTTTTCGGCACACCCTAGTATACATGTATGCCGATTAACACCCACTCACTTCATGAAGCTCATTACCGAATCTGATGGTGTTAGCCAAATGTAACAAAAATGCTCAATTTTCTGGTTCTGTAAAATTAAACCTTAGAAAATGTATACGTAATGATTCCAGATAATAATAGTTCAGCTACTGAAAGTTTACCCGAGGTGAAATTTCCGTATTTAATTTGATCCTGAATATCCTGACAGTATTCAGAATCTTCAGTATCAATTCAGGATAAACGAGGATACCAATTCCGTGTTCATAAGATCTTGATTTAATCCTGATGACCTCAGCATAAGTCCACATTCCTCATATTAAGGATTATTTGAAAATAAAAATCCAGGATCTGCAAGACCAATTTAATACTAAAAATTCAGGAAGATTTACGGATAATTACAATAAGTAAAAAGTTTCTAGAACGTTTTATTCATATTTTTGTAGTGTTCTCAGCAGTCACCCATCGAAGTATTGACCACGATAAATGTTGCTTGACTTTGAAGATCTTGAATGCTGGCTTCCGTACCCTCGTCCGATGTTAGATATAAATTGAGTATCGTATTATAATATGCTCTCCAGGATTCTTTATATTTATTTCGGGGGAAGAATCCTGGGACATGTTGGATAAGCACCTCTATACGTTGCCAACTATCCTAACCAATTTTTCATATAAATGAATGTTCTTCCTGTAAGGCAGAGCTTAGACCTAGAGTCTTACAAATAACATAAGTTATCCGTTTTCAAATAAATCGAATGATTCGAAAGAATTAAATTAATAAAGTATGCGGATATGATCGAGTAACTTCCGTTATAAAAAAAAAAGAAAATTATTAATAAAGAAAATTCATATTTATTATGAAGACTCAATAGATTAATATCTTATATTGATCTTTAAATTTACAATAAGCTTGATGTTCATAAAGTGACTCGATATAATATTAAAATGTAATAAATAACTTTACAGTCCGTGTCGACGAATTTATTAATTAGGCAAAACGAAGAATTATGGCTCTATCGACTTTATCTCTTTTAGAACAATATTTAACAATTGTATTCAGTTCTACATAAGTGTAACGTGAATGTATATAATATTGACTTGCCAAAAGAATTACATTAAGTTTATTTAACAGAGCTAGACTACTCTCAGTCAAGCATAAGCTATCATACAGATAATTGGCTGGACTGGTGATCTCTCAGTTGTCGTGGTGAGAGAAGGGCCAAGAGGTATTAGCCCTTGTTCGTCCTCAGTTTCGCTATCGGATACGATTTCGTGATTTCGATTTCGTTGAGTCAATTCATGCGCTTGACGTAGCTGTCGTAACATACGCAGAATCTTACCTTCCTGACGTGATGTGGATGGTTGTGATGACCTAGAAAAATAAAAATCCAATTCAATCAACTAGAACGATACTTTAATAAGTTGATATAATATAGACCGTCTTTTTTTCATCTTTATCGACTTATAATGCTAATTGAGGTTTTGGAAATGATTTTATATAAGTTGGGCCAACATATTTTTTTGCTAATTCAACCGAATAATGTTGTATTTTATCGCTTAACTTTTTACTTGAATAGTAGACTTCATCTCCAACTTTTAATCTACGTAGCAAGACCGGCTCGATGTACGGTTCAATTTTGGATCGCTCGACTAATTGACGGAGTTCATTTAAACGTTCATGTCTTTGCATTATTAAGCTTTTATTTGGAACAATGACTGAATTATCGACTTTAACTGACTCAAGGGGATTTTTAGTACTTCTTTCAAATATAAGAAAGTAAGGTGTGAAGCCTGTATCAAAATGTACTGATGTATTATAAGCATATTCTAACTCTCATAGATTTTCGACCTATTTAGTATGATCCAAATCCTCAAGAAAAGATATTATCATAGGTTTTATTGTACGATTGACTCGCGTTACAGGATTAGCTTGTGGCCAACCTATTGGAGTATTAGTCAAATCGATATTGTATTCTTGGCTCAATTGTTCAATTAACTTATTTACATATTCAATAGCATTGTCTGTAATGATTTGATCTGATATACCGAACTGAAAAATGACTGACCTAGTGAACTTGTCAACTTCTTGAGCAGTATTACTTTTGATTCCACCTATTTTTTTAAATTTAGTATAAATATCTAAGACTACTACAGCATATCTATTTTGATGCTTGGACCGAAAAAATGGTCCAGTAGTATCTATTGACAATATGGACCATGGGCTAGTCGTTAGTCTTTTACCTGAGTAGTTGACAGCTTTCAACTGATTGTATTTCGACTGAAAACACTGTGGACAATCAGAGATATACTTCCTGACAAACTCAGTAAGACCAGGAAAGAAATAATGTTCTCTTATTCTAGCTTCAGTCTTATTCACACCCACATGACCCGAGATTTTCTTATTGTGCAATGCAAATAAAATTTTTTGAATAAAGGATTTGTCTGGAGGAACCTTCTTCCAATAATTTTCAACGATAGGAGATGTCAAATCGCTAACATAGAAAAATAGCTCCTTCTCTACTAATTTCCAAGCCGGGTATTTCTTAGGAATTGTTGGAGATAGAGCGACATCGGGTGGAGAAAAATATAATCAGCTTCTCATACTCTGTGTGAGAGTACGAAAAGTGTATGGGATGTGTGGACAGATAGTATAGAAAATATAGAAAGTATAGAATTGGCGGTTAAACATAAGAAGTAAGACAGGTAAAGTAAATTGTTATGAATAATTGAATATTAGTAAGATTAGAGTCAAATCAAATTCAAATTAATAATGATTATTTCAGTATTGAACGTCCACAAATCCCAAACACTATAGGTGCAATCATTTTCGAATTAATTTTACATTTACTTTGAATAAGTCAAATTATATTAAACTTGATACAAATTGATAAATAAAATAAATATTTCTTTAAATAAAACATGAACAAATTGCTTGCTCGATTAGCCTTCTACAGGTTATGGGCCCAGTGGGCTTGAAAGATAGATATTAATAAGATTTTAAATGAGCAAGACAGAACTAAGAAAGAGTCAGGTTAGATTGCACTTATAGTGTCTAAGATGGATGCCAAGCTGAGTCTGGAGAAACTAGTTGAAACGAGTGAAGGAAATGGAAAGTCCAACTACGTATCCTGGAGATTCAAATTGAACTTATTGCTGAGGATGAAAGATCTGCTTAACGTTGCCAATGGTGTTGCTCCAAAGCCATTTGCTGGGGATGGAAATGAAAGTGAGTGGATGAGGAAAGACATTGAAGCTCAGGCCATCATAGGGCTTAATGTTGATGAAAAAATTGCACTGAAAATTACCACCTGCAAAACTTCTGCTGAAATGATCGAACGACTCGAAAATTTGTACAGTCAAAAGAGTCAAAAGTCCACTGCTACGTTGCAACAACAATTTTCCAGTTACAAATATGATGAATCGAAAACTGTTGCAGAAAACTGTCTACAAATTGATGGACTGGCTCAAGAACTTCGAGCAAATGGAAAAGAAGTCAAGGACAGCTGGATAATGTCAAGAATTTTAAACTCATTGCCTGCGAAATTTGATCACTTTCATGCTGCGTGGGAGTCAGTGGTAGAGGTAGACAAGACACTTCAAAATTTATGCGAAGGACTTCAACAAGAGGAGTTAAGACTGCTAGGTCGAGATGGTGAAAATGTTAAAAATGCATTGGTTAGAAAAATGGATAAAAGAAAACGAGACTCGCACAAGCGTGGGCATGTAGATAGAAGAAGGCGGGAGCAATCAGGATCAAATTAAACTAGGAAGCTGGATCTAAAGTACTTCAAGTGTGGCAAGCAGGGTCACATGAAACGTGACTGCGAAGGGAAACCCTGTCCTGAATATTTGGAGTATTGTAAGAAAAATTACAATTGTCACAACTGTCAAGAAAAAGGTCACTTCGCAAATGAATGTCCTCAGAAGTCAGGAGATAATAAGAGTAAAGTGAAGTCGTTTATATCAGTAGCGTTGTCGTCGTCGATGCTCCAAAATGTATCACGAGAAGCCTGGTTGGAAGACAGTGGAGCCACACATCATCTTACTGGAAATCGAGATTGGTTAATAAATGAAAGACTGCTTGACAAGCCGATATGGGTTGAAATTGGTGACTCGACAAGATTGCCAGGTATTTCCCTTGGTGATGTACAGCTGCAAGTGTATAATGGCAAAGAATAGAATCAAATAATTCTGAGAGATGTCCTGTTTGTTCAGAAACTTGCATTCAATCTGTTTTCAGTCACTACTGCTCTGGATAAAGGTTATACACAACAAGCGACAGCTGAAGAGTCTTGGATCATGGAAGGAGACAAAGCAGTTTTACTTGCCAGAAGAAATGGAGGGTTATTTGAAATGATGTTTTGACGTGTGCCACAGTATAGTCTGCCTGCAGTAAGTTTGAGACTCTGGCATACACGACTGGCTCATCAGAACGTCCGCCATGTAAAAGAAGTACTGAAGAGGAAAGGCATTGAGTTTATTGATGATTGGGAAGATTTTGTTTGTCCAGGCTGTGCATATGGAAAACAACATAAAGTATCTCATCCTAGAAATTATGTTGTGTCTAAGGCCTGTCTTGATAAAGTCCATGTTGACCTTGGAGAGATGAATGAAAGATCGCTTGGTGGTGCTAAGTATTTTTTGTTATTCAAAGATGATTACAGTCATTATCGTATGGTCTATTTCTTAAAGCAGAAGTTAGAAGCAGTAGACAAACTCAACATATACTTAAATCTGGTAGAAAATCAATTAAATCGTAGAGTAAAGATATTGATGTCAGATAATGGAAAAGAAATCAAGAATGTGAGAAGCAGAGTCATTTTAGAGAAACTTGGAATTTTTCATGAAAGGTCAGCAGCGTATACACCACAACAAAATGGCAGAATTGAAAGGGAAATGCGCACTATGGTGGAAGCTGCTAGAGCTGAGATCTATGTAAAAGATCTCCATCCTGCACTGTGAGCGGAGGCGCTGAACTACACAGTATTCACTATAAATCAGACTGGAAAAAGTTCTGTACCTGACAAGTCACCAGCAGAACTGTGGTTTGGACGACAAGTTAGCTTGAAGTCCATGAAGAGCTTTGGATGTGAATGCTTCGTGTTAGTACCAGATCATCTACGTCAGAAGCTTGTCAAGAAGAGCAAGAAAGGAGTATTTGTAGAATACGATACAGAAGAACATGGATATAGAGTATACCTCCCAAATGAACGACGTGTTGAAGTGTCATGTAATGTAGTATTTGATGAACAAATTGGTGTTAAGCAAGGATATGTAGAGCTAGACTGCAAAATGAATGAAATAAGTCAAGAACTGTCTGAAAAAAATGAAGAGAGTGAGGAGGAGCATTTTAAAAGTTACGAGAGCGACCAGTCAGAGTCAGGACAAGAAGAAAGTGAAGAAGTTCCAAGATATAGTTTGAGAAATCGACAAAACCTGAAACCACCAAGTAGATATGATGAGTATGCTATGATAGGGGATGTAGCAGATATAACAGTGAAAGACGCATTGAAAGATGTTGGCTGGAGAAAAGCTATGCAAGCGGAAATTGATGCATTGAAGCAGATGCAAGTTTGGGACCTAGTCAACTTACCTGAAGGTCGAAAACCTCTCTCGTGCAGATGGGTCTTGCGTGAGAATAATGATGGAAGTCTAAAAGCACGTTTGGTTGCTCGAGGGTATGATCAAATCCAAGGGATTGATTATAACGAAACTTTTGCTCCTGTAGTCAGGTATGCCAGTGTCAGGCTGCTATTAAGTCATGCAGCAAGTCAAAATCTTAAAATATGTACCTTTGATATCAACACAGCCTTTTTAAATGGAAAATTGTCTGAAAGAATATATACGGTTCAACCTGAGGGATTTGATGATAACTCTGGTAAAGTCGGCCTTCTTAAGAAAAGCCTATATGGCTTGAAACAAGCTCCAAAGGACTGGCATTCAACTTTTACCAAAACCTTGAAGAAGTTGGGATTCAAAGACGCAGATGATGATCCTTGTATATTTTGTAGTCAAGATAAGACAGTAAAGATTGGTATATTTGTTGATGATGGCATAGTAGTTGGTCCAGATGAGAGAATAATTCAGCAAGTTTTAACAAGTTTAGCCAAGAAGTTCAGTATGAAGTCGACGAAACCTAAGAATGAGAAGTTGTACTATTTGGGAATGGAAATTTACAAGAAGGAAACAGGTATTTTGATTACTCAAGAAAGATACGCACGAAAAATGTTGGCTCGCTTCGGATTTGAAGATGCGTACTCAGTGGCTACTCCAATTGAAGCAGGCATGTTGACAGAAGAGTTGGTGAACGATAAACTATTGACAGATAAGCCGTTTCGAGAAGCAATCGGAAGTATGTTGTATCTCTCCACAATATCTAGACCAGACATCAGTTTTGCCGTGAATTATCTCAGCAGACAAGTCAGTAAGCCTCGAGTTAGTCATTGGAAGATGACAGAACGTGTGTTTCGCTATGTCAAAGGAACTGTAGACTTTGGAATCTTCCTCGGTGAAGCAGAGAAATTAGAAGTATATACAGATGCTAACTACGGAGGTAGAGAAACTGATATGAAGTCAACAAGTGGGGTTCTTGTGACGTATGGTGGTCCAATTGTATGGATGGCACAAAAACAGTCAGTTGTGTCTATATCATCAGCTGAGGCAGAATATCGAGCTGCAGCAAGTGGAATTCAGGAAGTTTGCTGGATTCGTAGAGTCATGAAAGAGTTAGAAATTGAAAAATTTTTTGAACCAATTGATAATCAAGCTGCAATAAAAATGCTTGAAAATGCTGATGATGGAAAAGTGACGAAAGGCAAGAAGCACATCGAAATACGCCGCAAGTTCATAAGCTCACACATTGGAAAGACTGTCAGTCTGAAGTATATACAGTCGAAGCAGCAGCTGGCTGATATTTTTACAAAAGCCTTGAGCAGAAAACCCTTCGAAGAACTTAGACAGAAGCTGCTTAAGGAGGAGTGTTGGAGATAGAGCGACATCGGGTGGAGAAAAATATAATCAGCTTCTCATACTCTGTGTGGGAGTACGAAAAGTGTATGGGATGTGTGGACAGATAGTATAGAAAATATAGAAAGTATAGAATTGGCGGTTAAACATAAGAAGTAAGACAGGTAAAGTAAATTGTTATGAATAATTGAATATTAGTAAGATTAGAGTCAAATCAAATTCAAATTAATAATGATTATTTCAGTATTGAACGTCCACAAATCCCAAACACTATAGGTGCAATCATTTTCGAATTAATTTTACATTTACTTTGAATAAGTCAAATTATATTAAACTTGATACAAATTGATAAATAAAATAAATATTTCTTCAAATAAAACATGAACAAATTGCTTGCTCGATTGGCCTTCTACAGGAATCTTGACTACTTGCTTACAACGATTTTCATACCACAAGTTGTAAGGTATTCGAGACCATTCTTGAATTTTGTCTTCTGAGACTGTAGATGACTTTTTATTAACTGATTTCATTGACAGAGCAAATGAAAAATCGGGAATATCCGCAAATATGATTCTAGAGGACGTTTGTTGAATTGCTGAGTTATCAAGATCTTCGAAAGCTCGAGAAAGAGCGTCTGGAGTTTCATTAGCAGTTCCTTTATAATGAACTATAGTCAAATCAAATATAGATAATAATAAAGTCCATCTGGCTAATCTACCTATTAAGTTAGGTGCCGTCATCAAAAATGTTAAGGCAGCCTGATCCGTAAAAGCTGAAAATGGAACTCCTTCAAGAAAATGTCTTAGTTTATTGACCGACCAAACGACTGCCAGACATTCCTTCTCAGAGGTATAATAATTTTTCTCAGCTGGAAGAAAAGGTTTGAAGGTACAAATGATTGAATACTCTGTATCCTTTTCCGTATCATATTCGACTAACACAGCATCGATTCCAGTATCACTGGCATCAGTATAAAGTCGAAATGGCAACTAAGGATTTGCAGAATAAAGTGTCGGTGCATTTATTAGTGCCTGCTTCAATTTATCAAATGACTCCTGAGCTTCAGTTGACCATTCCCAAGAACTTTTTGAACTACACAATTTATTCAGATGACCTTGAATGTCCGCGACCATTTTTAGATGTCTATGGTACCAGTTTACCATACCAAGAGATCGACGAAGTTGTTTCTTGTTGGCTGGTACAGGATAATTAATGATTGGTTGTATTGTTTTCTCATTGATGTGAACACCGTCTTTATCGACTACAAAACCGAGATATTCTATTTGATTTTGACATAGTTTACATTTGTCAAAATTGAGTTCGAAGCCTTGTTTTTTAAAAACAGAAATGAGAGTTTCCAAAAGAATTTTATGATCTTTCAATGTCTGACTTACTATGACCCAACCATCGAGATATACGAAAATGTGGTCTTCTATTGATACGCCTATATTCATTTTCTTTAATTTTTGTTGGACTAATTCTCTAGTTATATCCGCTTATCTGGAGTATGTGGAGGGCGCTCCAGTGAAACCAAAAGGCATGCGTACCCACTTATATTGTCCACGCCCTTCGACATGAAAAGCCGTGTAATCCTGGCTTGCTTGTTCTATTCCGATATAGTGGAACGCGCTACTGATACCTATAGAGGAAACCTAAGCCGGACGACCCAGTTTCTGAAGAACACGAAGTATGTTAGGCAGTGGATAACTAGACATATATGTTCTAGCATTGAGTCCCCTGTAATCCACACATAACTTCCAACTACCATCCTTTTTCTTAACCAATAAAGGCTCGCTACTTCAAGTGCTTTCATACCGGACAATATAACCTTTTTCGACCAACTCATCGAGTAGATCCTGTAAGACTTTTATTATGACTTCGCTTCTTTTAAACGGTTTTTGTCTATAAGGTTCAACGTCAGGTTTTATATGTATACGATGTTTGACGAATTTACATAATCCTTTGACTACACAACTTTTCGTACCTTTCATTTGTTTGTAGATTTCAGCTGCTACTTTAAGATGATCAAGATTACTAAAACTCAATTTATAACTATGTATTCTAAATTTTCCAATACTGATTTTGTCAGATTTGATTCGAGCTACATAATCGAGAGCTATGGGTTCTGTAGAAAAAAGACTATTCTCGACTGATATAGTTTTTAATAGAGTTAACGCACCCTGATCTTTAGGAAAATAAGTTTGAAGAACTTCACTAGGAAGACAGTACCTTTCAACAAGAGGAATCACTACTTTATTGTCCATAGACCAATACTTATTTTTACAATCTAACTTTATTTTTGCCTTGTAGCAAAAATCCATACCTAGCACCACGTCATCACTGAGATGCTCGACCTCATAAATCCATATTGGGACTCGATCATCAGCCGCTTTCAATTCAAAAATACCACCATAATGGATTGGCACTGACTGACTACTTGCTGTCGTTATGCTACTACTAATTTCTGCCCGAAGCTTCGAATACTTGACTACATCTTTGAACAACTTCAACCTCATATAACTCCTTTGTACACCAGTGTCTTATAGTGCAGCAATATTTCTCTTACCAACAGTGAGTGAACACTCTGCTTTTAATAACCTTGTCTCTTGTGGAGTAGTTTCCGGGGTATAAATTGATTTTATTGTTATATTATCTCGAATATTACTTTTACTTTTATTTATTAATTCAGTACATTGATCCAAAATTTTATTTAAACGCATATTTTTAAGGCGTATCTCTCCCCCACTTAAAACGTAGCACGGAGTGACTGAATTGGGCCTAATGTCATTGCGTCGTCGAGCTCTAAAATGAGTAGAGTCACGCGCACGACAACCTATTGATCGAACAAAGAGAGACATAGAAACTGAAAGCGCTCCCAACTGTTGCTTATCGACTACGTTATCATCGTCGTCGGCCCAGTCAAGGTCGAAAGCGAACTGAGAGTCAACGACTCCACACGTGCTTGTTAACGTAGGTTTTGGTTCATTGTCAACGCTTTGTCGGACTTTTTTGACTATAGAATTGACTTTTCCAAAATTAAGTGCTCCTATAATATTTTTATTTAATTGTTCCAATAATTCAGTATTTTTATTAGTTGACTTTTCAATTGTTTTTTAAGGTTGTTGTATTAATTTTAAATCTGATCTAATGTTATCTCCCTCCAACAAATCATCATCAATGAACTCTTCTTCGGAAGCATGGACTTCATTTTAATTAACTAGATTCTTTATTCCCGCGTTTACTTTTCTGTATTTGTACTGTCGGCACTAGCCCCTTCCTGTTGTATTTGTACCGTTGACAGAGCGGGGTTTACCCGTTTTTTGCTTTTTTGAAAGGACACTTATCGATCATATGACCAGCTTTACCACAACTATAGCATATATTTTTAGTATTAGGTGCTCTAGTTGCTAATATTGCATTGAATATCTATCTTGTTCAAAATTTTGAATTTTCAAATATTTTTCAAGCATTGCTTCTAGATTACTATTACTATTCTCAGAATCATTATCATTATCATTTGCTTTAGTAGGTAATGTTATTGCATTTACTATGGGTTGTTGTTCGTTATCAGAATCTATGTCCTCTACTTCTTTAATTATAACATTTTCTTTCTCCTGAGCCATAGCTCGTTCTTGAGGTTGATTATTTGAGGATCTTGTATTGTAATTATGTGTCTTTACATTCTGTCTATTGAAGTTATTGTTATTATTAATATTATTTGACCCTACTTTGCTGTTAACTGTGGTATTCGCTTCGGGTTTATTTTTATTTTTGTCGATTAATATTTTATTTTGATTATACATCAGGTTTTGTCTATCATAATCGCCAGCTAATTCACACGTTTCCCGATGATTTTTACATCCACCAATCCATCTGAATTTTCGGTAGGGTAATACATCAGCTGCGATTTATCATAAATATCGTACCAGTCTTCAATACCTAATAATTTTTCATACCAGTATTTACTATCAATGTATGAAGCGTATATTTCATTAGGCCCCATATTTTCGCCAGCTTTTGTAAGGAAATGTCTAACGAATTAATATTTGAATTCCGTCCACGCTTGAATATTGTCTGCATTTAACTCGTACCATGACTTAGCAGGATCAGTTAATACAATTCTAACTATTTTATCATATTTAGCTACACAGTTGTGTGCTTCTAATTGTCTCTCCAAAGCTTTAAAAAATAAGACGGGATCTGTCTTATCATTGACTGAACCATCAAACGCTAAATTCCAGCTACTAATGAATTTATGCCAACCCATCGAATTATCTTTGTCTCTCATTTCCGCGTCTACACTTTGCATAGGCGTACGTGCACGATTTACGGGTGGTATCTTATGACGTTTGTCATGAATTTTTCCAAATATTCGTAGTAAAGCCTTTATACTAATTCCACTAATTTTATTTATCGAAATGAAATTCTACAAACGAGAATTTTTCATCAAATGTTACGTGAAACGACTAGAAATATAACAAATCGCGAAAGGATGCGATTAAGGCGGCATTGTCATCAATATAAGGGTAAAGAAAACATAATCAATGAGAAGAAAATGAGACATTATCGACAAAATAACCGCAAATATCGTAGTCGTGAAAAAGATAACGACATAAAACGTAAAAGAGACAGTCGAATGAATGACTTTGTATCTTTCCGAGATGAAATGTACAATAATTCAATAAAAAAAAAACCATAATGATCCATTATGTAAATTGAAATTGCAATTTATTCAAATGAGAAAAGAAACACCATCATTCATATGCTGTTGCTGTGAAGGTATATTTTTTAAACACTCTGTTGTTAAGTTAAATAAGCAAAAAATAATAAATAATAGTAGTACCGATTTTTTTACGCAAATAGTTAATTTCCCATCTGACTATATATGCAGTACATATAAAAACTCAGCATATGCTGGTAAAGTTTATAAATTGTCTACAAGTAATGGCCTGAAATTTGTGACAGTACCAAAAACTATCCAAGAACTTTCTGATCTTGAAGAGAGAATGGTAGCACCAGTACTGAACTTTATGCAAATCCGTGCTTTGAAGCCATTTGCGTTAAATCCACAACTAGGATTGAAGGGAAGTGTAGTTAATATTCTTATTGATGTAAATGATATGTTACAAGTGTTACCACAAAAATTTAATGATATGCAGACAATGCAAGTAAAATTATAGCGTCACATCATTCATAAAAGTCATTATATGTTTGAAACAATTAGGCCTGGAATCGTATGTAAAGCTCTGAAATATCTTGTTAAAACTCCGTTATATAGAAAATATAACATAAAAGTTGACAAAAAATATTTCGATTGCTACGACGATATGGATATTCATGAAAAAAAAGATTTCATAGTCAACGAAAAGGATATAGATGATATTGAATCTGAAGAAGTGACGAATAACGACGACAAAGACTATAATAATGATAACTGCCATACTCATGTCATAGATATGAATCAAATAAATAATGACGAAGTATCATTATTTGATAATAATATAGTTATTACGCAAGATCCCGGGCCAGTTGTTAACGTGATTGCACCAGGTCAAAATAAACAACCAATGCCATGGCATAAAGTTGGAGATTTAGATGAATTGTGCTTTCCGAAAATATTTGGAGGCTACGAAATGGAATTGCCGAAAAATGTTTCTTATACAGATCGAATCAAGTCAGAAGTGAGACATTATGATCGTCGATCGTGCATTCCTTCGCGGATTTTATTTATGGCTAATAAGAATTTCGAAAAAACATGTTTAGCAAGTATCAATATATGTTTAAGAAAAACGACTAGAAATATGAATAAAGATTTATAAGCAGAAGATGTATTAAATCCTAAAAAAAATAGATGAAATTGTAAAATTTGATGATGGATATCGAATGTTTAAATATATTCGTTCGTCTCCTGCTTCCTGGGAAATTAAAAAAAATGAATTATTAGCTATGATTCGTCAACTCGGTGAGCCAACATTTTTTCTAACGTTGTCAGCTGGTGAATCACATTAGCCCGAATTACTTCAGATTTTAATGAGATATAGTCCTCGAGGTCAAATATTAAATATAAAAGAAGCTTATGAATTAGACAACAATACTAAAGCTACATTGATAAGAAATGATCCTGTTTCTTGTACTAGATATTTTGATTATAAAGGAAGTAAGTTTGTATCGTTGTTAAAACAACATGATAGTATATTTAGTACTTATGTACTTCAAGATAGTTATGTGCTCGTAGGATTTCAACAACGCAGAAGTCCACATGAGCATATACCATTATCGTTAAAAGGATCACCGAAATTTCAGGAAAAAGATAGTAGTAATGATGAACTTATCAATTTTATAGATAACTTTATTACATGTGAAAATGACGAAAGTAATCCTTACGTTAAATTTCAAGTTCATAAACATCCACATACTTGCTATAAAGGTAAGCGAGATAAACAATGCCGATTTCATATACCCTATCCGGTAATGAAAAAAACCATGATATTGGAGCCTCTTAAGGAAGGTGAAGTTGCACCCAAGTCATACAAAGTTGTTGATAAGTTAATGCGTCATTTCTATGCTAAAAAACAGTCATTTTAATATGAGGATATTTTGACAGAATTGAAAATGACTAAGCAAGAGTATATTCTTGCCATGCGTAGTACTTTAAAACAAAGGCGCGTTTTTTTGAGAAGAACGAGTGAAGAAGTACATATTAATAATTATAATAAAGATATTTTACAATTATTTGAATCTAATATTGATTTGTAATTTATTCTCGATGAATATGCTGTAATAAGTTATGTTACTAATTATATGAGTAAAATTGATGGGGGCTTATCTAAGTTATTGAAAGAAGTTGCTGAAGATTGTAATATTAACAATAATAGTATAAAAGAAAAACTTCATACGCTTGCGAATGTATTTTTAAATAGTAATCTAATGTCAGCACAGGAAGCTGCTTACCATGTTTTATCACTACCATTATTTAAAAAAAGTCGCAAATCAATATTTATCAATACTAACCCAATAATGGAACGAGTTTTAATATTGAAATCAGAAACCACTCTAAAATTTATAAGTAAAGATTCAAGTGAAATTTATATGAGTGATATTTTTGAAAAATATAGTAAAAGAAATCACGAACTTGAGAAGATTAGTTTAGCAAATTTTGCAGCCAACTACAATAATACTTATAAAAAGGAATCAAATGACGATGAAAGCACAGATGATGTCAATAAAAAACGACAAAAAACGGCAATTATTAGATATAGGAGATATAAATTGAAACAGGACCCAGCAAATTATTATTGAAAACAAATGTTATTCATGCCGTGGAGAAATGAGAAAGTAGAAATTGAAGATGTTAATTACAAAACAGTATACAATAATAATATACAAATTATTACAACTAATCGAGCAAAATTCTCCATAATTCCCAATGAGGCAATTGATGAAATATTAGAAGAAGTAGAAAAAGACAATCGTGACATAACAAATAATACCGATGAAGATAGCGGTGATTACGAAGTATCAGATGATTAACACATTGACATATTTCGACAAGCGGGTGATGAAAAATTAAAGCAAAACCCATTGAAAAATGTCATTCAGAAAATACGATATACAATGCCACCTCGGATATCTAAAGTGGAACTTCACAGTATGATGAAAAATTTAAATATAAAGCAGAGAGAAATCGTACTGCACATCTTAAATCGTTATACGACAGGTAAAACTCCATTTAAAATATTTCTTAGTGGATCGGCTGGTGTCGGTAAAAGCACAGTCATATATACATTATATCAATTAATAACAATCTATTTTGATGAATTGCTTGGTGCAAATAATGATAAAATAGTTGTGCTATTATGTGCTCCATCTGGTAAAGCTGCTTTTTTCATTAATGGTGTAACACTGCATTCTGCTTTTTCTTTACCATGTAAAAAATCTGGTGTAAATATATCCGAACTTTCTAGCGATATAGCAAATACTATACGAGAACAATTAAGTAATGTACAACTTATAACTATACCATATTCGGTTATATTAATACGAGATTGAGGCAAATAAATAGTATAAATGAACCATTCGGTGGTGTATCAGTACTGATCGTTGGGGACTTAAATCAATTGCTTCCTATAAAAGATAGACCTGTTTATCAAGTTTCAAATCACACTGAAATGGCACCATTTCTCAATATTAATCCTTTATGGAATCAATTTGACTTCTTTGAATTAGCAGAAATCATGCGTCAGAAAGATGATTTACCATTTATCAATGCTCTAAGTCATTCAGCTCTCGGAAATATTAACAGTAATGACATGAAATTACTCAAATCACGAGAAATAAAAAATTTAAAAGATATTCCAGAAACAGCTATGCGGCTGTATGCTACTACTGCTAAAGTAGCTGATTATAATGCACAAATAATTTCTTAATGTCCGAGTAAATTGTTCACTTCAAAAGCTGAAGTGATAGTCTCAAAAGGAACGAGTGAAAGAGAGGAGAAAATGATGTTAGAATCAATAGAAAAACAACAAACCAGATTGCAATTATATTACCTGATACTATCGAATTAAAAGTTAACATTAAATACATAATAATAAGAAATATTGATGTTGAGGACGGTTTAGTAAATTGTGCTTGTGGTGTTTTAAAATACATTGAATGTAGAGATAATAATATACCGTTCATATTGTGGTTTAATTTCCATACTTCAAGAGTAGGCATGAAATACGAGATCGTTATCGTGATCATATGATTCAAAATAGAATAGATAAAGTTTTGAGACCGATAGGATGTATGTCAATTCAAAGTAGGGCTGCTACTGATGATAAATATAAAATTATAAAAAATCAATTTCCTGTTATAGCTGCTGAAGCAAAAACTATTCATCAAAGTCAAGGACAAACTTATGACAAAATTTGCTTAGATTTTACTGTTCAAGAAAGGCGAATTTTGTCAATGTTGTATGTTGCTCTAAGTCGTGTTACTAAATTAAGTGGCCTATTCATAATTAGAGAATTCAAAATACCAAATATAACTAACAATACAAAGGTTATTAATTCAGCACTTGTTGAGTTGGAACGATTGAGGATTAACAGACAATTAAAGCTGTCGTATAATAGTTTAGATATCACAGTAGGAACAAAAATAGTGTATCAAAATGTTGGTACATTAAGAAAGAATCTAACACAGATATGTGGTATCTAAGAGCAGATATAATAATTCTCAGCGAAACTTTATTATTTCATAGTGATAAAGTTGAGATTAAAAATTTTAAAATTGCTTTAAGAATTGATAGTAGTATAAATACTCGTGGATTAATATGCTATGTAAAGAATGACGTCTAATATACCGTAATATCATCTGAACACTCTTATGCAGATAAGAGACATGTGCATTTATTTGCAATAAAAGTTGGCGATCTGTATTCGATTAGTGGATATAAATCTCTTAAAGCAACAAAAACAATGTTTGAAATGACTATGAATAATATTATACAAAAATTGCCAACCAATAGTCCTGTCATATTAATGGGGGATTTTAATGACGACATGATCAATTATCGTGACAAACCCAATATTTACCCGATTGATTATTTAAAGATGTATCAACTACCACCGGCTTTACCATCGGACACCATTACAACATCACGAAAAACGCAAATTGATATTATTTTTACAAATGTCCAGAACATACAGTGTGGGGTGTATGAGACGTATTTTACTTATCATAAACTAATATACGCTGTATATGATAATATTGTTGCTATTAATGACTCTGACAGTTACAATCGTAATGAAAATATTGTCAACAATTATAATGTTATGGACACTGATGATGAAATGAATACCCATAATAATGAAGTATACCCTGATAATGATAATATCGAAGATGAAAGTTGAATGGATGTTGACAATAACTCTGATGATCACAAGGAAACCGACAAAAGTCTTAATGAGTCTTCAATACGAAATGATATCAGTAGTACTAATAACGATACTGACAATAGTAATAAGCCATATAATTTTGATATTTCAATCGCGGAATGTCAAGAAGTATCTCATTATTAATGTTATTTAACCGATAAACATATTAATTCATCTCATGAAATTATGATAAGAAAATTAAATTCACAGAGAACTTTCAACTTTGCCCAAGATGTAGGTTACATAGGAGCATTTCTTAGTAATCTACAAGAAATACCCAGATCTAAGAATAACATTCAAACTATATATAGTAGTAAAATTGGGGTAAACAACATAGGTCACTGGATTTGTACGAAATACGACGGCAATGGCAATGTCCACATTTATGATAGCTTAAATAAAAATTACTTGAAGACCGATCAAATCAATTGCCTAAATGCATTATATAGATTTGAGAAGAACTATATATTTCATAAAGTTCAAGAACAAAATAACGGTATAAATTGTGGAACATTCGCAATCTATTTTGCAACATTATTGTGCTACAATAAACCACCAGAAAATCAGAAGTCATATGATGTGCAAATTATGAGAAACCATCTAGTTGAGATACTACACAATAAAATATTAATATCTTTTCCAAGCTACGGATATAGAAATTAATTTTTATTTAATATCCATGTATACTAGTCTTAATAACAGAAAAATAATTGCCATAATGAACAAAAGTGATGGTCATGAGGAAATATGGCTTGAAATATCACAAGTTATTCACCTTCAATAGCATTATAAACAACAAAGTAAATGAAACTATTCTTTAGATGTTATATTGTCTATGATATTCATTTACTTGAATAAAACATAGCATTTAGGCAATTTTATCAATATTATGGAATTAATAGAAGTGCATATATAAAGAGCAGATAAATGAACTTGGAATTTCTTAAAAATACCAAAGACTATCATGTTATTTGCAGGATATATTTCAGGTTGGAAGTTGATTTTTTGCAACTGTTGCTTTATATATTTTTTTAAAAAACAAAAATGTTGCATTCGAGTTAACAGTTGATCGAACGTTGCATGTTAGTTAAATAACCGTTTTTTAATCGCACATTGTGACTGTTGTTTTCAAGTTAACAATTAGTTGCCTCAAATCCAGGAGGGAACAGTATGACTCTCGCTAGTTTTCCAATATTATTTTTTCAAATTTTATATTGTACGTTCACAAAAGTGGCCGTCTTTTTTTAAATATTTTTACAGGTTCACCTAATCATTGAGGATACACTAGCACTCCCAAGAAATGGAAGTAGACGATCGGTTGTAAGTATACAGTAATAACATCACCGCGTTTATTTAATAAATTGATTTGTTTATCTTGCCTTCTTGAGATAATTTTATCTTATTGTTTTTGTTTATAAAAATGGTGTTAAAATGTATAATAATTACTTATAAATAATGAAAATGACTTCAAGTACACAGAAAAATGAAAATGGATCATGAATACTGAAATTCAATTATTCGAAATGAAAACCTTGAAGAATGCAGAAAAAGTCATATCAATTCCATTGGAGTCATCATCATAATTTATTGTAATACTTTCTGCAGGATATTTTACATTATTTTGCGGAGATCGTCGTCACTAAATGGCAATACGACCGATCATCAAAAACGCTACAATTATCTTCGACAAAAATTTATACCAGTCAGTGAAATTTATCATTTTAACGATTTCATTATTTCCGTTAAACCTTTAAAAATGACTTTCGATCGGATTTAGAAAAGCAAGAAATTAATATTACCGTGCATACAATTGGAGAATATATTCATACATACATACAATACACATACATACATTTATACTCACAGTCATCATCTTGAAAACGACAGCATCAGACTCTAACCGCCTCGGAAATATGTGAAAATGCTTAATCATTTCGCTTTCTCCAATGATATCTTCTCATGACTGAATGACAATACTTGCAACGGACTAGGATGCTTCTCATAAAAAGTTACACATCCATAGATTTTATTTAGTAATCATCTGATGAACATGTGTACCAATCCATGGATTATTCCATTCCACTAATTTTGTCATTTTCAAGGATAAATAAAAAAAAAATCGATAATCAACATAAACTATGCTAACTTTCAACATGAAATAAAACAGCAATATAAGATGAATCAATACGATCGAATCATTTCTACTATTGACAACTTGTACATATAACCGATCTCTACGTCAATATTTTTTTATGTATAATTCTAATCACGTTATATACGTAATACAAACGCAATATTACTGTTATAATGTGTTAATGATGAAAACCGACTAATTACAAAGAAAAAATGTAAAATTTTTCATGTATAGCGATATCCTTACCTACAATTTATCTTCATAATTACTATTATCAACGTATATGCTTTTGTTTTCTCCATAAATACTTATGATATAATCAAAAGACGAAAAAAATGTTTGTTATTATTAATCATATTATTAATAATAATATGCATTTGTTGTTATTAATATTCATCACTATTCAAGTAACAATTTGAAACGCTCATTTCTATAAAAATCGATAATTCAATATTATTCCAGTTTTCATTACGTGATGAATAAAAAATCATATGCATTTTGTGATTGTTAGAGTAAAATTTTGTGTCAAAGATATTTTTTTATTGCTATTTACATAGTTTTGTAAACTATTCTCTTGTCCGTTTCTCGTGTCCAGTCCCCTGAACCACCCGCCAGGGGTTTTGCCCCTGGCAATTTCAGATGGAGTAGTTATTGATAATTTTAAAAAAAAATTTTAAACAAAACCAGATAGTAATCTTAGAAGCCAATAAAATATATTATACAGACACTGTTCATTACTATAGCTCTTGTTTCTTATCTTGCACAACCATGACACATTAGCTTTGATAGTTTTGCATATCGTTTATCGATTTTTATCACTTTTGGGGTAAAATTATGCGGAAAATATTTGCAATGCTCATTTTTTATGAAGGTTGATAGTATAATATGATTTCATTTCGAATTAAATTTCTATCAAAAAGTAAGATATTCTGATTGTTGAGGTAAAGTCAAGAGTAGAAAGAACTATTCATTAAATGACGAATAAATATTCATCATAGCCTCATTTCAGGCTGATATATACATAGTATGTTCTAATTCTATTGGTTTTAGAGTAAAACTGAAGGATAAAAATTTAAAGTATACGTTAACCTTAAGATGAAAAACGTTACACACCCTCACTTTTAATGGTCAATCCCAAATTTTATCATTCAAACTTTATTATGCTCCAATGATGATATTAACTCGTGCAATGCAAAGATCTCGTTTTCACGAGCTAAACTATTGCAGATCCCCTATTATTAATATTACTTTTATTATTAACTTCCCATAAGGAAGCTATGGTAATTGGGTCGATTAGTGAAATTGACATTTTCATCATATCTCCACGTTTTAAGATATTTCAACCATACTAACCAGTTTTTAGAATGATGTGTGTGTGTGCGTACGTACGTACGTATGTCAGCATTTGTTTCGTTTTCAATATCTCAAGGACGGATATCGACTTCAACCAGAATTTATTCGAAAGATATTCTTATGATGAAGATCTATAAGAAGTTTGAACGAATTCGGTCAAGCCGTTTTTTTTTATAACGAAAAAACAAATAATAAAAAAAAAATGACAAGATTAACTATTTAAGAAAATACTTTTAAGTGCAAGACATCACATGGATTCGGATGCTTTTGACAAATCAATAATATTATTAATGATGAACTATCACTCTTAACAAATATGAATTGTTTATAACAATGTGAATTTGTTATAAACAATCAAAAATTGTATTTATCGAGTAACTTATGCGTACATCACATGGACTTGGATGTTATCGACCAAATAATGTTATTTATGACGAAATATCACGTATTGTTTATAACCATGTGAATTTATTATCAATAATGAAGAATAGGAAGTTCGTCGTGTAAGCACAGACAAAGTGTGCTTAGGCCTATTTGTTTGTAAACAATTTTTTTTTTTTTTAATTTCAGGAGGCTTCGCCCCCCGCACCCCGGATGAGTTTAAAACTATATAAGTGATAATAATAACAATTATACATTCGTTCATTCGGTACGAAAAACGGCTTGACCGATTTTGCTTAAAATTCAATCAGGTCTAAGTTACATAATTATGCGTTAAATGGAACTGGTCCCATGTCAATATCATCATTTGTTCTCGAGCTACGCGAGGAGAAAATTGAATCCGAACATACATACATACATACATACTGTGACGTTATGTTTTTTGATAACGTTCCATTGTTAGCTCTAGTACATTTTATTGCATATTTTGAGGCTTATCATAGCCAATATAGGATGTTCTAGTAACAAAATAATGAAAATATTTAGTTTTGTAAGGCTTCTCTGAGCATTTATAATGACTTTTATAATCAGATGTTCATAATTTACAACATTTCATTTATTATACTTATTTTTCCTACGCCTAAAATATCTGATCGAGCAATTATTTTATTATTTTTATTTTAATTTATGAGCCTAAATTATTGTTTTGTTTAATTCCCGTACACTCAATTATTAGTTTGTTATTTGAATTGAGTTTTGGATGATAGTTTTGTTGCCGTAAAATCGTTAGTTATAAGTTAGAATTAGTATTTTCAATTTATGCAAACCAAGGCTGATTGATCAAATTAGTAAGTGAAGTAGTGTGAAAATCTCAATAACCCAATGAGAAGCAGAGTTGGGATCAAGAAGTAAACTTTTTAACAATATGGTCTATTGAGAGGAGAGTTGGGAAGCTGTAGCGGAGTAAAGGACCAAAAGTAACGTGTCACCCTGCAGTTTGTCCATGCTGGGAGACGTCTTAGCCCTAAGGGTTGTAATCACGGGGCTGTTGCCAGTAAAACGGGTCTCCAAGGAAAAGATGGAAGTATGGAAGAGGTCGTAGGATTAAGTTTTTGAGTTTAGACATTAAGTTTTGGAGTTTAGAATTAAGTTTTGGTGCACATTAGATGTAAGTGACCCCTCCATATGAAAATCTGGGAGAAGTCACGTGAAGATAACCACCAATAAGAAATATTGTACGACAAGTCGAAAGAATTTCGAGTTTGGAGGGAGTAGAAAACGCAGATAATGAAGAAATGAAAAATTAGAGATCTTGGAAAAATACGTTTTGAACATGGAGGGAGTCGATTGCAGATTGCGCTCATGGAAAGTCGTTGGTGAGCCGAACTCAGGAGAAGTCGGGCAGTACCACCTTGGTGAACAAGAAGTGAGCAGAGATCGAGAAGGCAGAATAGAGACCAGCCAGGATCCTTCATTCCAGTAAAGGAAGTCCAGAACACCCGGATCAGGTCTGTCAAAAGCTAAACATCGTAAGCTTTCCGTGGAAATTGTATGTTATTGAGAATTGATTTGAACTGGGTTAAAAAGGTAAATTTGTTTTTAGTTAAAAGATTTTGTTGGATGATAGGAAATCCGTGAGGCTTGGTTTGCTCTCGTACTCGTTAGGTTAAGTTGAATGATATATTCAGTTAAAGGAGATTGTGATTTGGTTAGTTAATTTGATTTGAAAGATTTGTTTTATTGTTCAAGCTTAAGATATTGAGTCATTGCGTTTAGAATTTTGGATTAAGATTTACTGAGAAATATTTTGTTGAGGAGATACTCCTTGGTTTATGAGAAATTTGTTTGAGCTCCGGAATTGTAATAATGTAGAGATTCGTTGATTCATTTTGCAGTTTGTAATTATGTTATTTGCGTATTTGAGATAAAGGAATTTATAATTATGTTTGAGCTCCAGTCATTGTTAAGAAAATTAATCGAGTAGAAGTATTAGAATAAAATTAAGAAAATGAGATATGATGAACTTGTTAAATTACTTATCGTAATTTTAGAACCTATAACCAATTCCGGGATTAGTTTATTTGATTTGTTCTTCAGTTCCTTCGTTTTTTTTTTATTTTTTTTTTTATTCAATTTGTTTTGTTGGCCGGACACGACCCCTTCTCCACAACCTACACAACTGAGGGCCAGGACATGCCCTGTTCAGGAGGATCCTGATTTTTGATTTAGAACCATCTTAGTTAAGTTAGTTATAAGTTTGAGATTTTGAGAACTTTCGTGAGATTTAGTTTTAAGTATTGAGATGTTTTTGAGTTAGTAAGTTTTGAGATATTGAGCTTAGGTTTAAGTTGGTATTAGTTGTAAGTTATGCCAGTTTAGTTATTCTGGTGATTAAGAATAACTTGGCGCCCTAGGTAAAATAGTTTTGGTCTCCCAGGGGTGGTTCTAATCAGGATGCCCACCTGAAGGAAGGTGCGTTATGGAGTAAACCCCTTCTTGAAGGGGGTAGAAAAATAACGTTACGATACATACATGTGCACGCACGGACATCGTCTTAAAAACCATACCATTCGACTCTAAAGGCATTGAAATGTTGAGATATGTCAAAATTTTCAATTTGCAAAATCGGATCCATTACATTAACTTCCCACTGGGAAGTTAATAATAAAATTTTAAACTCACAAATTTTGAATTAATGAATAATTAGTAATATCAGGATAAATATTGCCGTGAAAAAAATTAATTATTGATCGCATTGAATATTTTCAATAATAGATTAATTCTTTGATTAATTTATGCTATTATTAATAATCGAACATTGTTATTAACAATCGGATGTCGTTAATAACGATCGAATATAGTTAATAATGATGAAATATTATTATTAACAATCGAATATTGTTAACAATAATTAAATATTGTCCACAACAATCAAATATTAATAATATTGAATGAATATTGACAATAACGATTTAATATTGTTTATAACGATCAGATATTGTTGATTACAGTTCAATATTGTTATTAACAATTAAATATCGTTATTGAAAATCAAATATCGTTAATAACGATTGACTATTGTAAATAACAATCGAATATTATAAATAACAATTGAATATTGTTTATAACAGTCAGATATTATTAATAACAGTCAGATATTGTTAATAACAGTCAAATATTGATATTAACATTCAAATATTGTCATATTTTTTTTAATTTTCTTATTTAGAATTATAGGAATTGGTTTTCGACAGATTACGAACTATTATTTTATTTTGATTCTTTTGTTATTATTATTTTTATCATTATTAAAAATTTACATTAATTTTTTTTTATTTAAATGGACGTGACAATGAATATGAGTTGTTTTGCTATTATTCTTGCCACGTCTACCCTGTCTTCAATCTGCTTTCCATTGGGACCTCGACTTCCCCCCTCCATGTCCCGTTCTTTTTGTAAAAAAAATTTTATGTGTAACCCTCAAAACAATATTTGAATTTTTTCAAAGTGTAATTTTTTCTTCCGATAAAATAAAATTACTGACAATGAGGAATGAATGTAAACAAGTTTTTTTTTGCTTATAATAATTCAATTTGTTATGAAAAATAAAAAACAGGACCTATTTAACATATTGAAGTCTTTCCAACGCGTTATCTTTTCTTCCTTCAAAATAATGTTTCAAACCAAGTGAAATGATAGGGAAACTATTCATTCTGTTGGAAAATAGTGGATTTGATACAAGCATTATAAAAAAAAAACCTACTCTTTAAAAAGGTTGTGAAGAAGCAGATATAAAATTACACGTTGACATTCGAATTTTTTTCGTTGATGTTAAGTACTTGCGAATGCATTGCGGTTCTGTCTCTACTATGACACGACAATCGGCATCTGTGATTGGCTTGTCATTTGCACTACGACCGTACTATTTGAAAATCTCTCCAAATTTGTACATTATTATGTAACGTAATCATGCACATTACGCGGGAATCTGCTAGTTTATTGTATAAAAAAAGAAGTGTAAAACGTACTTTTTTTTTTTGACTTCGCCTCTTGTGCTCGTTTTCGGGGTTGTGATTGTTGTTGCTGTGATTGCGGTTGTAGTTGTGATTGTTGTTGTAGTTGTGGTTGTGGTTGTGGTGTATTAATTCGTAGCGCTTGAAATTGAGAAGTGAGATTTGTGTGTTGTTCTGGCCGCATTGTTGTTGTTAAATTTTTTTAAGCTAGGAAAAACAATGAATTTATAATAAATTCAGTTAATTCAATTTATTTAATTACTTTAGTGTTAAATGTTAAATAGAAAAGAATGAAATGATTAATAAATTCAATTTTTTATCGATCGATTAGAAAACTGTGATACCGATAATACCGATAAATTCGACAAAAATGGCTGCCACAGTGAATTAATTTTTTAACTATTTGAGATCGGATATCTTAAGAAAAGAATTGAAATTGAAAAAGTGAGGTCACTAAAGTGTTCTTTAAAGTATAAGGAAAAGATTCTTCCCAGTAATGCATGGCCGATTTCTGTTTTGTTTTCAAAATATTAGATAAAATATATGCGTTCATTGGAGAAATTAATCATTAAATTAAAAAAAAGAAAATGACGCAGATGGCTTTTTTGCCAGGAAATTAGACCATTACATTCAGTGCGTTTTTCTCTATGAAATGAGCCTGGTCTCGAATTGTACCACGAAATTTTTTATTAACCCTGATTTTCGTTGCACATTAACTGGACTAACAGTGAACTGTTCGTTATTCTTCCAATTAGACTAAAATTTCAAGATTTTTAGAAAACTTTGCTACATGTATTTGGAAAATTCATTAATTTTGAGAAAAGTGTATGTCAACGACCATTATTGCAAGATATTAATGATCAATTGTGATATTTAAAATTTTTCAATGTATAATTCAAAAAAATGCTTAAAAAACTTTATTATTGTTTGTAATTGGATTCAGCATGTTATTAACTATCACAAGATAATTTTTTCTTTGTAAATAACTATAGCCATATTAGGATAATCTTTTGTGTGATATTTGAAATTTAGAAAAAAAAGTTAGTCTGTGGACATATTACCAGCTATTATATTTTCAGCTAATCTAATTTTTTAATCAAATTATTAATCTATTCAAAAACCACACATAGGAAAAATGATTTTAAGAATAATTAACGTCTCTAAATTTTAGTATGAAATACATGAAAAAAGAAGAAACAATAAAACTTTACTTACTTAATTCGTAGCAATGTGCACGTGGCTTTCACTTTAAACTTTAATATCTACTTAATTGAGCCGAACATTTATCATCCAAAATAAAGACCAATATTATTTTCGATTATCGATCGTGAAGTAGTAAGTTGTGAAAGCTTCACATTTTTCATACCCCATTTAGCACTCTGACCACTTTGGACTATTCTTACTAGTATTTTAAAGGATTTTCGAAGTTACAAACATTATGAGCTCAGAATTTTATTGTATTATGTTTTGCTTTATAACGAATACACCAGTAATGTATGAAGGACCCAGACCACATAATACAATCCAGGTAATGAAGCAAATGATAAAATTTATTAATTGCGTTGGCATTTGGAAATAGTCTTTGAAAAGGTTACTTCAAAATTAAATTGATTGTTTAATCAATTTCTACAATCGAAGATCCCTGTACTCATTCCCTGTCTATTGGCTGGAAAGCTAGGGCAAAAACGGAGAAATGCCTGTTTGTGTCTTTAATGACAATTAATTCAATGAATTAATTGTAGATTAAGACATAACAGAAGCATATTATCAGTAAATTTTGCTGATGACTCATTCACTTGTTCCACAACTCCGTATGAAAACGAAGATATTCTTGCATTCAAAGTATCAATAGAAAATAATCGCTGCACTAGTACATATTCACTCCGAACGAGTTTAAGAATCATAAGACAAATGCCACACAAAAAATCGTGCATAGGGTCGAAAATTTTGTTTCTTGTTATATGGAAATAATGTGATTGGTACAAACAACTTCTTCCATAAATGCCTGTCGCAGGGATTAATGTATGTGAGTAGTTTGTATTTTCTAAGAGAGCTAAAAGTGAATTACATAGGATTTTATTCCTTTCTGGTCCCAAATGTAATGATCCAGCATGCAAATCATGTGTGTTATACATACACAGTCGGCAAAAGTAAATCGCTGATGGACCCAACAAATTAAATATATCGTGAACAGCTAACCCATCACCAAGAAATCCTACTATCGATGCACGTATTATGTATTCATTTCCAATAAGGGATGAACGTGAACATGCTGTCCATCTAAATATGATTCTAGAAAACCATTATGTGATCTTTCTTCATTCTCAATTGCACTTCGCACATCAGGGCTGGCTAATATTAATTCTAAAGTTTTTAAAATGGGTACATACTGGCAAACATCCATAACAAGTTTAGGCTTGTACGTACCAGTCTTTCGATCAAGTACTTGATCCAATCGAGAGCCTAAAGGTATCTCTTCAGGTTCAATGTAATTAAAGTATTCCTTTAAAACATCTATTTGTTCATTTAATGATCTTAGTCTATCAGAAGAATTATCAAACTCGAACGCATTTAAAACAAGTTTTGCTTCTTCGTCATCTAATAAATGCTTATCTTGGAATAATGTTTGGACTTTTATCTTGAAAAAATTCTGCATCGACATTCCTTGCATTGACAACTCCATTATCATCACAATAGAAATCTTGATCTGAAACAATAGCTTCTTCAAATCGTTGATTTGGTTGCAAAAAGTGACGTTTTCTGATATGTTTCCTGAAAGAATAAAAATGAATATATCTTTACCTACAACCATTTTGTCCGCATTCAAAACCATTAGCACCCACACCACGACTAATTGTTAATCCATGAACACGTATAAGATGATTAGATAAGCTATCTAAGGACCGTGGGACTCAATTATTACAGATAGAAAAATTTAACTGATCCATAATGATGAATTAATGAATATTTAGCCAATGAACGAAATTTCAGATTAATTGAAGAATGCTGTGACTAACAAAATCATATTTTTAAATATAAATAAGATAAACTTGAACTCATACGTGTATTAATATTAGAATATGATTATAGCGATATATTTAATCAATTACTGTTTATTAACTACTAAATCAGTAATGTCTAATAACTTATTTACTATTTATTTATAAATATATATGTGACATTAACAGTGAATATTATTGTTCGAAAGTTTATTTTTCATGAAATACATTTTGAGTGAAATCACACTATATAGTGTGATTTAGTGTAAAAAAAAAAATAATAAAAAATGGGGTAAAATACTGTGAAAAATTACATTAGTGCATACGAATGTAATTTTTTAGAAATAAAAAAAAAATTATTAATTTACCTTTTAATTTATTTAGTGTCTCATCATCACTTGATGATTCTAATTTATTAACTAATTGATCCACTGACAGATCATTAGATTCATCTGACATTCCAATTCACAATTAAATCGTTGAGGATGAAGATAAAGTTGGATAAAATATGTAGAATGTTTTCTGAAAAGAGATGTTTTAGTAATAATTAGTATAAAAAAAAATTACATATTGACTGTAGTTTGTAGTTTATAACCTACAAACATTTTTTGTCAATAATTAGGTAAAAAAACTTGTTTCTTATTATTAATATATGATGAAAAAAACATCATTTGGAATTTATTAATGAAATAATAATATTTACGAAATAAATAATGACAAACGTACCTGACTTTTTATCAATTTACAAATAGTATTCCAGCATCATAGAATAATACTAATAGACAGACAACTCGGTGTCACAGTCAACTCAATACATGTGTAATAACAGAAAACTCACGCAGACAAACTCTTCAGTTAGAAACCAGAAAAATCTCTGGATGATTCCACAAAAATGGAATAACTCCACAGTCAATTATAAAGTGATGATTCTGAATTCACCAGACAGCCTAACTCTCATCAGATACTATCAGTCATCTCAAGTTGGTCTAATTCAACATCGTCACTGCAAAAAGGGTAGATAATGTCGGCTTAGACGCGTCATGGCCTCATGGACAGACACACACACACAAGTCTCACACACGAATAACTCTCTTGTGTCGTTGTGACTGACGCCAACGCATACAGACTCAGACTACTCCTGACTATTTTCTACTCGGAGTGTCAGCCGATTTATTTATATCCGTTTGACAAGCCCGACTTTTTTACCATCCAATTATCCTTACAAATACAGTCCATACTTATTTCTGATTAGCGTCCACCCGTAATGTCTTTCTATCTTTTTCTAGTTCATCGAAGTCAGAGCATTCGGTCCTTCGAGCCCGATATGTCCGGCTAGGATGCATAATCCGAACCACTCTGGAACAGTCGGTTGAACAGTGTACTTTTATAATTTTCGGACACCTCAAATCAGTGCTCGGACAATTCATGTTAATTTTAAGTCCAGTTTCATTATATTTAGTTAAGTGAAGAGTTATATGTTTCCAGTCAACTAAGTTCGATTCTATTGTAAACATAAAAAATTACTTCATTAATATTACTTACCTGTGGACGCCATTCCTTTTTTGGCTAGAAAACGAGAAACCTAAAAGAGCGGGCTAACCCTGAGACCCCTGAAATTTGTAAAACATAATCGCGTGAACACACATAATCCTACACCCTTTATTTAGGTTCAGTCAGTAATTTTTATTAATACCAAAAATGAAAACGAATTCAATTTTTCCCTAGAGAAATAAAGTGTTTATTTAGCAACTTAATAAACGCGAAAATAGGTATATTCAATGGGATAGCGAATTGTGTAGTCATCCAACACCCAAAAAAAACACATCATTAAATTGAAAATTGATTAGGATACATAAAGAGACTTAGAAAATAATGCAGATTTGTCAGATTATTTTTTAATGTTCAATTAATGGTAGTGTATCGATTCTTAAGTCATTTGAACCATCAGAATTCAGTTAATTTTGTAATTTTATTTAATCGAAACTATTATTTTTTCGACAGAAAAAATTGCAAAAAAGCGAGGCTGATTTCATAAAGAATTTAATTTCCTATAGATAAGTGGCTATAAATGCCGGTACGTAATCTGAGTTTGACTTACGTTACATTTGACGGAAGAGAACTCAGAAAATAGTGTATTTGTATACAAGAGAAACTATTTTTATTATTTTTACGTTCTTTACTGTTTTGCTTTAAGCCTCATATCATTCAATCTCTCAACTGTGGAAATTGTTCTCTTAATTTTTTTTGCTCCATGCTATTAGAGAACGAAACTTAGCTCCGCCTTTCACATCTTATTGGCGAGCTAACGGGTTGGCGTGCCATCTTGTGGTCATATTAGTAATTGCTGTCTGCCTTTCTTACCTCCCGTAAGGCGTCGATTTCAACACTGGTCTCTCTTCTCTAGTGTAGGTATTCCACACACTGCTTGCTTCAAATTACATCGTTACCGGCCTCAAGTCGTCGTTTGACCTTTCCCGCTTGGACCAAAACCTTGCCGTTTCACATTTTTCATGTTTAATATTCTTAATCGAGCGAACTTATTAAGAAAATTTGAAGACAATTAATATTCTACAGGTGGCACAAACATATTTCACACGAAAACTATGGTTCATTAGAAAAATATTTTTTATGTAACGAAATTCATCGTAAAGTTTTCGTTAATAACCATTACCATGATAACTGTTGTCAGAGTGACCGTTGCTATGGTAACAGTTGCCATAGTTACTGTTGCTATAAAAAAAGCCATTGTAGTAACTGTTTGCTAAAGTAAACATTACTATCCTAACTTTATATCGATAACTTGAGCAAATATCACAAATTGAATTTGATGGTTGACAAATACTTACAGTATATATTTCGAAAGAGAAAATGTGTTTTTAAAGTTACTGAAAAAAAGATATGTACCGAATTATACATAATGTTTGGAAATGTTTTTTATTGCCCATGATATATAGTAGTAATTTACATTTTTCTATCAATCTACTGACAAGAAATCCTCGCGAGGTGTCCCTCAACGATTTAGTTGCGGCTTTTTTATAATAATCTGCATAAAAAATGCTAAGATACGTATTTTTTTTTTTTTTTTTTGGCTGACGAACGTTTTGAAGAGGTGAAAATCACGCTTGAAGTTTATACCTAAAAACGATGGCTTGCAGTTTTCACTTATTTCTAATAAAAATTCTCCAAAAAGGCTTTAACCATAAAAAAGAGCATTAAAAATCATGAAAAATACCTTTATCCACATATTTATAAATCTTGTGTACATACATATTTTTTTTTATTAGAAATGATAAAACATTCATAACTCAATAACTATCTATTATTTTTTAATGGGACCAATTTTAAATGAAAGAGCATAAAAAATTATGAGATACGTGTCTTTGCAATTTTCAAAATAACATTTACACGGACAATACTGTTAGTACCTAAAAAATTATATTCGTATTCTATTTTATCCATTAAATTTATCATGACTTATAAAATATACACAAAATTTGTTTTGAGATGGTCATTTATGGATACAATAATAGAAGACTAAATTATGTCTCAATAGAAGACTTAATCATTAATTTAAATGTTATCTTAGTTTCGTGTATGAGTAAAAATAGATGAAATATTCGTCATAGTCACTAGTTGTTTTTCTTTCAGACCTAATACATCTAAAGGTAAAATATAAAGTCAGTTCGATTTGAGCGTTGTCACAGAAAGTGACATATTTTTATGATCTATAAATGTGTTTTAATATTCTTAAAAATATATCAAAATACTTCCGGAACTTTAATTTTTACTGCTTGTATTTATTCTAACGTCAGTCAATATTGATTGTTTCAAATGTGTATGATTGAATTGTGGCTCTTGAAATAAACATAAAAATTATTTATGTAAATAATTGTGTGTCACTCGATTGATAAAAATGGAAGTTAATCCCCTTAATGTTATTCAATTACTTTTAACGGCATTCCAAACAATGCAAATTCCGGAAACACCTATCAATAGAGCTGAAATACAATTGAAGGATCATTTTTAACAAATATTAAGAAATGCAATAGATGAGTACAATAGTGTGGAAATGATGAAGGAGAATTCGTTATATTTTGAAGAACCATATAAGGATTAGGAACCAGGGATTGTAGAAGATGAGGAATACGCATCTGCATTAAACCAACCGAAAACGCCTGAAGTTTCATGTACTGCTGATGACCAGGACTTGAGTCATGACTATGAAGTGCGAGCAGTTGAGTTTTGGCGGAGTGGGATGAAAAAAAAATTTAAATATAGATACTGTCAAGAACAGATTCCAAAAAGTACAATCTGTGCGACAATTACGGCGCTGGGCATATAAAAAAAATAGCTCCAATCTGCAAATATACTTTGAAAAATTTTGAATCTGCCGTCGATGCTGGTATGATAATCCATAATTCTGATTTAGGGGAATGGGCGCTGTCAGCTGGAAACAAATTTAGGATTCGATGATTTTCGTTTTCAAGCATTTCCAAGGTGGTTACTATCGTTTGAAACAGCTCATCGTATTGTTTCTCGTAAAATCAATAAGTTTGTATCATCAAAAACGATTGAAGATTGTAAAATTCTAAAACAAACATCAGAAGCATTTTTTATAATGTAAAGTTTAAGATTCAAACATATAGTCTAGACAATATATAAAATTCTGATCAAAGTGGCTTCACATTAGAAGTGCATCCTGAGAGATCTTTAGCTCCAGAAGGAGTGAAAAAAGTATAGTGTACCGTTCAATCAGTTTCTTCAATAACTCACAGTTATACTGCACAACCAACTATATTAGCTGATGGGAAACTTCTTACTACCCTTTTTCTCGTATTGAAAAAACCATCTGGAAACCTAGGTCTACGGGTTGAGGAATCGCTTTTGAGACCAGATAATGTATACATAGAGGTATCGAAATCTGGAAAAGTTACGTCAGGTAAAAAATTGAATTCAAATATTATATTATATTTACATGGAAATTTGATACAATGATTATTTTCAGACCACTTTGAAATTTGGTTGAAAAATGTCTTTTTTTCGAATGTTGAAAAAAAAAGTTTACTTTAAATTGATTGTCGGACTGGCCATTGTCCTGAAGCTGTCACGTCTGCAAAACCATGAAATAAAGAAATTGAGATAATGATTATCCCTAAAAGAACTACTGGACAAATTCAACCTTTGGATGTTTATGGGTTTAGAATATGGAAAAATTTTACAAGACACTTTCCAGACAGTGTCCTGTTACGAGGAGATGATTTAAATTTAAACTTGAGGAACAACCTAATTAAATTACAATCACTTATCCATAATCAACTATCATCTTCACGATGTATCAATCTTTTTCGATATTCATAGTTTAAAAGTAGTTAAACTTCTATCAAACCAGATGAATTCGGAAATCCAGTAGATTTTGCGTTTGGAGATAAATGTAACTCTCACTGCGATGTTTCAGGATGTCGAAATATAGCAATTATCTGTTGTGCATGGTGTAAAAAATCATTATGTCTTAAACATCTCTACAATGATCAATATATGATTAATATATGTGTAATACGTGTAATCGATAAATAATTTATCTTCTTTATTTTCATACAAATCTGGGGAAAAACGAAATATTTTTTTTGCACTGATTTCGATGTTATTGCGAAAATTGCCAAGATACATATTTCGAAATTTTTTTTGCTCTTTCATTTAAAATTGGTCCCATTAAAAAATAATAGATAGTTATTGAGTTATGAATGTTTTATCATTTCTAATAAAAAAAAATATGTATGTACACAAGATTTATAAATATGTGGACAAAGGTATTTTTCATGATTTTTGATGCTCTTTTTTATGGTTAAAGCCTTTTTGGAGAATTTTTATTAGAAATAAGTGAAAACTGCAAGCCATCGTTTTTGGGTATAAACTTCAAGCGTGATTTTCACCCCTTTAAAACGTTCGTCAGCTATACAAAAAAAAACAAATGCGTATCTCAGCATTTTTTATGCAGATTATTATAGTAAAGCCACAACTAAATTGGTAAGGGAAGCCTCGCGAAGTTCCCATGTAAGTCAGTTATCGGTTTTTTACAAATATTCAGAATTTTTTAATGAAAATGGCTTTTTAAATAATTAAAAGTTATGACTATTTGATAAGTCATTTTTTGAAACAAACTACATAATTTTAAACGATTTAATCTATGTTTCTTATGATACTGAAAAATATTGAAGTAATTCAGTTAAAAATTACGCTGGTATAAGGAATGATGAGTGTCAGATCATATAAGTAGACAGGTTTTATTACACAAAATAGTCTGTATTTTTACACTGAGTATCACTACAATTAATTCACTAACTAATTCAGGAGTTACAATAGTTTCTCGATTCACTGGTGAAATCTCACCTGATGTTGATCTATGAATCCCGACTGAGTGATGAGGCCACGTGTGGAGGCACACAATGAGTGTTTTGTTGATTTGAATGTCAGATGTGATGAGGATAAGGTGTCTGAGAGTGTATGAGGGGTTGTAAGGCCCTCACTTGAGTGTCAATTAATGCTTTCTTCAGCACTGAGATACGGATATTATCGATCTGTACCTCAACTGTCTCCACATTGAGCTGAAAGCGAGTGCCTGTTGCACGCGTTGCCGGCGTGGGAACCAGGTGAGGTGTTAAGATGGTGAATTCTGAGATGAAGTGAGGTGTAGACGTGTCTATTGATGTGTAGAATTATTCCAGATAAGTGGTTGAATTGATGTGTTGAAATTTTAACGAACAAAAAGACGTGATGAGAAAGAAAACTTTAAAGTGACGAGATAGCGTAACCGCGCGCGTGTACTAGAGTTTTAGAAATGGTGAGTAGCCAGACCTTCGCTTACACGAACACCTGGTCGCAGCAGCAGATGGGCAGACTGAAGAGTGCTGCCCCCTGAGACTCACGGCGCGAACAGTTGAGTTTTCAACAGATACATAGTTAAATTTTACGCTATTTTATCATTCTACTGCGCAAGTTTTTGTTTTTTTTTTGGAATAGAAAAAATGAAACAACAAAAATGTGTTATTAAATTAGTAAATTAGCTGGGGACCTACTGTGTAAAATAATGGGAACGCATCTTGTTACACAGTACCTCATGGGTGGTGTAGAAATCTTTGTAATGACCGATTTACAGTCTAACTGACAAATCTACGGAATGAAAAAACTACTAAACTCACATAATTTTTTTAATTTACTTTAAGAAAAGCGATCGTATATCAGTTACATTACATACAATGACTGGTATAATAAGTTATGACTTTGAATTTCAATTTATCGTCAATAGAAAATTGAGCCTTATTTTCCTTTCTAGGCTCGACCATCATATTTTATGGTACGACCTGCGGAGTGGGTGGGTATCTGCTAATACATGTATACATATAAATATATATATACATACATGTGGAAGTTTGGTAACATGTCGTGCGACCAACGTGGAAGTTTGGTGATGAATTGGAATTTTGGTGACTATCACCAAACTTTCCTACATCGGTTATGGAAGTTTAGTGTCAGTTACCAAACTTCCAAAATAATTTTGAAATCTATAAAAAAAAATTCTCTTAAAAAATTTAATATATCACAAACTGAAGTGAAATTATTATCTAGACCAGTGGTACTGAACAATGTATTTCGTTCTGATTCGAAGAAGGGGCACTAGGCGAGTATGGGAATACAGTTATTTGTCATGTGTGAGTTACAGTAGTCGCACATTTTGTCGTCGTAGAACTTTATATTTATATTTTTCGAGAATAATCTGGGTGTGGTTGGTGTCTGCAGTCTTACTTGGGCTGCAACTTTTATAGTCTCCAGTGATACGTTCAGTGTCAGGTAGTGTTGCGGGTCCGGGGTTTAAAGAAGAAATGGAAGTATTGGGCTAGAAGTTCGTGCCCTTCTTTTCATATCGGCTCTGAGGATATATAAGCCTTGCCTCGATACAATTTCATCTCGCATGTCCTGAACTTGTCTGCCAGTTTTGAGGTTAGTTGAACCTTCTGGGTAGTAATTAATCAATAAACTATTGACTTGCGAGCACCAGTTATATTTAGCGGGTATGTTTGGCTTACTAGATAAGTCCAGAAGTCTTATATAACATTTTTTTGGTATGCGGGACTCGGGAATATTGAGGAGTTTGGCGATCCAGTTAAGTATCGCTTTGATGATGTCCCAAGAAAGACGAACCGCGCCTACCTCTCATTATCTCAGAATTCGTTACTAATACCGTCCAGGCCGGGAGGTTTTTGTTCTTGCATTTATTGAGGCTTTCGATGATTTCTTCCTGCGATATTATTTAGTCAAGGAGTGGATTCCAAGAAAATGGTAGTTCAAATGGTTCTGCTGAGCGGTAGAGGTATTGTTTTTTTAGGAAGTCGTGCCAGAAGTTAGGTGAGATTTGATTTATAGCCGTAGTATGTGATCTAAACTCATTCACGGTGTTCCAGATCGCTTTCCGGTCTTTACAGTTTCCGAAGCTTTCGGTGATTTTATGCTCGAAGTCTCTTTTTTTATCTCGTAATATCTTAGCGTAATTTCTCTTAACTTTTTGGAAATCGACAACTTCTTTGGTATTTGAAAAATTCGATTTATTACATTTTTTTATGGATTGCTTAACTAGATTCTTATAATACAAACATGTCATATCGAACCACGGTTTTGAACTCGTTCATTGGAATGTCGTCTAATCATGTTGATTTTGTTTGCTATATTGTTTAAATTGTGTTAATTAGAGTACTATTCATTTCATTCATATCAGTATCCGAGTTGGCGATTTGAGAAGAAAAGGACATTTCACGGGTATACTCTAAGCCTTGATCCATGTCCCACCCGATAAAATTTGTGTTTATGTTATTAGTTTTTGGTTTATAGTTTGAAAGTGGCTGCTTGGTTACCACCACTATCGGCCAGTGGTCGGAGCAAGAAGGGAATCAAACGATAAAATTAGAGATATTGGAAAGATCAGTGTCTCTACAAACGGCTAGGTCTGTAGTTGTCAAGCTTTTCCCCCCGTGGAAGGTGTGTTTGGTAGGGATATTTTCGGGGAAACGGTCTTTAAGGATTATAAGGTTATTTTCGAGGCAAAAATTAATAAATTTTTCTCCTCTTATCTTTTTTTTTTTTCTTTGTTACCATAGATCTGTGAGCTGCTATTGATTCATGGGGAGCGATAAGACTGTCTTCTAGTACGCTCGAACCGCCTATATGTACATGAAAATCACCTTCAATGTACACGAGGATTATATGGTATTTTTCACGGCAAATCTCTAAGGCTACAGAGATTAAGGACAGACACTCGATTACATTTTTTTCACAATGGAAATAACATGAGATTACAATAAAATTGATACATTTATTATATATCTTCATAGATACGAGAGAGTCTGATTTGTAGAGAGACGTAGACTTGTATATGTTTCTGTTGCACGCAAGTAGAAGGTCGCCTTTGATGAACTTTCCAGGTTATAAAGGAAGTTTGACATCCTCGTCTTGGCTAACAGAAAATAATCAAATCAATTTTCCCAGTTACAACACTTATAAAAAAGACAGAATAGGGACCCAAGGTAGGGGCATTTTAATCATCATACGAAATACCCTCACGTTTGACGGGGTTGATAATCTATCCTATCCAGACGAACCTGTTGGACTCTGTGGAATCCGTCTCAGCAACATTAGCTGCCTTGAGTTATTTGCTTGTTATAGACGACCTGGTACCACTCTTACTCAGGATGACTAGGATAGGATAATCAACAACACCTCAGCTAGCAATTCCTCTTAATAGGCGATTTCAAAGCTCATAATACAAGCTGGAGTTAACAGTCCACAGACAAAAACGGTAAAAAAATGCTCAACTCTATTGAAAACTCCAATCTCTACTTGCTTAATGGAAACTCCAACACACATTGACCTAGTCTTCTTGACCTTCAGCGCCAGCGATAGAGTAGAAGTCAATATTGACGAGGACACATGAAGCTCCGACCAGTTTTTAATACACATCAACATAAACGTGGAAAACAGTAACTATGAATAAAAATTCTTTAAAATCGAATGAATACGCACAGACTGGACAAAGTACCATAAGGAGCTAAACAACAACTATAAAAACTTTTTTCTTTCGACTTTGATTTCCATGATCCCTCGGAAAAATATGACTTTTTTACAACCATAGTTTCTAACGCACTTAAAGCTCGCTTTCTTAGGAAAAAGTGCATACCAGAGCATCGAAGTAACTCAATACCATGATGGGATAACGAATGCAATAAAATCAAAAGACTTAGAAGAGCAGCTTATGAGAAATAGGAACACACCCAGAAGCTCAACGACCTTATGAATTATAAAAAACAATGTGCCATCGCTGAAAAGACTTTCAAAGAGAAAAAAAAGACTATTTTAAGGAATTTGCGGAAATAATCAACATCCGTACAGACCCTAAGTACGTATGGAATAAATGCAGGATAGTTAAAAATGGGTGGATTAATGTAAACTCCTTTCAAGCTACGGAAAACCTAGAAATCAACATCAACATAGACATCGCTCTCAACAAAATATGTCATTCATAGGTAAAAGGTGACCCTGACAAGCTTCCAGACTTTCAAGCTGATGAATTTTTCGATACTGCGTATACCTATATAGAATTCAACATCGCTCTTGATGGTAGAAAAAACATCTCAGCTCCCGGAATGAACGGAAATGACTGCGATACGCATACCCCCCCCCCCCCACAAAGTACAAGCTACTACTCTTAGACATCTACAATGAAATGTACACCCACAACCATTACTCAGACAGCTGGCGCAACTCCTTTATGCACTTTTTTAAAAAACCTGATGGCTGATCATCTAATTTCTCACCAATCTTACTATGACTGTTGATGAAGCCTTTTTAGATGAAAAAGAAGTTCTCGCTGCTATTCTAGATGTACAGGATGCGCTCAACAATGTCAACCCTGAAATTTGACTTGAGAGACTACCCGGATGAAAATATTATATATAGAAAAAATATAATAAAAAATATATGTTAAAAATTCAAAAATATAGTTTTCCGTATAAAATGATTTATAAAAAATCGTATATCAGTTTTTGCAGATTTTATTATAAAACTTGATATTATCTATTTTATATGTTATTATTAATTTTAAGATAAAAATTATATATTTCAGAATATAATGAAAATATACACATATATATTTTCAATTTTTATGTTATACTTTAAAACATGATAAATTCTAAATATTAAGAAATGACATAATTATTTTATGTATCCATATTATTATTTAAGACATAACGTAAAATTACTCAATTTAATTGTTTTTTTTTATGGTTGAGGTTGCGGTTCAGTTTACGCAACATACTCCCCGTCTACAGCAACGTCCTTGCAGTACTCGTCCACTGGTAGAACAATGAGCTTGGCAATTGGTCTGGTAAGGGTGGTCTTGGATGTCTTTACTGAGACCACCCGGATGAGTCCATCTTGTCAGCTCTTGTCCCAGCTCGTGCTCCGTCGAGCTCACCCGATCCGCTCGCCCTATCCTAGCTCCTTTTACAGCGTTCAACGAATCATCGCTCTTCTTCTCCAACCTGGCCAATGACAGTGGGCCTACTATCACGCTTGGTCTACCGACGCCGGAGACAACGTGTTTGCAGCCATTAACGCGATGTGTTAGAGCCAATTCAGGAAGAACTCCTTGAGATGTTCAATGAAGAAAATGAGCTGGTGTTAGAGCACGTAGATCATCTGGATCGTCGGTGAGCGGCGAGAGCGGTCTAGAATTTCATACCACCTCGATTTGAGCTAGTAGTGTCGTGAAGTCTTCAAAAGTCAGTAAGGTCGTCTTGAGAATTCTTACTAAATGAGTCTTCACCGACTTAACGGCGGCTTCCCACTTTCCACCGAAGTGAGGAGCGCTGGGAGGTGAGTAGATCCATTTTGTTCCCACCTGAGCTAAAGAGCTGACGAGCTGAGCATTTTCTTGTGAGCTTTGCTTGAAGAGAGCTTTCAGGAATAAATCACCACCCTTAAAGTTTACTATCTCTGAAAATATTTTTTTCCGAATAATTTTCCTAAAAACAATTCTAGTATTTATATAATAATTGATAACTTTTTGATAAGTAAGTCGACTTTAGTAAATTATAGTTTCTGTAATTGACTGTAAATAAAAAAAAAGAACATAATATTGCAGCAATTTGATTTAATGCAAGTAGAATAGGTGCATTTTTATTAATTTTACTTTGGCCTCCACACAGATTACCCATTAAAAGAACATCACGTGGAAAAAGAGCTCCAACTAATGATACAGCCATTGCTTGAAATGAGTTGCGACTGTGCTCAGTTTCATATTGTTGTCGGGCAACAAATACTTTGCTCCCTTGACGACCAATTTCAATGATTTTCTCTTTATCTATGCGACTATAATTTAAATTTCCCTGCATCATGTGCAATTATACGTTTCTCATTCCTTTGATATCTTTCCGTAATTCTTTAAGTATTTCATTTACTGTAAATTAAAATTTGTATTTAGATTTTATTCTGAAGTAAAAGTATTGGATCAATACAATGATTGAATGTATTGCATTTACCATGATGATCTTTACTTAATGATGAATTAGGATCAGTTACTGAACTCAAATAAGAATTATTTTGATTGCTAATGACACTGGTATCACGCTTAAATATCCCTGGACAAAATATCTCCGATTATTAAAATGATGGAATTCATAGAACTAATTAATCAGTGACAGACAAAATTTGTTCTTATACAACAAAAGCCTAAAAGAGTACAAAAACCAAAATAGATAGGCCTTTAAATTATGAGCATCAGTATACAGCCAATATTGTTTTAGAGAAGAATAATGAGGTTATCGGAAATCAACAAGAACTCGATGTAAGACTAGATATTCATTTAAAGGTACATTTCCTATTATGATAGGTAATACAGTTACTAAAAAAAATTTTTTTTATACGTAATTCATTTAAGGATAACGCAATGATTATAAATGATGATCAAGGTAGTAATCATCATGATAATAGTGCAATATGTAAGGAACAGCATCATCAAAAAATTGAAAATATAGGAGTATCAAAAAAATATTTTATAAATAATTTGTTAGCAATGACAGTTAAATGGCATTACAAAGCTACTTATAAAATAGCTTTAGAAATGGTTAAAATAGCAAATATTACATCGAAATTACCTAATACCAAGAGCACAAGGTATTACTGGAAAAAATCAATAAATCGATGTTCACAATGTGTATTAAAACATGTTATCTGCATTGAATGTGATATCTATCTATCGTCCAACAAAGAAGTAATACCTAAAAACTGTATGAACTATGTATGTAAAATTAATGATGATCCAAATGAAGAAGAAGTATTCTTGTATCTACCATTAACACACCAACTACAAGACATATTTGAATCAACAGATGCGCATCATCTGTATTTAATAACCGCAATTTAATTAATAAATATGCATTTGAAGATATATATGATGGAAAATTGTACAAACAAATTATTACGAGTGATGAAATATTTTCAGTTATTTTTAGTGTAGATAGAGCATCATGTTTTGACAGTTCACATACCTCAGCCTATCCAGTTCGATAGTTAAACCCTATAGACAGACGAAATAATATTATGCTTTCTAAGATTTGGTTCGGCGAGGAAAAGCCTAAAAATATTCACATGGGTGTTTGTAATTCTGTCACTCGTCCCCTTGTTCAGTGTTCTACACAGTTCAATGGGAAGTATGGATGCAGTTCATGCTTAAACCCGGGAAAGATAGCACTGAAAGGTAGAGGACACATACAAGTATATCCTATCACAAAGGGAAATCCTTTCGTCAAGGGCTTAAGATCCCATAAAGAGTCACTTATTCACATGATGCATAGTGTAGCATTAAGAGTATGTCGGCAATTTGTTGGTCTCTGGTTTGATTCCACATAGTTCTAACAAAACATTTTATTTTGGAAATATTATTGAATCAGTGAATGAATATCTACGTTTCTTTTATCCCACTTCTGTAGTTTCCAGAACACCAAGAAGCTTATCTAATCACGCCTACTGGAAAGCTCATGCATCGGTAATTTTTCTTTCGGCTTACAGTTTGCCAGTTTTAAAAACGTATATTCCGACAGAGTTTGTCAATCATTGGGTACTATTGGTATATGGAATTTCAATTCTTGTTAAAAATTTGATAATGAAGTCCGAATTAATTTATGCTAATAGATGCTTAATGGAATTTATTGATAGGGTTCAAAATACATATAGTGAAGAACATCTTAGTTTCAATGTTTATTCATTAGCCTATCTTAGTACAAGTGTAGAAAACTGGGGGCCCCTTTGGTCCCACAGTACTTTTATTTATGAAAATTTTAATCAAATTTTTGAAAAATTTGTTAAAAGCCCTAAGGGAGTTAATTTGCAAATATGTGACTCATTTCGTTTAAAATCTGTAATTGATAAGTTATTCAATCATTGTAAATTTGATCTCAATCATGATCAATGACATTTTTTATATGATTTATTGAATATAAAATCGGAAATTGTATCTCATGAATATATTCTTGATTTTCAATTCTTAATTGGGAAGCCAATAAAAATTGGTAAATTATCACATAGCTATAATTTAGCATTCAAACGATTAAACAAAATTATTGGCCTCCACACATTCATTTTTTTATACAATAGATGTATTATAAATTGAGAGATCATAACATCTACCCAGTATAAGCGAGAAAAGAAACGTATTAATTACAACGTTTTACAATGAATGGTAAAATCTTCGAAATTAATGACATTGTAGTATTGGAAAAAATATCAAGTCGGAAGGTTTATGTAGTAGGATATTATCATCCATTGAGAAATTCATTATTGATACATAATCGAATTTTTTCTGGTTAAACTCTTGTTATTTATTGTAAAAATATCTTGAAAATGAATGGAAATTATTATTGCATATTTCTTTTCATTTTTATTTCTTCACACCAAATTTTCCATACATTCAAATATACGAATTTATTTAATATTTAGTGTAAATTTTCAACGAACGTTATATTACTGAGTTATTTCTGGTCACTACTCATGCTTTAAATTATTTATACATATTGAAATTCATAGCTGTTTATCTTACTAGAAAAATTTCTATTCACATACATATTTTAGTATATTACCATATATTTTTTAAATAGATATTTTTTCTAATAAAAAAATATGTATGGGGAAATAGATTATTTTAATAACTTTTTTATGTATATTTTTTCATATTTATTCCATTATAAAGAAAAAATATATAAAAAAATATAATTACTTTTGCCACTTATATTACCTCATATTAAAAATATATTATTTCATTAATTTTATGACCTATGAGCGAATAGAGTTCTCCAACTCACTAAAACATGAACATAGAATCGCCTACAAAGGCGTACTCCAAAGAGGAGTTATCAGTCCTCTCTTTTATCCCATATATGTCGCAAAAGTAGCTGACAACCTCTCAAAGACAGTGCACATCTCACAATTTGCTGACGATCTAGCTGTATACGTTTAAACTCTAACTGCGAACAAGAGTACAGCCAGAATAGAACAAGCTATTAGGACAATCGATGAGAATCTGCTTCTCTAGGGCTCTCACTCATTTCTAATAAAACTCAATTCATGTAGTTCAACAACAAAAATATCTTACCAGGAACCTGCAGGATTAATATTAACGATCAAACTGTTTAATCAGCAGACAGAGTTCAATTTCTATGTATTATTTTTGACTATAAAATGACATCCGCACCTCATACCCACTCTGATAGAATCAGAAGCCTGCGATCTTTAAACATAATTCTATTTCTATACGGAACATGGTGGGGAGCTAATCCTGAGACATTGACCACGCTATATAAAAGCTGTACTCGCTCTATTATCGACTACAGAGAATAGTTTATCTACTAGCCAAAGGCGAAGACCTCGTGCCAGCTACTCGACCGAATACAAATTACTGCCATAAGAACAGCACCAAGATATAGAAAAAGCATTTCAACGAACAAACTGATTACTGAGTCCAAACTACTAGATCACGCAAAATACCTAGGCAACTGTTCCTTGACGAAAACGTCATCCACCACTAATAATCTAACCAATAAAAATGTCTACAGTTACCACAACATATGCAAAAAAAAAATAGAAAAAAATTCAAACCCTTAGCATGTGTGTCACTCAATCAATGACAAGGAAAAAGAAAATCACCAAATCTTCATCCTATACTCTGTATACACATGATTACTCTATTTCAGCTCTATATATACCTGTTCAGTTGTCTATTGGTGCTCTTAGAGAAACAAGAAAACCAAACGCTCTATTCATTAAATTTGTACTGTTTGATAGTTATTTATTATAAATAAAAGTTGTCATATGACTACTGTCAGCATCGAATTCAATATGGTGGACCACCCATTATTCCATTTTGCTAGAGTTTTAATCTAATTTTAGAGAAATAAACCCTGTAGCACCTATTTCTTTTATGCATGAATAGAAAAACGTTCGAAGTTTATAAAAGTATGTTTTTTTTACAAAAATGGATGAAACATACCAAATTTTGTAATTTAATTCCGATTTCAAGTACTTTCGGTACAAATAACACGTAGTTTAATCAGCCTATTAATTTCAATTGTTTTATAAAATATATCAGAAACGGTATATTTTTTGATGGAAACCAATAAAGTATTATTTACTTTATTATATATTTCAAATTCAAGCTTTAAAAGGGAAATTTATAAAAGTGGCATACATCCTTAATTGACGATGACAGGCGTGACTGTACATCGCTAGAAGGATTAATTTAGAAGGGATAAATAAGATAGTGTAAGATTAAAAAGTAAAATAGAGGCTATTGTTCAAAAATAATATTATTATTAATAATTCCAAAACAGTTGTATTTTATTTCTTATTTAAAATTTTCAGTAAATAAAAGTTATTTCATAATATAACCTAAGATTTGATTATGTTATACCGTGGTTCTACCTTATACCCCGAGTTCAATCACATAGTATTAACATAAGAAATAAATATTTGATAGCAGCTAAGAAATCATTTATTTAAGCCAAAGAAATTTGCTCTAATAATTTTTAAATAGTAATAGAAAAAGAAATTTCCAATAGTATTTTATATGTAATTATTTGCCTAATTATTAAAATTAACTAAAATCTACAATTATAAATGAAAACAATAGAATTTAATATTAATTAAATAAAACGTTAAGAATTTTATAATTTTCTAGAAATATTTGTTAATTGTTTTAAATAAAAAGATATTTTTTAATTTATTGAATTAACGACACAGGCGTTTATCGTGACCCTGCTTAAATACCAGTGCCATTCATGATTAAAAATGTATAATTACATTTGCATAAAAAATAATTTGCTATGGGCACATGTATATGTTGTAGCCATCATGCAGCGTTTCTAAGCAATGGCATCAAACATTGCCATGTGCTGCACGTGGCGTGGAGCATTGAATATATCTATCTTTTTTGAATTATCAAATTATAATTAAATTATTAAATTATTATATTTCAAATCCTTTACCCTCACGCAACGCTACGCGGCTATCTCCACTCCCTGTGAAACCGCTTCGTCTGACACAAATTCATCCCTACTTTGTGGTGGGGATGAGAGTGGGGTCCGCCAAAGTGGCCACATTCTACTGCTGACCTCCGTACATCCGTACATACTTACATACGTACGTACACACGTACATACACACATCATTCTAAAAATTGGTCGGTGTGCTTGCATATATCTTGAAACGTGGAGGTGTGATGAAACTTTATATTTCACCAATCAACCTAATCTCAATAACTTCCTAATGGGAAGTTGAAAATGTTTCGTGGAGAAAACTCGGATGAATTGCATAACTTTCGTTTTCAATTTTCTCTACCAAGTTTAATTATTCAAAAAAATCCACATGAATAATAAGAAGCTCATGTCCTTTTTGTTATTTCCCTGTTCATGTCTGCAACATTCTATCAAAATCGGTTAAGCTCATTCCGAGATTATCGCAGACAGACGCTAACACTCTAAATATACTAATACAGAATTCAACAAAAAAAATATCTTTCAATAGAATGTAACGATTAAATTTATTGTACATACTGAAAAAGTTGATAATTCCTACAATTTAGATGTCAAATATTCCTTTTTTTTAATCGTATCGACTTTGTTTTTAGATTTGAATGTTTTTTTTCTATCGATGGATATCAATGATTATCAATCTAAATAAAACTAAAATCTATCTAAATCAATTTAAAATCAATCTAAAAATATACTTTCCAACCGTCCTTGGCATTTAGTGACAGTCATACGAGCACTAAACATAATTTCCTAACTAAACTATCAGGCTCATATAAAAGTGACGCGTTCCAGATACTCAAGTGACCCCAGTGAATATTTTTTTTGTCAGATTTAACATAAAAAAAAAGTCACCAAACTCCCGCTTATACGTATATATATATATATATATAAATATATGTGTATATGTATGTCCAGTGACTAGTACAGGAACATGATTTATGTCCAACGTATAATTTGAGAACAAGTGCATAGATTGAGGTCATTCTTCAAACTATTCTTGTATTTAATGTCTAGATTGAGGACTTTTCAAAATTTTATCAACGGACACGTTTATTTTGAAATTGGGACGTGGCCAATTGAAACAATTGGCCACGTCCCTTGAACCGAATTTCAAGTCAAAAGAATCTTTTTTCTTTTAAAGTACAACTTTTATTTATAACTTCACGTTTCATGAAGATTGTTACCGTTTCCGTTTTTCATAGTTCGAGCGTGGCATTCTTGTACCAAATGATTATCGTGTTAACGACTGCTTGTCCTTTGGCCTCGAAGGCTCTGTTGGAGTTCCCATCTATTTCCACGATTAGATCGTCTGCGTATGCCGCATAACGTTTGCCATGCTCCGTTTGGTTAAGCGTTCTGAGGAGGTCGTCAAACATAATGTTTCCGCAAAGTGGGCCAAGCACGGATCCCTGAGGGCATCTACGCGTGGCTGTCATTGCAACAGAGACAGTTTCCTAAGATAAGCTAACTGATCGGTTTTTGAAATAATCCTGCATAACATTGTAGATGTTTTTAGGGCAATTTCGTGAGTTTAGACGCCGAGGGACAAGCATTCATTAAAGAGTGCCAGGAATTTTTCTGCGAAACACGCAATTGCACGTTTGACAACCTCCACTTCTAGAAGGTCTAGCCCTGGGGCCTGTCCGTTTTTAAGTGTTCCAACGACTTGTTCGAGTTCTTTTTATTAAATGGTTCTGTATTTTTTGTATTAGGTAGATTAAGAGCATTTATCTTTATCCTGCTCTGCTTATCTATATTCTATTCAGGATAGTCGTCCACTACGTGGACTACCATCAATCGCTCAGCTGTCTCTTTGAAGTCAAGGGTTTCACCACCTTCTTCATTGTGGAGAGCATTCATGACCTTTTCGGTTCTCATTTTGTCTGACACCAGTTTATATACCACGTCTCATTGTTCCTCGTTTCCATGTGTAGTAACGAATTTTCTTCCAGCTCTTTATCATCGCCTGTTTTATTGCCCTTGAGTACTCTCTTACCTGCTCGCGGTAGCGAAGCCTTGCTGCAGTTATTTGGTGTGCATCTGCACCAGATTTTCTAATGCGTTGGTATCTATGTCGCAGTGTGTATACTTTACGTTTAAATCGTGATCATTTTCTATTTCATTAGGAATTCGCTTTTCTGGGTGCCTGTCCACGTAGCATGGATTTTTCGCATAGTTCAACTAGCTCTTTTGCAAGGGTGTCGATAAATATGTCGATGCTCGTTGGGGAGCCCGGTGGTTGACTGGCGGATAGTGTGCTTTCCAGCTCGGGTTTCAACTTGCTGAAAGCTTCGCAATCGGCTGCTTTGATATTAAAGCGTCAGGTCACCTCCGCGTAAGTCTTGCTCTGTACCTCGTTTCGGACTAATTGGATCCCCACGGCCGAATGGTCCGATTTCTGAATCCACTCGGGTTCAATTGCTTATTTGGTTAGGTACTGCGACAGCCCTTGAGTTGCCGCAGTTACGTCAATGAATGTTTCACTTCGTGAGAAGCTAAATGTGGGACCTGTTTCAATGTTGTTGAGAACCTCCAAACTAAATTCAGAGAAGAAGTTGGCAAGTTTTCCTCCTCTGGTGTCGAAGTCGGTAACCACAGGGGTTATCGGGCGTTTGCATCCATGCAAATGAGAACTTGTTTGCCGTTGAGAGTTGTTAGGACCTTTTTAAGATATTCAATATGAACTTCGATTAGGTCGTTGTGTTGAAAGTAATGAGATAGCATAAAATGAATAACCAAGCCCTTCAATAAGAGCACATGTGCAGTGCACATTGCTTAAATTCGTCAATATAGAGAATTTTAAGATTAGGGTTAACTACGACAATAGCTGATTTTGGTTTCTCTTGTTTATGGGTTTTTGAGGCGACGAGGGCTTGGCTGAATCCTCTAACTGCGCAGCTTCGTGAGTTGGCATTCGTGGAGTAGTGCTTCTGTAACAAAAGCTTTAGATGCTTTTCTTTCACAAGCGCATACGCTTCTTTTCTTGAATTAAAGTTGAGGTTAAGGTTTATTTGAAGAATATGGAGTTCATCTGCTGCCCTGACACTGGCACTTCCTACAAAATATTAGGATGGATTTTGGTTTTTTTACACACACCGTGTTATTGTTCGCTTCGCTTATGTCGATTGTATTGGTATTATTATCATCATTATCAACGCCGCTATCTATATTGACAGTGTCAGGCGTATCCACCACTGCAGAGTGCCGTTGCCGAGCCCTGGTTGTGGCCCTTTAATGCGAGAGTTCAAAGGATACGGTATCTATACTAATCATGCGAGGTTCGGGGAGGGTCCACATTTTTGGTCTGTAGAGGTTCACTGAGCAATTGCGAATTCGCAGGGTTTTCCTTATTAGACCTCCTCGAGAGTATAATTTCGTTAGTATAATAGTGCATGTTTTTAACTGAGTAGAATCATATCACGACGCGTGGTCAGGTTTGTGTACTAGCTGTTAGCGAGGTTGCCAGAAGGCAACACGTGCAAGGCCAACTGGGCACCCTGTCGAACGTTTCAGGTCTCAGTGGATGCTGAGGTTTTCAAGTTCTTGGGTCGTCTTCTTAATCCACCCTGGTTGTTGGTATGGATTCCAGTTGTCTCTTTTGGTAGCCTTTCTGGCCTCACGCGTAAATGATGGCCTTGCCGCAAAATTCGAGTGGGGCCGGTTTTACTTCCGGATATTTTCTTGAGTACGCTCGATTCCCTATTTGAATTTTTGCCTTAAGGGTGGCAGTCCCTGTGATACACGTTGCATAGAGATAGTATTGTTTCTGAAAAATATATTGCTCTACGGCGATTAGAGTATGTGCATTTGTTTAGAAATGTTATATGTTGTGCATTAGTATAGTTTTAGCAGTATGTATAATAATAGTAAGAAATAGAGTGTAATTGATTAGCCTCAACGTTTTAATGGCGTAGTAGCCTTCAATTTTGCTTTTTGTGCTTTCGATGCTTCAGAGCTTCTTATGTTGAAATGTGGCCACCCTCTTTGCCAGAGTCAAGTATCATGGCAAAATTTTGAAATTATCTGTTAATATTAGTCCAGTCAAGCTTATTCTTAAGAAGGTGGAACTTATTTTCGAGGTCATTTTTTACCGCCGTATGGTAGAGAATTTTATGGAGAATAACATATCCAATTTGTGATTGAAAACAATTCGCGCCTCAATTGTTTATTTATCAATAAACACTCAAACGTTGATTTTTAGACGGATAATAAATGTTCCATTCAAAATTATATATATATATATTCGTAGAGGTCAGGAAAAAACGATTGAGTGAGGGCTATTTTCAAGTGTTTGACGATACTTCAAATTTTTGCAATTAATTTCTTAAATAACGTCGCGTCCAGTGGTTTGTGCTGCATGCGGAATTTGTGCGCATCCACCATGTTCAAATCTCATTCGGTGGGCGGAAATGCATTCAAACTCGAGCGCTGATGAATTTTATGTGAATAAATAATTAACTCTTTTTGTATAATGAACTACTGCATAATATATAAACTATTTATAAGATTCTACACTAATTTTTTATTCTGAATATCTAATTTTTGTTAAATTACAGGAATAAATTATGCATTTATCGTTATAAATATTGTAAAATATGCGTGTGTGTCCATCTATTGATAAATTGACAAACGACAGTTTGTTAGTTAACGACGATTGCTTGACGATTAGATTGTTTATAGTAACGAGGGGAGAGTTTGTTTATCTCCTGTTTGTGACTGAGACTAGCACAGATTAGACGTCATATTAGATTCTGTATTTTGAATCTGTCATTTTAATAAACTTTCTTTCTTAATATAAGTTGTCTTGATCTTATATTTTACATTTGGTGTCAGAAGTGATTCATCTCAAGTGACGAATTAATTTGTAGTGAATTAGTTATTGTATTAGTGAAATTTTTAAAGTTTTTGGAGAATCGCCAAGAACACCAAATCGCCGTCAAACGTGGAGGGAAACTCGGAGGACGCGATTTGAAGATTGCATTGATGATGATAATTTTTTATCATCAAATGGTGGATTATTAGCATTAGAAATGCGGATGAATCGATTGGAAGAGCAGCTTTCTCAAAACAAATTGCAGATGAATGCATTATTACAAAACTTCATGGGAGAGATAAGATCTTTCTTTTTTATCTCTAATAATAATATAATACTAATAATAACGATAATACTAATAATAACGATAATACTAATAATAATAATAATAATTCGAGTAATAATAATAATATAAATCAAAATTTAATTATTAATAGTAATAATTCTTCAGGAATTGTTGATCCAAACATTCCTTCACATTTAATTGAATCGGTCTCTTCATCTTCCGTCGGAAATTCGTTAAATTTCGCGAAACCGGCAAAATATGATGGTTCTCAGACGTGGGAGAGTTACTCACGTCAATTTAAGACCATCAGTCGTTCACATAATTGGTCGAATGACGTTAAAGCTTTAATTTTAGTGTCCTGTTTGAAGCACAAAGCTCAGGAAATTTTAGAAAATTTGAGTTTAGAGGATTTGAAGAATTTTTCTATTTTATCGAAATCGTTAGAAAATCGTTTTGGTGAAGCTCAATTTTCCAGAGCTTACTTCAGTCGTTTCCAAGCTAGAAAACAAAATAAAAACGAAAGATTGACTGATTTTTCCAATGATTTGGATAAGTTAGTCAAATATGCGTATCCTGGAGTTTTTGGCGAACATAGAGAGCGAATGGCCGGATTGCAATCTATTGCAGGATTGCATAATCCGAAGTTACAATATTCTTTACGGTCTAAAAGGATAGAATTTCTTCAATCGGCAACTCAACGAGCAGTTGAATTAGAGTCGATTAATAAGTTATGTATTGGAAATCAAGAAATTAATAAAAATGATCAACTTGATAAAAATAATGATCATAAAAATGATAAAACTTCGAATTTTAATAGAAAATTTAATAATAATAATTTTAGAAATAATAAAAGAAATTTCCAAAATAATCATTTTAATTTTTCTGAAAAGAATTTCAGGACATTTGATAATGGAAATTCTTCTTAAGGTTTTTAGTGTTGGGTTTGTGGACAGAAAGGTCATTCAAAAAAATAATTGTAAAGTTCTTCAAGCTGTTCAAGCTAGTTTGACAAATAATTCCCAAAACAACAACAATTCTTCAAATGAAAATTCTTCCAAAAAAAAATTTCGTCAGAATTGAGTCATCATTTAGTTAGCTCTTCAAAGATTCTTCAGGATTCAGATTCTTTATTTGAACCTTTACTGATACTTAAAGGTGATATAAATGGTAAAAAATGTGGCATGTTAGTCGATACTGCTGCTGATATTACGGTTGTTAATTCTTCTGCCTTTAATAAGAACTCATTTAGAGCAAATAATTCTTCTCTTTCTATTTTTACAGGTTTTGGTGATCAATTTGATTTTGATTTTCTTGAGACTGTAGAAATTAAAATTTCAAATATCAGGATAAGTTTAGAGGTTGTCTTTGCTCAAATTTATGAAGAATGTATATTGGGAATAGATTTCTTGGTTAAATCAGGTTTGTTTGGTGAATTTAGAGAAATTCTTCATAGAAAATTTCTTTCTAATAATAAAGTTATTTCAATTAATAAGGTTTCTCTTGATTTAAATGTTCTTCCTGAATTTGTTTAAGATTTATTCCAAAGATCTTCGAAGTTATTGAATGAGACAAATGGTTTACGTTTTAAAACATTACTCTTAAAAAATATAAATATATCTTCAAAAAATTCGTTTGATATTGGGAAGTGTAAAATTTTACAACATAAGATTAATGTTGGAAATGCTCTTTCTATTAAACAAGGTCCACGTCGTATTCCTTCGCATTATAGGGAAAAAGTTGATACTGTTATAGAAGAAATGAAACAACAGGATGCAATTGAACCTTGTTATGGTCCATGGGCTTCTCCTGTTGTTTTCGTTGCTTAAAAAGCTGGTGAAATTAGATTTTGTGTTGATTATCGCAAATTAAATGATGTTACAGTTAAGGATTCCACTCTAATTCCTCATCAAGAAGATATTTTGAATATAGTTCTTGGTGCTCAATGGTTTTCCACCATTGGTCTAAAAAGTGGTTATTGGCAAGTTGAAGTTGCTCCTGAAGATGGTGAGAAAACAGCTTTTTGTATTGAAAGTGAACTTTGGCAATTCAAAGTTCTTCCTTTTAGTTTATGTAATGCTCCTGCCACCTTTGTAAAACTTCTGAACATAGTTTTACAAGGTCTCATCGGCAAAATTTGTTTAGTATATTTAGATGATATTATTATTTTCAGTAAGAGTCTTGATGAACATTTTATTCATCTTCAAAATGTTTTCCAAAGACTTTTACAATCAGGACTTAAAATCAATGCTAAGAAATGTATATTTTTCCAAAAAGAGGTTGTCATTTTAGGCCATATTGTTTCAAGTGAAGGATTAAAAAGTTGTTCTGAAATGATTTCTGCCGTTATTAATTGGCCTATTGCGAAAAATAAAACTGAACTTAGACATTTTCTTGGACTTTGCTCATATTATCGGAAATTTATCAAAGATTTTGCTACTTTAGCAAAACCTCTTTATTTAATTAGTGAAGAGAAAAGAGATTTTATTTGGGATGATATTGCTCTTCAAACTTTTCAAAAATTGGAACAAATTTTAACTACTACACCTATTTTAGGTTATCCTGATCCTAATTATCCATTTATTCTTGATACTGATGCTTCTGATGTTGGATTAGGAGCTGGTTTATCACAAAAATTCCAATTGATAAAAATTGTGAAATTATTCATCAAGAAAAAGTTATTGTATATTTTAGTAAGACTTTAAACAGTCGTGAATGGAATTATTGTGTTACTAGAAAAGAATTATTAGCTGTTGTTATTTCGGTTGAACATTTTCGTCATTTTCCTTTCGGTAAACGATTTACGATCAGTACTGATTATGCTACTCTTAGTTGGTTACTTTCTTTTAAGAATCCCAAAGATCAAGTTGCTCGGTGGTTAGAAATTTTATTCCAATATGACTTTGAGATTCATCATAGACCAGGTCAAAGTCATGGTAATGCTGATGCTTTATTTCGGCGTCCATGTGACTGTAAGAAATGTCTGAAAATGGATGCTAATGAAAAATGTTTCTTTAATAAAAATATTTTCCGTACTATTCGTGAAATTAATAGTGATTCAGATTGGATTAAATTTCAGAATGATGATAGTATTTTGAATATAATAATTAAATTCAAAAAGGAAAGTAAAATTCCTGAATTTAGTGATATTTCTCATTTAGATCCCACTTTCAAACTTTATTTACTTTATTGGAATTCTTTAGAATTGAAAAATGGCATTTTAGTTAAACGTTGGGAAGCTCCTAATCTTTCTTATATTGTTTTTCAGGTTGTTGTTCCTCGAGCTAAAGTTAATGAAATAATTTCTGAAGCTCATAACTCTCCTTCTGGTGGACATTTTGGTATTAATCAGACAATTTCTAAAATTCGTCAAATATTTTTCTGGTCTACTCTTAAACAAGATGTTGTTATTTGGTGTAAGAAGTGTAAGGTTTGTATTGCTAAAAAAGGTCCTCATAAAAAATAATGTGGTTCTCTTCGAATTTATAATGTTGGTTCTCCTTTTGAAAGAGTTGCAATCGATATTCTTGGTCCTCTCACTAAAACTTCTTCTGAAAATAAATTTCTTTTAGTTGTTACTGATTAATTTAATAGATGGCCTGAAACAATTCCTGTTCCTAATCATCAAGCTTCTACTATTGCTGAAGCTCTAGTTTCTCAAATATTTCATAGATATGGTGTTCCTTTAGAAATTCATTCTGATCAAGGTAGAGAATTTGGATCAGAAATCTTCAAACAGGTTATGAATCTTTTTGAAATCAAAAAGACTAGAACTACACCTCTTCATCCTTAATCTAATGGTTTAGTTTAAAGGTTGCATAGGACTATTCTTCAATATTTATCAAAATTTATTAATAAAAATCAAAAAGATTGGGATCGTTGGATTTCTCTATTTTTGTTAGCCTATCGTTCTTCTAGACATGAGACTACAGAATTTTCTCCAGCATTGTTAATGTTAGGTTGTGAATTAAGGTTACCTTTAGATTTTCTTCGTGGAATTTCTCCTTCAGAAAACATTTCTGAAAATAACCCTACAGGTGAATATGTTTTTGATCTTCGAGAAAAATTACAATTTACTTATGATTATGTACGTCGCTATTTAGAAAATGAATCAGGCAAACTTAAATCCACTTATGATTTGAAATCTAATATTCTTTCATTTGACGTAGGTCAGAAGGTTTGGTTTTATTTTTCTAAAAGAGTTAAAGGGAAATGTCCTAAACTTCAATCAGATTGGGAAGGTCCATATATTATTAAAAATAAATTAAATCATGTTGTTTTTAGAATTCAGAAAATTCCTAATGGTCGTTTGAAAGTTGTTTTTATGAATAGACTCGCTTCTTATGATGATGATCAATTATTTTGACTCTTTTGGGATATAAACTATTGGAGTCATTGTGCCGGAATCCTTTTCTTCATTATTTGGCCAAGGTGAAGCAAAGTGAGGTACTAGATGTCCATGGTATCCTACTTGTTCGGATAGTATGCGTAACTGTGAGCCCAATTTTTAATAATTTAGTTTGCACAGTGAGCAGAGGCTATTGAACTTATTTTTGAAAATTCCTTGCAAGGTGAATCATTTGTGATTATTATTATTGAGATTTGAAGAGTCTGATTTCATAGATAGGATGCGTTGTCGGTAATTTGTTTGAAGAAATATACTCCAAGAAGTGAGACCATTCAATTAAATAAAAAGGAATTTCAATTCAATTAAAAAAATTATTAATTACTTTAATGCTGCAGTAATTTTTAAAAAAATCTGTTTAGATCTCCCTTGATATGACTTCCCAGATTCTTGGCATTTCCAACTCTTATAGATTTTCATTTCGTTTCTGGATTCTTTTCAATGGAAAAGGAGGAAGGAAAAGAAGAATTAATTATTTTAAAATTTTGACTGACGGACTTTTAATTTTTAAGATCTTTGAATTGTATAAAGTCACGTTTTTAGTTAGTTTAGATTATTTTGGCCTGTTTTAGAGGTTTTTACCCGCCGCAGGATTTTCCCCTCCATAATAATTTGTTTTATTTATTTTTATGCAGGCAGCGTTGGGAAGCGGCAATATTGAAATCTAGGCTGAAGAATGATTGAATTTATTGTTTAAAATTTTTAATGAACAATTTAATTTAGATTTTGAATGTTCATTTTATTTCAGCATAATCCAATATTTTTACCCAACAGTTGGATATTGCCAGGAGGCAATTTTTAGAAGATCGGGAGAAGTGTAAAATATGCATGTGTGTCCATCTATTGATAGATTGACAAACGACAGTTCGTTAGTTAACGATGATTGCTTGGCGATTAGATTGTTTATAGCAACGAGGGGAGAGTTTGTTTATCTCCTGTTTGTGACTGAGACTAGCACAGATTAGACGTCATATTAGATTCTGTATTTTGAATCTGTCATTTTAATAAACTTTCTTTCTTAATATAAGTTGTCTTGATCTTATATTTTACAATATTTTTAGTTATGAAAATCATCTGAATAATAATATTTAAGAAATTACACAAAATTTCCGGGTTAAAAATATAATTTATTGCATACATAATGATTATGTAATAAACGAAAATAATAATAATAATAGTAATATTATGAATAAGTAATAGAATTAAAACTATGATAATCTCACTACTTAAAATTAATGTAGTAGTGAATAAAGTTTTCTTAAAAATGTAATCGCACTGATCGATAATATCTGAAATATCTCAATTCGTTTTTACGTCCCATAGCATTGATATGTTTTCTTTTGTTTGTTTTGTTTTTTATTCTGTACCATTTATAGTTTTATATCCTAGGATTTCCTCAAAGCTTTTGTTTCAAGCCACATTTTATTATTCGCTTTTATCTAGAACATTATTTTATTAAAAGTTTGGTGTGTTCAATTGAGTTTTGGTTATTTAATTTTTTAATTACTTACTGCATCTCTTACTACATCTCATTCTTTTATGGTGGTAGAGTTGACAAATTATAGCACTTTATGTGCTCTATGCAATAATACTTTATTAACAGGTGCAACAAGAAAAGTGATGGAAAAAGGTCTCAAATTGTTAATTAAAAGCAGCAAAACTCGCCAAGATGGTATGTCTGAGAAATTTGCTAACAATACTATGGAGGAATTCCATATCAAATGTTATCTCAGTTACATCTCGAAATCTAGCGCTTTTGCTGTCCAGAAATAGAAATCATTAAAAGTTTCTGCTGAAACCTCGGAAAATTTTAAATTTGATTCTTCATCCAATTGTTTTATTTGTGGTTAACCATGTCCAATGAAACATGAACAACTAAAACCTAGTATTTAAAGACGCAATATTTGTGAGGTAAATAGACGGTTTGAAATAGTAGAAAGATTAAGAACTGCTGCTGAAGCAATAAAAGACGACATTCGTCGAATTGTTAAAGATCGTCTATATAATGGCATCTTGTGGAAAAAAAGCAGTTTATCATTATCCGTGTGTACAAGACTTTTTGAAGCGAACTCCGAAAATGCATGAACCAGCTGGTAGACTTGCTTGTGAAGAATATGCAATCAGTTTTAAAGCAATTCGTAAAAAATAGAGAATTACGTAGAGTGTTAATTTCTTATTGATGACCTTTACAACACAATGGGCATGAGTGCTCCAAGTGCAATATATTTTTAAAAAATGTTGATTGACCGTTACAGAGATAATATAGTATTTTCAACTTCAGAATCAAAAAAATGTGTGGTTCGTAATCATTTAATGTCATAATCAATCTAAATTAATGAGAATATTATACTACCAATGAGTACATAATTTTTAATACTGATCATAAATTTAATCCATGCAAATGAATGTATTTTAATAAATTTTTTTTGTAACAGTGATTAATTCAATTTTCATATCATAAATTTATGAGTTAATGCATAAGTTACATTAGAATATACATTGAGTTACTTCCCAAATCATAATTTTTGATATTTCTCCAATTTATTCTTCAGGTTACGTTAAGCGGAGCTGCTGATAAAATTTTGATAGATCACTATTTACTAGAGTCAATAGAAAGTAAAGAGAATAAATGACGTGTAGCTGTTGTAAATACTGCCAATATTATCCTTGAATGTATGAGAAAACAAGCATATGAAACTCAGTGTTATCCAGCTCCATCTAATTTTGACAGTGATGTCCACAATGATATTCTCGAGATTTTACCCTTTTTTTTTACTACAATCTTAACACCAAGGAACAATTTCCTGAGAAACATTAATGGAAATGCACAATTACATGGTAATGATAACGGAAAATCAAAACATCGAGTTCAAGAATCAATTCTGACAAAAATGACAGCTCTATCGCATGCTATTGTAAATACTATTCGGCCAGATTCATTTATTTTGACCGTTTCACTTAGTTTATCAGTACACTTACATCGTAAATTTTCATCAAAAACATTGATATACATTATAACGCGTTTGGGATTCTGCTTATCGTACACTGATGCCTTATTATATGAAGCTTATTGCATTTCTGCAATTGACCAGCATACCGAAGATACTACAGAAGATGTCTGTAATAGTTCCAATCAATTTATTTTTGATAATGTGGACTTGACGTTCAAACTTTAGATGGCCATGATACTTTTCATTGTTTAGGTGGAATTAAAACTGTTTCACATTCATCATCTGTACAGAAACTCCCATCTATTCCAGAATTATCTACTTTATCATGAGTATTAAAGGTACTACTAAAAAGTGAAATTCCAATGGGACTATTTCAGCGCAAACCTAATAAGTCTTTAGCGAATATTCTGATGGAAGATCTTTTTAAACTGCGTGTATTCAAAAATAAAACTATATTCTTCTCACCATCAGAAATATCGAGGATATCAGGCCATAGTTTAGCATTAGATAATCATTCTTCGTGGACCAGATTTATGGAAATGTACACTAAATCATTAGATTTTGAGACATCGGAGATTTTTTATCTGCCTTTCATTAATTTGAAAGCTACTTCTGACAATGCACTGAACTCAGCATTGCATTATGCAAGTAAAGACGTTAAAAAATTAAAACAAGGAACTGCCTTTGTAACGTTTGATGTTACCTTGTAAATAACATTATGAGTGATAGTGGATTAATAGAACTCTGGGCAACTGTTTACGCTGAAGAATCTATAAAAATGATGATAAACGGTTACAATTATTCTAGAGCATAAAAAGCACACTTCTTAATACAAGCTGCTTTACTTGTCATAGCAATGAATGAATCTACAATTACCCAAAGTGAAAAAGAAGAAATGCGAATTTATTTAACAGAATCAGCTAAAAATAAAAAAAAATCATTTTCTACGATGTTATAAGCTCATATTATTTCAATTCCTATGGAAAAGATGATTGATTGCCCCTATAGAATAGCAGAAAAGGAGAAGACCGCCAAATTTTGGACTCAGTACTTTACGATGATATCTTTGTTGCGTTCTTTGATATTTGCTGAAAGGTCAGGAGATTGGGAAATCCACATATGAACAATACAGCAAATGCTGCCATATTTTCACAGTGGTGGTCGTTTCCCATATGCTAAGTCACTGCATCTCTACATACAAGCTATGGTCAACTTGAAACAAAAAATGGGAAGTAATGCTCAAAAAGTACTAAATGAGGAACTACAGGTTCTGAAACATAGAATTTTAGATCACTCTAGTGAATTATACATATCTGAGGAGACAAAGCTTAAGGAAAGAATTCATGGTACGAGAGAGTTTGAATTATTTACTAAAAGTGGATTTTTCACTACACGTAGGAGTAAAAAATTTTTATGTGGTGTATCGACAGACTTGACAATTAAACAAACACTAATGAGGCCAATGAAAGTCGCAGGTGGCTTTACTCATGACCGTGGTACTTTTCCTTATGTTACAACGAGTTAGGCACTCTTTTTGCCAACTGCGTAGATGTTTGCATTACACGAGAGGAATTTACTGGGATCTGATCTGAAAGTATTGAATAGCATAAGGATTTACGCCCAACCAATATTCAAAAAGATAGAATTCATCTAAATGCATTTATTTCTTAGTTTCACGATCATTTATGTTTTTTACGGTTTGAACTCGTTAAATCACTTGCTACAGGTGTTGTTGGTGATTCCAAAGTTAACTGTCAAATGCTGAAGTTGTAGGTTTACAGTCCTGTTACGTCCCGTAACTGAATAGCGGTCTCTTAGTTTAAGTAGAGTAAAAGAACTTTACCTACTTTCATGGGAGTGGGGACCTTGCTTTCGTTGGTGATGTTGAAGGAGATTGAGAAATCATTGATTCGTTTTAGACGCAAATAAGGCTAATATTACAACAATGAACTGGACTACATCAATATCGAGCAAAACAAGATTCTGGAATAAATAATAATAAATAAATTACTCACGCTGATGTCTTTGCTGACACCAAATAAATACTTTTATTGCGTTCATTTTTTTGATTATAATGGTTTTCGATTATAGTTTCTAAAGCTGATTACAAATATGTAGAATTTCGAATATATATATAATAAATAAATGTCTATATATATAGATATATATATATATATATGTACAAAGTGTTTTTTGATGGCATTATAAAAATACAATGGTTATTTGGCGGACTTTTGTATTCTTTAAGGACTGTCTTCAAATTATTTCCATGCTAAAAGTATTTTTTGAAGACAAGTCTCCAAGATATCTATTCAATAAACACATATACAAATGTATATACTTCTGAAGCAATATTTAGTTTGAGATATGGATTTTTTTAATTTTTTGATAATTAGTTGTTTATTTATATAATGAATGTTTGAATTCATATTCGATTGCGAACAACTATTTATCATTACTCAATGTTCTGACGTTCAGTCTCAATAATATTTGAAAAAGACAATTCAACTACATTGAGATATTGAGTTAGAATGTCTGTTTGATTTATGATATTATTTACCACATTAAAAAGATTTTTTTACTCATTATAGATGAGAGAAAAAAATCAGTGCATATTTTAACAAATAGAATGAAAAACATCTATTGAAAAAATTAATTCCAATGAAGTACACATTTCGTACAGCTATAGAGATTTTGAAAACAAATGAATCGCCTAAGCGCTCAGTATCTTGATATCGACGCTACATCAAGTATGTTGGAGGCCTCGGATTGTGTATGTTGTTAGAAAATTTGCAGAATTCGCGCTCGAGCTATATTCCAACGTATTTTATCTTCAACGGTCATTTTTAACGTTCAGTTTTCTTTGTAAAGTGAATGAGAGAGGATCGTTATTACTAATCATTTATTTTCCATAATATCTTATATTGTGCATCGTGTGCTGGAGAGAATCGTCCTTTAACACTAAAAAAAGGTATGTAATGTTTTTGAAGATAAACTAAACTGGTTTAAAAATATATGAAGAGTCCGATTTCTTTTTTTTACGGGGATATCAGTGAATAAAAATCAAGTTGAAATATTATGGCCAAAATGTTCTAGTCGATTTGATTCTAAAAAAGTTTTATTATTTAATATGAAATCTTTATTTGTTATAAATTAATAGATACAAGAAGTTTTATGAATAAGTATTAGTTGCTTTGAGTGAATATTATTTAATAATAGATTGACATATTATTGATAAGAAGTTTTGACCGGTTTATTTGAATCTACTGTAATACAATGTTATATATTAAGAAACTCTTTCATCAATGAGTTATTTTTTTTTTTTGTTTTTTTTAGTATGAAGGTTCTCAAGATGTTTTCACTTGTTCAATTTGACAATTTTGAGTATGCAGTTCTCCCGTCAAAAAGGGTTAAAATTATACAAGGGGAAAACTGTATTGTAAAATACCCCGGGGAAGCTAAGTACAGTGCTACTATCATACATTCATCAGATAAATAAACATCATTAATAGATAATTATACTAAATAAATATTCTAATCAGTCATAATTTATAAAGTTAGTTTTGTTTTAATTGGATTTTTGGAACAATAATTGTAAAAAAAGAATGTCTTATAACCAAAATTAAGAGAATTTCATCACCTTAACGATTTTGTCAACAGAATCTACGGCTGTTTTGTCAGATTTAAAGAAAAAATTGATGGATGGATATCCTGCAAAAACATCAAATAAAAATATAGATGACAATCCAGAAGAATGTGAGCAGTCGTCGAAGGTCGAAAATATGTCACAAAAACCAACACCAGATCCAAAAGGAGACAAAAACATTATAAATGAAGACGACCATTCACAAAGTGCATCTGGTAAACTTCACGTTTTCTTGTTTAATTATAAATTATTACTACGTGATGAATTAAAATAATTTAGAAGTCTGATTTTTACGACAATCACTGAAGTTTATCTCTTAAATTCGAAATAACGATATTAAAAATATCTATGTAAACATAGATGATAATTAAAGTACAATCAGTTTATTAATTATGTGTACAGAATTCGATGTGTTTAATTAAATTTCTAAAACTATAATTATCATGGTATTTTGATAATGATAATTAAAATCAATGTTTGAACTCAAGTGTTTTTTTTACAGGTTTTCAAGTTGCAAGAGAAATAAAAAAAGAGTCAATAGATAATCATCTTTTAAATACATCAGGAAAAAGTTCAAAAGATTATTCATCAAAAAGTGGATTGTCAAATATAAAGAAAATATTAGAAAAGGGATCGCAAAATTCTAAAGTAAATGATAACATGAAAAGAAAAGCCGATTGTGAAGATGATGCATTTGGTAAATTATATTTTCGGCTTACACTATTAATGATTATTATAAAAACAATAGAAATAATTAAAACTTTTAATTTCATCGATAGTTATTGGAATCTTTTAAATTTATAATTAAAATATTCTTTACTTTTAAAAGTTTGAATAAGATAATAAAAGTACGTCAAATTGATTTAATATATATGGTTAAATATATTTTTAATGAAGTTTTCAGAGTTATAATTGTTGAAATCTTGAAAATAATTGCTAAAGTGTTCGTTTTTTACTTCAAATAACGATATCGAAGATTTTTATAAAAGCATGAATAGTCATTGAAGTATTATGAGTTTATTAATAATCTGTATACAATTGATTTCTATAAAATAGTGACACTATCATTATCACGGTAATATTTTGGTAATCATGATTGAAATCAATATTTTGACTCAAGTGATTTTTTTTACAGATTCTCAAGTTGCAAAAAGAATAAAAAAAAAGTTAATAGATGATCATTTTGCAAAAACATCAGGTGAAAATTCAGAAAACAATCGATCAGAATGTGAGCTGATAGAATCCTTCCATTTGAATCAGACATGAAATTATCGTACGATCATTTGAAAAAAGAATCAAGCCAATGTCTTAACATATTAGATAAAAAATTTGATAAAAATGCATGAATACTTCTGAATCAATCAACGTTAATATCTATTCAAATCTTTAATCGACGTAGACGTGGAGAGATCAAACGCTTAAAGCTTATAAATTATAAGAATAAACAAACATTAGCAGACAATCTTGATACAAGCCAATATGACAATTTGTCAGACATTTCGTTAAATTTTGCGAAACAATTTGTACGATTAGAACTTAGAGGAAAGTTAGAAAGAAAGGTGTCTATTTTACTAAGCTCTTTCACTGTTGAATGCATTGAGGTTCTCATAAAATTTAGAAATCAAGCTGGAATAAGATCTGATAATGATCTTATGTTTGTCAACGTAAATACAACTCGTCTATCTAAAAAATACATAAGAGCATGCCCATTAATGTGCCGATTCGCCAACGAATGTGGTGCAGCAGTACCCGATTTGCTGCGAGGTACTAATTTACGTAAGCATATAGCAACACATACTGCAATGTTAAACATCGAAGAAACCGATGTTGACCGCTTGGTACAGTACATGGGTCATAGCAAAGAGATCCACAAGAATATATACAGAGTTCCGGTTCCTATAGCTGAAATGGCAACTGTGTCACATATGTTGGCATCTGCCATAGGAAATAACGACCAACGAGATAATGTAGAATCTGATGATAGTTCAAGTGAGGAAGAAAATGAGGATTCGTCTGATGAAGAAAATGAAGTGCATTGTCCTGATTCAAAAAATGACTCAATAAATGATTCACCAAATACTTCTTAAAAACGTAACGGTAAGTTATAATATCTACGATTGATAATTTTCAGCTTACGAAAGAGTTGTATAAATAAAATTTTCGCGGAATAAATACCCGATATTAATACCAACAATTAAATTTTTAGCTTTGACGTTCAGTACATCAACATGGAACAAATAGACTGAAGATAAAAAAAATACTATCCCGAGGAATTTGGTGACGTATTAAAATTATTAAAACTACCATCGCTTAAACAATGCTATGCAGCCATCAAGAAATACACAGTATTAAAGCAAAGAACACCACAATAATTAAAAACATGGATCGATAATCAAAGAAGAGCCAAGAACAGACGAATGACCTACCAATCGAAGAAAAGATCTCATTAAAAAAAAATGATGTGAGGAAATAAAGATATGGTAATTTTAATCTAACTTCTTAAACTCACAAATTTGAATGCAAAAGTATATCTTCCTAGTTTTTTAGATCTGTTATAGATTAACAATAAACAATAAAAATGTAGAATGTCAGTAAGTTCCGATAATAAAGAGTATCATCAATTATTTAGTCTAATTATTTTCGATCTAAAAAAATTTTTGTTTAAAAAAATTTAAGCACATTTTTAGATATAAATTAATGCTTGATTTTTTTCGCTAAGAATAATCCTTCATCTTTTATTGCATCTGAAGAACAATGGAATTTTAATGAGTATAAAACATACATAGTTTATAGATGATGTTGATGATCCTAGTTCACCTGAATGTTCCATAGAGAGTCCAGTTTTCAAGAAACTTTTATTTTTTTATTAATCCTAACTAATTATATTAGAACTTTGGAAAAATGTTTGGCAAGTACAAACAATGATTATTGTGTGGACTTGTGCTTGGTATATTTTGAAGACTGTCCCCAAATTATTTTCATGCTGAAAGTATTTTTTAAAGAAAAGTCTCCAAAATATCTATTCGATATACACATATATAAATGTATATACTTCTGAAGCAATGTATAGTTTGAAACTTGGATTTTTTTAATTTTTTGAAAATTAGTGGTTTATTTATATAATGAATGTTTGAATTCATATTCGATTGCCGACAACTATTTATCATTAGTTCAAAATTTAAAATTTTGTCACCATCATCTGAATAGCTCTTGAAATGGTCTAGAATATTACAACTTCCCAAATTTGTTACTATACAGTCTTTTATAATTATTTAGTATTATCTGTTGTGTTTGAACAATAACTTGTACGACTGATAAAATGTAATGAAATTCTTACATTTATTCATTAATAAGTGTAGACTGTATTGGATAAAGTTACCCTTAGATAAACAAGGTATTATATTTTTAATAAAATGAAGAATAAATTATATTGAATGTTATTTCAAATAATTACAGTGGAGTAAGCGTTTATGTTCGTTCTGATTCTTTCCTGTAAATTTCAATCAATAACTAATCTGAATCATTTTTTTCCAAACAAAAAATTCGAATATTTTAATGTATGATCATTAGATAACCTCCTGAGGTAAACACCTCAGTTTATCTATTCGTGACTTTACCTTATTCGATAATATTCTTAACTCACTTTATTTTTTCAAAACATGATCTCAAACTATGCTTTGATTGCATGTTTTATACATAATTTACTAACAATATACTTTAAGTACATGTCTATGAAAAATACATTCTACTGTGAAAGTCTTTAAACATTCAAATTTTTGTTCTATAAATACAAATTTTAGAATTATGGCGTCGAGCAAGTCATTTGCCACTCAATACCTCCAAAAAAAAGGGGGGTCCTAAAAAACACTTTGTACACACATAAATAGCTATGTTTTCCAGAAGTATGACCGAAGAAAGCTTTCTGGTAGACTGAAATTTTTGGTGCTGAACGAGTATAGTAACGCTATAGATGGTTCAAGACTACACTCCGTGCAGATTTTGCACGAGTTTTTATAGGAGAAAATTCCTATAGGGAACATGCGCGAATCTTCTAGAATCTACTGACTCGCCCATGGTTGCTATTCGCTAAAAAAAGATCGATACAATTTTCGCAAAGAGATTGGCAAGGGCCAGGTCTCCAGTTTTTTGTCTTACGATTGGTTGATGTGTGTTGTTTGCGCACACACCTAATAGCTTCCTTTATTTTGTCACGTACGATTCAATAATGTCCTCACGCATGTGTGGACCATTATTGATCGTCTTCTTTGTTGCAAATAATTATTGCTTTACTGAAAAATGTTATTCACCTAGTCTTTTTATTAAAAAAAACCACGATATTTATAAATACATTTTTTTCATTCATACTTTTACTGGATGTCGTATGACATCATATCCTTTTAATATTTCTAAATCATCAGTCATAACAACTTTCTTCAAAAACATAAGAAATTTTATGGATGTTTTTCACAATGACTTCTCTACCCTAAAGGAAATTAATGTAGCAGGTGAAAAACTATTGCTACTAATATATAAAGCTCCAGTAGATATTGAGACCCCAAACGATTTTAGATACATATTGTGGAATCGTTTAGTTGGAAACAGCAATAGCAAAGTAGCTCTTTGACCACTTCCACCAACGTCAGACGCTGCTAAATGGCATAGTGCAAGGGTATTTTACCAACCACAAATGTGGAATAGTGCTTATGAAAAAATTTCAACAAAGTGGAGATGGAAACTTAATAACAATGAATATGTAGGAGCAATTAAAATTAATACAGTTCTTGCACCTGACGAATTATTAGAACGAATTTCTCGTAGGTGTTTTGGTATTTGTAGCAATCGACATGTACTTTTCGAAGATCATGGTTACCATGCTCATATGAATGTAATCAATGTAACGGTATCATTTGTAAGAATACACCTGAAGTTATTGGAGCTGATAATAATGATAACAAAGACGAAAGCAGAGGATATTCTATCACATAAAATCGAACAAAATGCCCCCTTTCAAATTTTATACCCAATAGAACGAATAGAAACTGAAGAGCCTATGTAACATTACATTTTTCAGAAAACTTTATTTATTAACTTCCAATTAGGACGTTATTAGAGGTAGGTCGATTAGTAAAATGTGAATTTTCATCATATCTCCACGTTTTAAGATATTTGCAAGCATACAGACAAACTTTTAAAATGATGTGTGTGTATACGTACGTATGTCAGCATTTATTTCGTTTTCTATATCTCGAGAACAGATTGATATATCGACTTCAACCAAAATTTATACGAAAGATAATGTCATAAAGAAAATCTAGAAAAAGTTTAAACAAATTCAATAGATCCGTTTTTTTTTTTTATAAAAAAAAACTCATAATAAATGAATGAAAAGATTGACTACTTATTGAAATACTTTTAAGCAAAAAAATATCGATTTCATTTGAAAATTCACTCGGTATTGACTAAACATGATTGTTTACAACTAAATATGATTTTCAACAATTACACATTGTTTATAACAATATTAATTTGTTATAAACAATAGAATATTGTATTTATCAAGTAACTTATGCGTATATCACATGAATGTGAATGTTTCTTACAAAATAATATGATTTTTGACGAGACGTAACTCTTAACAATGATAAATTGTTTGTAACAACATGAATTTGTTATCAATAATTTATTGCGTAAATCTAACCGCAACCTGTCAACTCTCGCTGATGCTCGTGCTCCGTCGAGCTTACCTGATCCGCTCGCCCTATCCTAGCTTTTCTTTCTGCGCTCGACAAATCACAGCACGTCTTCTCCAACCTAGCCAATGATAGTTGTCGTATTATTGTGCTAGGTCTACCGACACCGGCTACAACGTGTTTGCAGCCATTAACGCTCATGTACCGTGCTCACGCACATGTGCTCTTTATCTCTCTTAACAATGCTCAGTTTCTCTCATAGTTTAAGCTCTCTTGACGCTCTAGTCATGTTCAATTAAGTTCTGCTAAGCTCAATAATTGTTGTTAAAACATCGTGAAAGAATAAAACTATTTATTCTTATAATAAAACATCCATTAAGCTCGAACAAGTGTCTCTCGTATGTGATCATTCCTTCCTGACCAAATCCTACGGCGTAGCTCGTTAGCTATCTTTTCTCTAGCTCGTTCAACATTAAAATTAATAAACTAAAGTATTCTTTGGTTAAAAAAACACAATTAACAATGAAAGTTCGTAGTGTAAGCAGAGACAAAGTGGGCTCAGACCAATTTTTTTTATATGAATTTTGTCATAGTTTTAATTCTGCCACTTATTGTTAGTATTTATATTATTATTTGTTATTTAAAAAAAAAATTGAAAATCAGATTTTTTGTGACAAATTAAAACCAAAAACATTTGACTATTTTTGTCGTGGATTGGATGTTAAGTGAGTTGACTGCTGAGCAAAAACTAGAGGTTGGGTGATGGACTCGATTGTCTAGAAATGATTCCCCGATTTTTACAGAACAAAAAATTGAGACATCTGACCTTTATTTATAACAAAACACTTATTCATTAGTTTCACTGGTAGATTTGTCTGTACGAAAATGTTTCACTGTAAAGTGTTCTCTTGAGTTGGCTGTGATGAAAAAGGATGAAAGGGTAGCTCAATGATGGTCACTAAGTAACACACAAGTGAGTTGACTGGATACTGTATCTTGCGTGTGTGAGTAACTTCAGTTTGAAGGCTCAGCACCACTGCTTTGTAGATGACTTTGTTGTCTGAACGGTTGTTGATGAGTTTGACTGATTCACTATAGAAAAAGTGTGAAATGACTGCACAAAGATACGTGATAACACTGGAAAAGATTTGTTTGCGTGACTATTCGTAGAGTTGTCTAAACTATACAGGCGGTTTTCCGCGTGGTGAACACGCTTATCGGCGTCGCCAGGGCCGTGATGATGAATGGTAACCTTGTCGCCCTTTGCTAGCGTCTGATAGTTTACCACCAATAGTCAGGATCGTAGTCTAGCGGTTGTTGGGTTGCCCCGGGGGGTTAAACATGAAAGATCGAGTTCATTAACTCGTAACATTCTCCCCGCCATCAGCAACCTGGTGTTGCTGATTGGATGAGTTGTCTGTTGAGTCTGGTTACTGGAGAGTTGATTCGTCTGGTGGTTCTGGTTGCTGGTCAGTTGATTCGTCTATTGGCTTACAAGGGAGAATTGCTAGCTTGGTGATTGGTCTGGTGAGTTCAGTAGTCGCTGTTCTAAGATCGACTACCCTGATGAGATTATCCTTCCCTGGATGGAGTTTAATGACTCTAGCTAAAGGCATTTGCTAGGTGGCATATTTTAATCACAAATTAGCACAAGAGATCCTTCTTGGATTTCATATGATAGTTTTTTCCATTTTGATATAGCTAGCTGCTGCTGGAGATAGTCTTTTGACCAGGTTGACCAGAAATGCTGTAGTCGCTGCTGAATGAATTGCCACCTATCAAGCCTGTTTGCTGGAAGTTCTAGAAGAGATGGTTCTGGAAGAGTAACTAAAGGTTCTTCTGTCAAAAAATGACCAGGAGTGAGTGCTGATATGTCTGTTGAGTCGTCTGAGAGCGGTAAGAGTGGTCTGGAGTTTAAGACTGCTTCAATTTGAACTAACAATGTTGTAAGTTCTTCATAAGTGACTAGCATGTCACCCGATGTTCTGTTGAGGTGATGCTTCACTGACTCAACTGCAGCTTCCCACGTTCCACCCATGTGTGGGGCAGCTGGTGGATTGAATCTCCATTCAACTCCATCGTTAGTCAATGTTGCTGCTAGATGAGTAAACTGCTGTGTGCCCTGTTGAAAAAGTTGTCTGATTTCTGTTTCCGCTCCTTTGAATGTGGTGCCACAATCACTGTGGAGCTGTCTGCATACGCTAAGTCGTCCCGTGAACCTGCGGAACGCTGCAACAAATGATTCTGATGTATAATCACCTACCACCTCTATGTGGACTGCTGAGGTGACCAAGCACACGAAAATACAAATCCAGCCCTTGGTCTGCTTGGCGCTTCTGCCTTTCCAAGTCTTTAGTGTGATGGGACCAGCGTAATCAACACCACAGACGGCAAATGGTAGAGCTGGTTTGACTCTCGATACCGGCAATTGACCCACAAGTTGCTGTGCACGTTTGCCACGTAAACGAGCACATTTCATACAGTGGAAAATGTGTGATCTTACTGGTAATCTTCCTCCAATGATCCAGTAAGAGCTCCGTATGAGGCTCAGAGTTGCCTGCGTTCCACCATGGAGTGTTTTTTTATGAGCATCAGCGATGATTAGTCTTGACAGGTATGCCCTTTGAGGTAAAATTGCTGGATGCTTTGATTCGTCTGATAAATTTGCGTTTGAAGAAGAATCATACACCATAGGTTGATTTGGCCACTTTGAGTCGTCTGCTGATAACCACTGTGGACCTGTCCACCACAGGGGATGCTTCTGGAGCTGGGAGATAGTTATTCCTCAAGAAGCACAGTCTGCTGGATTTCGTTTGCCTAGTATGTGTCTCCACACGCTGATTGGAGTCAGGTGTCAAATTGCTGACACTCTGTTGCTCACAAACTCCTCCAGCGAGACGGAATTGACTGAATCCAAGTGAAGGTCACTGAGGAGTTTGTCCAACAATTGATGCGAGTTGGCTGAATCTCTAGTTTTTCTTTGATGTGGTTGACTAGCTTAGCGAGCATCAGAGCTGCTGTGAGCTCAAGTCTTGGTATTGACAATTTTTTGGTTGGTGCAACCTTTGTCGTGGAGCATATAATTGTTCTCGTAGGAGTATGACCTGGAAGGTTTGACCGTGAATATATCACAGCTGCCATTGCAAGTGTTGATGCGTCTGAAAATTCATGGAGTTCCACGATGGACTTATCTGTCAAAGTCAACCACCGAGGAATTGAGATGTCTGAGATTTGTTTGAGTTCATTTCTAATTTCGCTCCACTTGGTTTCAATGTGAGTGGGCACTGGCTCGTCCCATGTGAGTTGGTCTACCCAGAGTTTTTGAAGTAATGACTTTGCTCTTATAATGAACGGTGCAAGGAACCCAAGTGGATCATACAGTTGGGCTGTCTGTGATAGGATTCGTCGTTTGGTGATTTGGCTGTCATCATTGTTTAGTCTTGATGTGAACTTGAACGAGTCTGTTCTTGGTATCCATGACAATCCCAATGGCTTCGTACTGGCACTTTCAAATTCATGGATTTTGTCTTGAACTGAGTTGTCTGTAAGAGTTGTCAGAAATTTTAACGAGTTACTGTGCCATTTCGAAAACGGAAATCCGCCTGCCTTACAGAGTTGTCTGACTTGTTGTAAGAATACTGACAATTGTTCTACGGTGTCCACGCCACCAAAAATATCATCCACATATCTTCCTTCCATCACTGGCTCCACAGCAAGAGGAAACTTATGACCCTCATCTTTGACTAATTGAATCATGGCAATTTGTCTGTACATCTTGATGATGTCTGTTGTAAAAACAAATTTGTGTTTTCCGACCCACAGCAGGACGTCTGCAATGTCCCTCTGCAAGTTAGTACCTACATATTGGATGTCATACACCGAAATACCACTTGTTAATGGACTGGACCCATTGAAAACGACTCTGAGCTTTGTCGTGACACTATCTTCCCTTAAAACACCATGATGATGAAGATAATAGACTGGTGAGTTGGCTGTAGCTGCTGGTGCTCGAATCATGTGGTTGAGTTGTTCATATTCACTCATGAAGGTGTGGTACAATTCAGAGTATGATTTGTCTAGTGTAAGGCGTCGAAGTATGCTCTTCAGACATTGTTGAGCTTTGATTAATGAATCACCCAGTAGCTATGGCGATGATGATAATGGTATTCTAACGATATACCTTCCGGCATGATCTCTTGAATGAGTTGCTACATAATGATCTTCACATGTCTGCTCATCTGATGAGAGTTGACCGTCTGCAGAGTTTGGGATTTCTTCTTGTACCCAAAACTTTACCAAGAGATCTTGGAGTTCTTCATATGATTTGTCTGCTGCACAATGAAATGCCTGATGAATTTTTCTAGTTTCTTCTGCTACTGGACCTGTGATCATCCATCCAAAAATTGAATTCAGAGCAATTAATGATAACTTAGAGGATTTTTTCAAGCCTTGACCAATAGGTCTTGACAGTGAGTAGTCTGGATCAGCAAGATAAAGACGTTTTAGAGTTGTCCATGTCAATGGCTGAGTGGAAAACGTTGGTAATTTGCCTGTTACTGTTTGTAAGATGTACGCATTTAGAGTAACTTGCTCTGATGTGTAGATTGATCTAAGTGAAATTATTGTCACTCCTTTAGTCGACATGGCTGGAGAATTTCCAATCCCAAGAATTGTTGTTGAAGTTGGACGTCGGGACAAGTGACATGTTTTCACAATGGAGTTTAAAATGAATGTTAGTTCAGATGCTGGATCAATGAGTAGTCTGACTGGAGTTGTTGAGTTGTCTGCTACAAGTAGTAAATTGGCTGTGGCAAGAAGTATTGTCTTTTCTGATGCCAGATTAGTTGATGTGTTGCTTACCCGTGCTTGAGTTGTTCTGGCTTACTTTTTCCGTTGTTTTGCACGAGGAGGGGAGTTGTCTGATGTGTTCAGGACTTCATGAGTTGTGCTAGAGTTGTTTGGTCCTGCTGCTAAGATTCTTGGAGATCGAATGTGCTTTGAGTTCTCTCCATCCAAGACCCTCAACCCTCCTGACGCCGAAACTTTATGTGCTAAGGTCATCTTTTCCATTCAGACCCCAGGAACACATTCTTTGCTCCAGTGAGCACTCTCAAATGCCAGACTTTCTTCACCTGAACTTGATGATTTGACTGGAGGTTGGTTGGTCACCATAGTGGCTAATGAACTGACTAAATCGATGACTGATGGTTAGTCTGAAGATTGATTGACCAGTGTGGCTGTTGGTGAGTTGACTGTTTCTGAAACAAACAAATCAAAATCTGACGCCGAAAAGGTGGTTACAGACCCTGATGAGTTGTCTGGACTGTCTGTGATTTGACTGCAACCCCTGGTGATTTGACTGGAGCTGTTTGATAGGGGCTGCACTGCATTTTGGTTATCTTGAGTTGGCTGGCGAGATGGCACTGCGTTGTTTTATTGAGTTGCCTGCTGAGAAGTTGATGAAGATGGCTGAGTCTGATGTTGCTGGCCTGGTTCTTCACCAGGTCCATAACCTCGACTTTGAAGAGATGCTGTTTGAGGCTTGTGTATCATGGTATGATGTATAAGAGGCATCGTTTAAGTATCTACAAGAATGAATGGGAAAACATCACTTTCAATTTGATCATCTCCATCAATGAGAATCTATAAGAGGTATCGTATAAGTTTTTTGAACCGATTCTCTTTGAACGAGGTCATAATATTCCTCTCACTTCTACGATGCCTCTCAATAATTCGAGTTAATGAGATTATAAATTTAAAAATATTAATTACCAATCCGTTCTCATAGAGACTCATAGTATGTTCTCCGATTTTCATTGGAAGAAATTATCATTTGAAAAATTTTCTTACCTATCTATTCTCATGGAGTCTCATACTATGTCTTTTTCCCATTTTTATTGTAAGAGATCGTAATTTGAAGAATATTATTCATCTATCCGTTTTTATAAAGACTCATACGATGCCTCTCAATGATTCTCATTTAAGGAGATTATGAATTAAAAAATATTTTCTACTTATCTGTTCTTATAGTGATTTATACGACGCCTCTCATAGATCCTTACTGATGGAGATGATCGGATTAGAAATTTTATTTACCTATTCGTTCTTATAGAGACTTATACGATGCCTGTTAATGATTCTTATTGAAAGAGATTATAAATTGTTGAATACAATCTACCTATCTGTTCTTATAGTAACTTATGTAGTTGTCCCTTACAAACGGGATCACTTTCTATAAATTCTGATAAGACTTTCTGAGAAACGGTCCTATAGTTTCTTAGAATAATAGAAGAACATAGGACATTGGAATAAAGATATAATTTCTGAGTTGCATTTTAACTGTGGTGTCTTTATGAGCGACAATTATTTCATTTCTGCTTGGATATACTGATAAGGGAGCAAACTTGATTGATTTTTAAATTATCACCAATGTTTAACTCAGGTAGATTAGCCGAATTTATGTCTTTATGTTTTAGAATAGTGTTGCGTAGACTTAACCGCAACCTGTCAACCCTCGCTTAGGCTTGTGCTCCGTCAAGCTCACCGGATCCGCTCGCCCTATCCTAGCCCTTTTTTCAGCGCTCAACAAATCATCGCTCTTTTCCTCCAACTAAGCCAATGAGATTGGGACTACTATCATGCTAGGTCTACCGCCGCCGGCTACAACGTGTTTACAGCCATTAAAGCTCATGTACCGTGTTCAAGTACACGTGCTCTTTCAACGCTCTGCTTAATTTCTCTTTTTCTAAGTGATCTAAGCTCTTCTAACGCTCTATCCAAGTTCAATTAATTTCTGCTAAGCTCACTAATAATTGTTATATTATTGTTAATAGTTCAAAGTCTTTATTTTCATAATAAAACGTTTATTAAGCTCGAACAAAGTGTCTCTCGTGTGTGAACATTACTTCCTGACCACATCCTACGGCGTAGCTCGTTCACAATGTTTCTCTAGCTCAACTAAAATAATTATAAATTGATTCATAAAAACATTTGCAATTAAAACAAAAAGCTCAGTGAGCAGCGTACTGGTCTGTGGACCGGAGGATGCTAGGATCGAATCTCACCATCAGCAGGATTTTTTCGGACAAATTTACTAATAAATTTTATTTCCCGGTGTATATTTGAATAACAAATCCGTATGAATAATGGACATCTAGATCCAAATGAAATTTTCTTTTGTTTAAACTGATATTTTTTTCGTAATAAGAAGATAAATTCCGATAGAAAACGATAGAAATATTTCTTATAGAATCTTGTACAAAGCGATCAGAATATTCTCAATAAATTCTTATGAATTCCGATAGAAAAAGATACGAATATTAATGACCTGTCCGTTAGATTCCTATAAGTTTTATAAACAGTTATCCACAAATTTTTCATTGAATCTTATAGGACTCAATATACCTATCCGTTAGATTCTCAAATATTCCTATAAACCGTCGTCTTCGATAAATTCTCATAAAAAGAAAAAAAATAGAATCCATGGGATTGAATCTGAGAAATGCATCAGAAATTTGACTTTTCGTATAAGAATTTATGAGAAATTTCTTTTCAGATTCTCATACAACAAGTTCAATTTTTGATGCATTCTTCGGATTTATTCTCAAAAATTTTATTCTTATCGGTTTCAATGGAACTGTTCAACGAGTGTGGTAATGAAATGACCTACTTATAAGTCTTTATTTAATATAACCGCATCCTTTCTTATAGCGTCGTAAAAAATTGGAGAGGGAATAAAACGGCATCATTACCTCATAATATCTTATGAGATCTTATTTGAAGCGCTGTAATAGTTTCCCATAAATTCATGTAAAAATCGAAAAATATTATTTGCTTATTGCTTTTCATAAAGTCCTATAGTACTTTTTCTTCCAAAATCTTATCGCATTGAATGAACGAAAAAGTTATCACTTTTACTAATAGATTCTTATTGCATCTTGTAATATTCTTCTAATACATTCTTATGAAACTTTTCCAGAAATAACAAAATGTTATTTACCCATAATTTCCCATTGGAACTTATCATATTGTCCTAATTTATTCTTACATATACTCTCAAAATTCACTGAAAGTTTTTGAAGGTCGAAAATATCTAAAAGCAACAATGGCAATCATTAAAGGCGGATATGTCGACGACATATTTGAAGGAGCAGATTTACCGGCAGAATTTATTTAAGTTGCTGAGGAATTAATCAACTTGTGCAAGGCAGGCGGCTTCCTCCTCGCAAAATGGCAATAAAATAGTCAATCACTTCTTCAATAAATGTCACAATCATAATTTACTCAAGAAAAAAAGACCTTCGAAGACTGCCCAACAAAAGTTCTTGGACTTCACTGGAATCCAAGTTCAGATACATTCACATTCACATCAAAATCAGTCATTCAAGAGTCAAATTATTCAAAACGCATCATTCTTTCAGAAGTAACTCAACTTTATGATGCTGTGGGGTTTGTGTCCCCAATTACAATTAGAGCTAAGATGCTCCTGCAAGAGCTCTGGCTACACAACCTCAACTGGGACGAACCAGTCCCACAGTCAATCATCAATCGCTGGTTAATCATCAGGGAAGAATTCACTCGACTTTATGAAATCTTAATTCCACGATGGATTCACACCACAAGACATTCAACAGTAGAACTTCATGGCTTCTTTGATGCTTCCAATCGAATCAGATAAAAAGTGCTGAAAAAAAAGAATCAAACAAAGAAACTGAACATGATCTAAGTGAATCCCAAGGTATACCAGATAGTAATAGTGACGATTTGAAATGTCTAACAGTTGATAAAACGTCTGAAAAACCCCATCAATATTTATGGAGAAATACCAAGGATAAGATCAATGTAACTGAAGATACTCCAGGTACATCCCGAGCTATACTCAATAGTGATAGTGACGATTCAGAATATCTAACAGTTAACAAAAAGTATAAGAAAAACTCTAAATATTTACGAAGAAATACCAAGCATACAATCAATGAAACTGACCCCTATATTAATCATTTTTAATACTATAATAGAATGAATTTTATTGTGCTTAACAGGGTTGTAATGTTTTGAAATACATTTCATACAATCGAATTTCATCAAGAGAAGAAGTAAGTACTTTCATAATGACTTAATGTGTGGATTATGTTAAAAAATGTACACTGTTAATTGTTATAAGAAAATTCACTTATAGATAGATTATTTGCTTATAAATAAAGTAAATGTTACATCTGAAGATGGATAAAATATCTTATGAACGATTAAAGCAACAAAATAAAAAGTTAAAAGAAACAATTAAATTAATTGAGTGTTCTTCTACTACTCAACCCTTGGGTTCGCCAGATTATTTTGAAATTCGTAAAAAACACTGGGTGAAAACTGATGCATACGTAAAGGACAAAAATTGTAGAGCGGTGGCAAAATATATTACTACATTGGCATACGGCCTTTGGGGCCATAAAAAATTGGCAGCAAGCTGTGTACGAGGCAGTGAGAAGCCGCAATTGTGTCCAAAAAAAGTTCAGACCATCACAGACAGCATTAAAAAATTGGTCTGAGCACACTTTATCTGTGCTTACGTGACGAACTTCCCATTATTATAACAAATTCATATTGTTATAAACAATACGTAATTGTTAAAACTCATATCTCGTCATAAATTATATTATTTTGTTAGAAACATCTAAATTCATGTGATAGTAGTATGGAGCAACTTTGGCGGACCCCACTCCTATCCTCACCACAAAGTGGGGATGAATTTGTGTCCGTCGGATCAGGTATCAAATCAAAAGCAAATAAACAATATCCATTTGGATTATCGGTGCGACTAATTCCGTTCCCTTCATAAAGAAAAGGTATTCCTGTTCCTGAGAATAACGTATGATAGCAGTCGATATACATGGAATTTTTAGTGAAATCTGACTGTAAAGGCTTCGAAGGAATTTGTCGTCCATCGACATACAAGGATAAATAATTAATTTTATAATGATGAAAATTGAATGGATTTAATTTCCGATCGCCGTTGGAAGCTTTATTATCAACAAAACCAATGATTACGCGCCGTGGTAATTGACCGAGAATCACATTGTCAATGGTTTTACCATGAACGCCTCCATGTACGGAAACCGCTTTAACCTCCACACGTGTTAACGGGTATTTTGCTTTCGTTTTTGTTAGAGCACGGGCATGTGATAGCATAGTACCTGGTGATATTTTCACACGTCTCATTATTGAAGAGGCCTCAGTTATGTCAACTTTGCTCTCAGCTTAAGAAGCATCCATTAAACAAAATGAATCTCGAGATTTTGTTGAGCGTGAGCGTGTCTCCACGCCATTTATTAAAAAGCGTTCTTGATAAAATACGTCACAATGTAAATGACCAAGAAAATTAAACGTTTTTCCATATGATAAATATTAACGACGTTTTTTCAGTCCTCCATCGACATCAGCGAGACTGTTCATTTTACCAGGTGTATCTTGAGCCCAGCCAACGGTACTCAGATGTGAATTTTTTGCGTCTCGTCCATAATTTCACAGTGTTTCGATGTGAGCCCTATAGGCGGATAAATTATTAGGCGGTGATACACATTTTTGGTTGAAAAAACCATCGACTCGATTAAACATAGAATACATAAAGTTATCTATAGGTGCAACAGCAATAGGTTGAGGACCGACTTTAGGATCACTTCCATCCATGGGAGCTGTAATTTTGACTTTTAAATTCAACATAGTATGCGCAAGGTCTATGTATTCATCTCCTTGGCCTTGAACGACAAATTCAATAGGTGAATTATCCGTTGACGATGAAATTGGCTTGTAAAACACTTTTTGAGAGCCTTCAATTGTTGTTTGTGTAGGTGGAACAGAGAATAATTCCATCTCGGTTTTCGCACATTCACATGAATGTATATACAGAAAAGCCATGGTTATTTTTTGAATATATCTGCTACGCAATGCGATTTCTTTCGTGTCTTTTGTGAATTTTTTGTTTTTCGCGTGTTTCTTTCAATTCCACGGCCTTCACTCTTCTTCTTCCCTCTACCTGTCTGCTTTTTTGACTTCTTAACTTTTTTGGTACAGTGCTTTCTTTTTTTTCGAGAGCTGATGTTCTCTAAACGGCTGTCGAGAAGCAACTGTTTATTTGATGTTGAACTTCGCGGTATATAGCCTGATCCTCTCATTAAGCTATCAATTTTTTCTTCTGCCTTACGTTTTAAATTTTGACCTGACTCTCGTAAATGCGTACGTGCTGATTCTTTGAAGGACAAACGGTTGTCAAGTACATCGTGAGCAATATTTATGCCTGATTTGAGGGCTTCGTTACCAATAACTTTTGCCCCACTCTTTAAGAACGGCAGAACACTCCTAAACAAGCCGCCCAAAAAACTACCGATCCCATGACCTCTCTGATGAGGTGTTCCAATGTAAATTTGACTGATGCCACTGTAACCACTGCGACCGAAGCCATGCTGTGGAATATCGTAGTCAATTTCTCCATACATATCTATCTTAGCCTTTTGAAGTGTAGCGTTACTGTCAGCGTACCGTGTTCAAATGGTATAGGTTTGCCAAACTCATCTCTTATATCTGTTTCAATCGTACGAATATCCGTTTTTGATAGGGGTATATAACGCATTGTAGAAAATGACTTTATTTATGTTGAGCCATATGCATAGTTATGCATATCAAGAGGCACTATACGTAATAATGGCGTCTGTACATCGCCTGTGATGTAATTTTTACAAATATCTGAATAAACAAATAAGCTGCATGGTAGAGATGCAAAGATACTTGCAGGGCGAGTCCTTTGAATATGAGCTAATAATTCAGGTCTATTCTTTGCTGGAAACCCAAGAATCTGTTGGAGAGAAGGTGATAGTTGGACCAGGTGTATCCCATCATAACTGTCGTCGCAAATCATCGTAGTTTCAACATAGCCACCAGGATTTACCAAAACCATTTTATATGCTCGATGATAATATCGAGTTTATTCAATTCATCAATTAGATGATTAAGGGTTTGATACACACCAGCAGGAATAAGCGACTCATAATTTTCTGCTTTGTCAAAATTATAAGTATCAGCAACGTTTTCTTTTACGAATTCTATGATATTGATGTCATGTATAAGTGAAAAAGTAACATTAGCATGTTTTGCAGGCAAATTCAAAAAATTCATAGGAATGCTTATTTCTTCCAAAGATACGCCCCACTCTCCAGGCAATTTGAGAGGATGTGATAATTGCGTAACAAAGTGCGTCATGGTATTTTCAGGAAAATAAATCATGCTACTATTACTGGGTAAAATAATGTGAAACTCGTCTTTTTGTAGGGTCATTTTTATTTTCTTGATTTTTGACCCACTCTCGACAGCTCTTCCTTATAAAAAATACCGTCTATATTCTCATGGTTTAGATCTTGAAGTATATACACCGGGGGCTGACGAAATTTTGACACACGAATTATTCTAAAAATTTCTTCGCTCCAGCCGCTGGTATAACTTTTCACGAAAGTGGCCTTTGCTTTACTGATGCGAACTAGATCACCAACGCTATATTTAGACATTTTCGATACTTTTTTGCGCCACCGATTATTTTCATAACGATGTTGCATATTCTGAAAGACTACTAATTCATTCTCAGTATCAATTTCAGATGGCATAAATTTTGTTGCACTGTGTTTGGTATTATTGTAAGCTGAGAAAATTTTCTGCAGAACATCAATGTATGTAACGGGCATATGTAAAACAACGCCACATTTGCTCTTTTAATGTGCGATTAAAACGTTCAACAATAGCGGCTTTAACATCAGGATTTCTCACTGTTCTGAAAATAATTTCTTTTTTATTTAAAACTTTTTGAAAATCACTGCCCGGAAATTTTTTGCCTCGATCTGTTTGTAATATGCGTGGTTATCTTTTATTACTACGTTTAAAAATCTGTGTCATTGCTCGAGCAACAGTTAAGCTTGTTTCGTCATGTAATGCTTCAACCCGTACAAATTTACTTAGAACATCAATGACTACTAATAAATACTTAATATTGTCATTATAAGTAGCAATATTACGTAGATCAACTGAATCTGCTTCACATACATCGTCTACATGTGAAACATTATACGTCCGCCTTGGAAAACAACGTCTCGTTATACGATGTAAAGTATAAGCATCTTGGTTTTCTAGCTATTTTGTGATTTTATTGTGAGGTGTATTTTTCACATAATTCAACAACCGCGTTGCACCAGAAAAACCAGCGGGGTGTTCAGGACTATAATATATTTTTTTTAGTGTCGCCATTACTTGAATGAAAATTTTAACCAACGCTTTTTACACTTCAGCTTTGAAATACCTGATCCTCTTTGTGATTTGGCGCTGCGTGCACTTAACAAATCATCACCTTCATTAATATCTGATTCACTTTGCGATCTCATTGACGAGGAACCTTCAGCTATTATACCTGGTATGATAAGCCGGCGGCCACGAGTTGAGTGTGTTGGCGTAGATGTCCGACTGTTTCAGCATCAAATAAGTCTTTATTTCCTATGTTCTCGCGTAGCACGTAGCCTCTATGAATAACGCGGGCAGACTGATCTCTGCCTTTAGCGTATTCATTCTTTCTAAACCTCATAGCATCATTCAACAGGTCTATAATATTTGAATCTGGGATAGGACTACCTTCAATATTAACAACACCTGTATTATCCCATGTAATAATAGTATCAGGCATATTTTTCAAACGTCTGTAGAGAAGTTTTGCCTTTGACTGAAATTCTTTCGGAACATTATCAATAGCCGATTGATCAATGTTATGATCAGGCGATTTATTTATCGCCTTCCCTACTTTATCATGCAATGATTTTTCACTATCATAAGCATTTCCATTTTTAATTAAATTTGGTTGTCACGGTCTGATTTTTATAATTGATAAGACGTAAATACCTTTTTAGCACTTGGGAGTAAGCATTCCACTTCTCACGTTCATTTTGATAAGCTGTAGATTATAGTATTTCATTCATCTCTTGATCGAGGCGTCCTAAAACTGAATCATAAATTTTATCTAACTTATTTGTTGATAATTTGGTATCTGTTACTTGAAAATTTCCTGCAGTTTCTTCTGATATTAAAACCATTTTTTAGCATGTTCCGTTATTTTCCAACCGTTGATGAGTTTTGATATCAAACTACCCATGATAGGGGCTAGAAGTACAGGTAAAAACCCGCCACGTTTCTGTAAAATTATCTTTTTTTCCCCTTTGGAACATCCCCGTGAAGCTAAGCGTCGTAAAATAGAAGCGTGACGTTTTAATTAGCGTTTCTGCTCGGGTGTCAATGAAACGTTGCCCCGTAAAATATTAAGAGTAGATTCACATATGTATCTTACTAACTGTGGATCAGCTTTCCGTAAAATAGCAGCTCGTTGCTCTTTTTCCAAGTAAAATAAAGCGCTGAAAATTGCTGCTTGTTTCTTCCGTGATGTGTTTGCTGCCATCACTAAATAAAAACTGATAACTTATTGTTATTTGAACTCTTATTTATATGTTTTCGCTAAACATAAACGTAATGTCTCGGATCATCTGGAAAAATACATGTACGAAATCGACAATTTTCAGGTGTTGATTGTTTTAAATCCAATAATAGGTATCTATGCGGCTGTAGTGTTGCGTCATAATATATTTCCTGGAGAAAACGTGTATTTTCTGGACACACCTGCCAAGCTGAATGCTGGGTCTGTGAGCGTTCACGGGGGTTTTTAAAAATTACAATGTAATTAGCATTGAGTGATATGTCCCGTTGTCCTTTTTCCTGATGGAATAAATTTTGCGTTATGAATATAACGCTCAGGTTATGATGATGACTACCCTTTGTGAAAAGATCTATAATTGTGCTACTCGATGATTCACGCATAAGATCATCTATAATAATTAATTTTGGCCGCTGATCAGACACATAATCATCGTTAGCTGGTAGTCCCGCTCTAAATTCCAGAGGCAATGTTTTTGGATAATTGTTATAATAATCTTGCTACTCAGCATCGTAAAAAATAATCTTAGAAAAACGTGTATCGCTCAGATGATATATAGCATTGATAAATTTTTTTACAAAAAAGTTTTCCCACAGCCTGTAGGGCCACAAATAAAATAGAGGAGACTAAATTTAATAGAACCGGCAGTCTAAAAAGAATCTCTGAAAAGTAATATTAATCATTTTTAAAAATTGAGGGTCAGCGTAATTAGAGGTTCTCAAAATAATAAGAATTTATTTATATTACTAAAATTCATTGGAATACGTAAAATATTAATTTTTATTTTTGCCCATCACGGCTATCTGCCCGGTGCTGTTAGATGTATTTGATTCATTTTAATTGTTCTCTAATAATATCGTTTGCTTCAACGATCGTATATACTTTCCTTAGTACCCTCTATTTTTCTTATTAAGGAAACAGTGCGTCAAATGACTACTGCTAGCAAAGATAGCTAGCCTCTCGACGTCACGGTGATAAAAATTTTTTGAATATAATTGCTTTTCGATTATAATAAATATCATTATACATGATGGATCCGCGTTGGAAACATCCGTGGACTTCTATTATTTGTGGCCCTACAGGCTGTGGGAAAACTTTTTTGTAAAAAAATTTATCAATGCTATATATCATCTGAGCGATACACGTTTTTCTAAGATTATTTTTTACGATGCTGAGTAGCAAGATTATTATAACAATTATCCAAAAACATTGCCTCTGGAATTTAGAGCGGGACTACCAGCTAACGATGATTATGTGTCTGATCAGCGGCCAAAATTAATTATTATAGATGATCTTATGCGTGAATCATCGAGTAGCACAATTATAGATCTTTTCACAAAGGGTAGTCATCATCATAACCTGAGCGTTATATTCATAACGCAAAATTTATTCCATCAGGAAAAAGGACAACGGGACATATCACTCAATGCTAATTACATTGTAATTTTTAAAAACCCCCGTGAACGCTCACAGACCCAGCATTCAGCTTGGCAGGTGTGTCCAGAAAATACACGTTTTCTCCAGGAAATATATTATGACGCAACACTACAGCCGCATAGATACCTATTATTGGATTTAAAACAATCAACACCTGAAAATTGTCGATTTCGTACATGTATTTTTCCAGATGATCCGAGACATTACGTTTATGTTTAGCGAAAACATATAAATAAGAGTTCAAATAACAATAAGTTATCAGTTTTTATTTAGTGATGGCAGCAAACACATCACGGAAGAAACAAGCAGCAATTTTCAGCGCTTTATTTTACTTGGAAAAAGAGCAACGAGCTGCTATTTTACGGAAAGCTGATCCACAGTTAGTAAGATACATATGTGAATCTACTCTTAATATTTTACGGGGCAACGTTTCATTGACACCCGAGCAGAAACGCTAATTAAAACGTCACGCTTCTATTTTACGACGCTTAGCTTCACGGGGATGTTCCAAAGGGGAAAAAAAGATAATTTTACAGAAACGTGGCGGGTTTTTACCTGTACTTCTAGCCCCTATCATGGGTAGTTTGATATCAAAACTCATCAACGGTTGGAAAATAACGGAACATGCTAAAAAATGGTTTTAATATCAGAAGAAACTGCAGGAAATTTTCAAGTAACAGATACCAAATTATCAACAAATAAGTTAGATAAAATTTATGATTCAGTTTTAGGACGCCTCGATCAAGAGATGAATGAAATACTATAATCTACAGCTTATCAAAATGAACGTGAGAAGTGGAATGCTTACTCCCAAGTGCTAAAAAGGTATTTACGTCTTATCAATTATAAAAATCAGACCGTGACAACCAAATTTAATTAAAAATGGAAATGCTTATGATAGTGAAAAATCATTGCATGATAAAGTAGGGAAGGCGATAAATAAATCGCCTGATCATAACATTGATCAATCGGCTATTGATAATGTTCCGAAAGAATTTCAGTCAAAGGCAAAACTTCTCTACAGACGTTTGAAAAATATGCCTGATACTATTATTACATGGGATAATACAGGTGTTGTTAATATTGAAGGTAGTCCTATCCCAGATTCAAATATTATAGACCTGTTGAATGATGCTATGAGGTTTAGAAAGAATGAATACGCTAAAGGCAGAGATCAGTCTGCCCGCGTTATTCATAGAGGCTACGTGCTACGCGAGAACATAGGAAATAAAGACTTATTTGATGCTGAAACAGTCGGACATCTACGCCAACACACTCAACTCGTGGCCGCCGGCTTATCATACCAGGTATAATAGCTGAAGGTTCCTCGTCAATGAGATCGCAAAGTGAATCAGATATTAATGAAGGTGATGATTTGTTAAGTGCACGCAGCGCCAAATCACAAAGAGGATCAGGTATTTCAAAGCTGAAGTGTAAAAAGCGTTGGTTAAAATTTTCATTCAAGTAATGGCGACACTAAAAAAAATATATTATAGTCCTGAACACCCCGCTGGTTTTTCTGGTGCAACGCGGTTGTTGAATTATGTGAAAAATACACCTCACAATAAAATCACAAAATAGCTAGAAAACCAAGATGCTTATACTTTACATCGTATAACGAGACGTTGTTTTCCAAGGCGGACGTATAATGTTTCACATGTAGACGATGTATGTGAAGCAGATTCAGTTGATCTACGTAATATTGCTACTTATAATGACAATATTAAGTATTTATTAGTAGTCATTGATGTTCTAAGTAAATTTGTACGGGTTGAAGCATTACATGACGAAACAAGCTTAACTGTTGCTCGAGCAATGACACAGATTTTTAAACGTAGTAATAAAAGATAACCACGCATATTACAAACAGATCGAGGCAAAAAATTTCCGGGCAGTGATTTTCAAAAAGTTTTAAATAAAAAAGAAATTATTTTCAGAACAGTGAGAAATCCTGATGTTAAAACCGCTATTGTTGAACGTTTTAATCGCACATTAAAAGAGCAAATGTGGCGTTGTTTTACATATGCCCGTTACATACATTGATGTTCTGCAGAAAATTTTCTCAGCTTACAATAATACCAAACACAGTGCAACAACATTTATGCCATCTGAAATTGATACTGAGAATGAATTAGTAGTCTTTCAGAATATGCAACATCGTTATGAAAATAATCGGTGGCGCAAAAAAGTATCGAAAATGTCTAAATATAGCGTTGGTGATCTAGTTCGCATCAGTAAAGCAAAGGCCACTTTCGTGAAAAGTTATACCAGCGGCTGGAGCGAAGAAATTTTTAGAATAATTCGTGTGTCAAAATTTCGTCAGCCCCCGGTGTATATACTTCAAGATCTAAACCATGAGAATATAGACGGTATTTTTTATAAGGAAGAGCTGTCGAGAGTGGGTCAAAAATCAAGAAAATAAAAATGACCCTACAAAAAGACGAGTTTCACATTATTTTACCCAGTAATAGTAGCATGATTTATTTTCCTGAAAATACCATGACGCACTTTGTTACGCAATTATCACATCCTCTCAAATTGCCTGGAGAGTGGGGCGTATCTTTGGAAGAAATAAGCATTCCTATGAATTTTTTGAATTTGCCTGCAAAACATGCTAATGTTACTTTTTCACTTATACATGACATCAATATCATAGAATTCGTAAAAGAAAACGTTGCTGATACTTATAATTTTGACAAAGCAGAAAATTATGAGTCGCTTATTCCTGCTGGTGTGTATCAAACCCTTAATCATCTAATTGATGAATTGAATAAACTCGATATTATCATCGAGCATATAAAATGGTTTTGGTAAATCCTGGTGGCTATGTTGAAACTACGATGATTTGCGACGACAGTTATGATGGGATACACCTGGTCCAACTATCACCTTCTCTCCAACAGATTCTTGGGTTTCCAGCAAAGAATAGACCTGAATTATTAGCTCATATTCAAAGGACTCGCCCTGCAAGTATCTTTGCATCTCTACCATGCAGCTTATTTGTTTATTCAGATATTTGTAAAAATTACATCACAGGCGATGTACAGACGCCATTATTACGTATAGTGCCTCTTGATATGCATAACTATGCATATGGCTCAACATAAATAAAGTCATTTTCTACAATGCGTTATATACCCCTATCAAAAACGGATATTCGTACGATTGAAACAGATATAAGAGATGAGTTTGGCAAACCTATACCATTTGAACACGGTACGCTGACAGTAACGCTACACTTCAAAAGGCTAAGATAGATATGTATGGAGAAATTGACTACGATATTCCACAGCATGGCTTCGGTCGCAGTGGTTACAGTGGCATCAGTCAAATTTACATTGGAACACCTCATCAGAGAGGTCATGGGATCGGTAGTTTTTTGGGCGGCTTGTTTAGGAGTGTTCTGCCGTTCTTAAAGAGTGGGGCAAAAGTTATTGGTAACGAAGCCCTCAAATCAGGCATAAATATTGCTCACGATGTACTTGACAACCGTTTGTCCTTCAAAGAATCAGCACGTACGCATTTACGAGAGTCAGGTCAAAATTTAAAACGTAAGGCAGAAGAAAAAATTGATAGCTTAATGAGAGGATCAGGCTATATACCGCGAAGTTCAACATCAAATAAACAGTTGCTTCTCGACAGCCGTTTAGAGAACATCAGCTCTCGAAAAAAAAGAAAGCACTGTACCAAAAAAGTTAAGAAGTCAAAAAAGCAGACAGGTAGAGGGAAGAAGAAGAGTGAAGGCCGTGGAATTGAAAGAAACACGCGAAAAACAAAAAATTCACAAAAGACACGAAAGAAATCGCATTGCGTAGCAGATATATTCAAAAAATAACCATGGCTTTTCTGTATATACATTCATGTGAATGTGCGAAAACCGAGATGGAATTATTCTCTGTTCCACCTACACAAACAACAATTGAAGGCTCTCAAAAAGTGTTTTACAAGCCAATTTCATCGTCAACGGATAATTCACCTATTGAATTTGTCGTTCAAGGCCAAGGAGATGAATACATAGACCTTGCGCATACTATGTTGAATTTAAAAGTCAAAATTACAGCTCCCATGGATGGAAGTGATCCTAAAGTCGGTCCTCAACCTATTGCTGTTGCACCTATAGATAACTTTATGTATTCTATGTTTAATCGAGTCGATGGTTTTTTCAACCAAAAATGTGTATCACCGCCTAATAATTTATCCGCCTATAGGGCTCACATCGAAACACTGTGAAATTATGGACGAGACGCAAAAAATTCACATCTGAGTACCGTTGGCTGGGCTCAAGATACACCTGGTAAAATGAACAGTCTCGCTGATGTCGATGGAGGACTGAAAAAACGTCGTTAATATTTATCATATGGAAAAACGTTTAATTTTCTTGGTCATTTACATTGTGACGTATTTTATCAAGAACGCTTTTTAATAAATGGCGTGGAGACACGCTCACGCTCAACAAAATCTCGAGATTCATTTTGTTTAATGGATGCTTCTTAAGCTGAGAGCAAAGTTGACATAACTGAGGCCTCTTCAATAATGAGACGTGTGAAAATATCACCAGGTACTATGCTATCACATGCCCGTGCTCTAACAAAAACGAAAGCAAAATACCCGTTAACACGTGTGGAGGTTAAAGCGGTTTCCGTACATGGAGGCGTTCATGGTAAAACCATTGACAATGTGATTCTCGGTCAATTACCACGGCGCGTAATCATTGGTTTTGTTGATAATAAAGCTTCCAACGGCGATCGGAAATTAAATCCATTCAATTTTCATCATTATAAAATTAATTATTTATCCTTGTATGTCGATGGACGACAAATTCCTTCGAAGCCTTTACAGTCAGATTTCACTAAAAATTCCATGTATATCGACTGCTATCATACGTTATTCTCAGGAACAGGAATACCTTTTCTTTATGAAGGGAACGGAATTAGTCGCACCGATAATCCAAATGGATATTGTTTATTTGCTTTTGATTTGATACCTGATCCGACGGACACAAATTCATCCCCACTTTGTGGTGAGGATAGGAGTGGGGTCCGCCAAAGTTGCTCCATACTACTATCACATGAATTTAGATGTTTCTAACAAAATAATATAATTTATGACGAGATATGAGTTTTAACAATTACGTATTGTTTATAACAATATGAATTTGTTATAATAATGGGAAGTTCGTCACGTAAGCACAGATAAAGTGTGCTCAGACCAATTTTTTAATGCTGTCTGTGATGGTCTGAACTTTTTTTGGACACAATTGCGGCTTCTCACTGCCTCGTACACAGCTTGCTGCCAATTTTTTATGGCCCCAAAGGCCGTATGCCAATGTAGTAATATATTTTGCCACCGCTCTACAATTTTTGTCCTTTACGTATGCATCAGTTTTCACCCAGTGTTTTTTACGAATTTCAAAATAATCTGGCGAACCCAAGGGTTGAGTAGTAGAAGAACACTCAATTAATTTAATTGTTTCTTTTAACTTTTTATTTTGTTGCTTTAATCGTTCATAAGATATTTTATCCATCTTCAGATGTAACATTTACTTTATTTATAAGCAAATAATCTATCTATAAGTGAATTTTCTTATAACAATTAACAGTGTACATTTTTTAACATAATCCACACATTAAGTCATTATGAAAGTACTTACTTCTTCTCTTGATGAAATTCGATTGTATGAAATGTATTTCAAAACATTACAACCCTGTTAAGCACAATAAAATTCATTCTATTATAGTATTAAAAATGATTAATATAGGGGTCAGTTTCATTGATTGTATGCTTGGTATTTCTTCGTAAATATTTAGAGTTTTTCTTATACTTTTTGTTAACTGTTAGATATTCTGAATCGTCACTATCACTATTGAGTATAGCTCGGGATGTACCTGGAGTATCTTCAGTTACATTGATCTTATCCTTGGTATTTCTCCATAAATATTGATGGGGTTTTTCAGACGTTTTATCAACTGTTAGACATTTCAAATCGTCACTATTACTATCTGGTATACCTTGGGATTCACTTAGATCATGTTCAGTTTCTTTGTTTGATTCTTTTTTTTCAGCACTTTTTATCTGATTCGATTGGAAGCATCAAAGAAGCCATGAAGTTCTACTGTTGAATGTCTTGTGGTGTGAATCCATCGTGGAATTAAGATTTCATAAAGTCGAGTGAATTCTTCCCTGATGATTAACCAGCGATTGATGATTGACTGTGGGACTGGTTCGTCCCAGTTGAGGTTGTGTAGCCAGAGCTCTTGCAGGAGCATCTTAGCTCTAATTGTAATTGGGGACACAAACCCCACAGCATCATAAAGTTGAGTTACTTCTGAAAGAATGATGCGTTTTGAATAATTTGACTCTTGAATGACTGATTTTGATGTGAATGTGAATGTATCTGAACTTGGATTCCAGTGAAGTCCAAGAACTTTTGTTGGGCAGTCTTCGAAGGTCTTTTTTTCTTGAGTAAATTATGATTGTGACATTTATTGAAGAAGTGATTGACTATTTTATTGCCATTTTGCGAGGAGGAAGCCGCCTGCCTTGCACAAGTTGATTAATTCCTCAGCAACTTAAATAAATTCTGCCGGTAAATCTGCTCCTTCAAATATGTCGTCGACATATCCGCCTTTAATGATTGCCATTGTTGCTTTTAGATATTTTCGACCTTCAAAAACTTTCAGTGAATTTTGAGAGTATATGTAAGAATAAATTAGGACAATATGATAAGTTCCAATGGGAAATTATGGGTAAATAACATTTTGTTATTTCTGGAAAAGTTTCATAAGAATGTATTAGAAGAATATTACAAGATGCAATAAGAATCTATTAGTAAAAGTGATAACTTTTTCGTTCATTCAATGCGATAAGATTTTGGAAGAAAAAGTACTATAGGACTTTATGAAAAGCAATAAGCAAATAATATTTTTCGATTTTTACATGAATTTATGGGAAACTATTACAGCGCTTCAAATAAGATCTCATAAGATATTATGAGGTAATGATGCCGTTTTATTCCCTCTCCAATTTTTTACGACGCTATAAGAAAGGATGCGGTTATATTAAATAAAGACTTATAAGTAGATCATTTCATTACCACACTCGTTGAACAGTTCCATTGAAACCGATAAGAATAAAATTTTTGAGAATAAATCCGAAGAATGCATCAAAAATTGAACTTGTTGTATGAGAATCTGAAAAGAAATTTCTCATAAATTCTTATACGAAAAGTCAAATTTCTGATGCATTTCTCAGATTCAATCCCATGGATTCTATTTTTTTTCTTTTTATGAGAATTTATCGAAGACGACGGTTTATAGGAATATTTGAGAATCTAACGGATAGGTATATTGAGTCCTATAAGATTCAATGAAAAATTTGTGGATAACTGTTTATAAAACTTATAGGAATCTAACGGACAGGTCATTAATATTCGTATCTTTTTCTATCGGAATTCATAAGAATTTATTGAGAATATTCTGATCGCTTTGTACAAGATTCTATAAGAAATATTTCTATCGTTTTCTATCGGAATTTATCTTCTTATTACGAAAAAAATATCAGTTTAAACAAAAGAAAATTTCATTTGGATCTAGATGTCCATTATTCATACGGATTTGTTATTCAAATATACACCGGGAAATAAAATTTATTAGTAAATTTGTCCGAAAAAATCCTGCTGATGGTGAGATTCGATCCTAGCATCCTCCGGTCCACAGACCAGTACGCTGCTCACTGAGCTTTTTGTTTTAATTGCAAATGTTTTTATGAATCAATTTATAATTATTTTAGTTGAGCTAGAGAAACATTGTGAACGAGCTACGCCGTAGGATGTGGTCAGGAAGTAATGTTCACACACGAGAGACACTTTGTTCGAGCTTAATAAACGTTTTATTATGAAAATAAAGACTTTGAACTATTAACAATAATATAACAATTATTAGTGAGCTTAGCAGAAATTAATTGAACTTGGATAGAGCGTTAGAAGAGCTTAGATCACTTAGAAAAAGAGAAATTAAGCAGAGCGTTGAAAGAGCACGTGTACTTGAACACGGTACATGAGCTTTAATGGCTGTAAACACGTTGTAGCCGGCGGCGGTAGACCTAGCATGATAGTAGTCCCAATCTCATTGGCTTAGTTGGAGGAAAAGAGCGATGATTTGTTGAGCGCTGAAAAAAGGGCTAGGATAGGGCGAGCGGATCCGGTGAGCTTGACGGAGCACAAGCCTAAGCGAGGGTTGACAGGTTGCGGTTAAGTCTACGCAACACTATTCTAAAACATAAAGACATAAATTCGGCTAATCTACCTGAGTTAAACATTGGTGATAATTTAAAAATCAATCAAGTTTGCTCCCTTATCAGTATTTCCAAGCAGAAATGAAATAATTGTCGCTCATAAAGACACCACAGTTAAAATGCAACTCAGAAATTATATCTTTATTCCAATGTCCTATGTTCTTCTATTATTCTAAGAAACTATAGGACCGTTTCTCAGAAAGTCTTATCAGAATTTATAGAAAGTGATCCCGTTTGTAAGGGACAACTACATAAGTTACTATAAGAACAGATAGGTAGATTGTATTCAACAATTTATAATCTCTTTCAATAAGAATCATTAACAGGCATCGTATAAGTCTCTATAAGAACGAATAGGTAAATAAAATTTCTAATCCGATCATCTCCATCAGTAAGGATCTATGAGAGGCGTCGTATAAATCACTATAAGAACAGATAAGTAGAAAATATTTTTTAATTCATAATCTCCTTAAATGAGAATCATTGAGAGGCATCGTATGAGTCTTTATAAAAACGGATAGATGAATAATATTCTTCAAATTACGATCTCTTACAATAAAAATGGGAAAAAGACATAGTATGAGACTCCATGAGAATAGATAGGTAAGAAAATTTTTCAAATGATAATTTCTTCCAATGAAAATCGGAGAACATACTATGAGTCTCTATGAGAACGGATTGGTAATTAATATTTTTAAATTTATAATCTCATTAACTCGAATTATTGAGAGGCATCGTAGAAGTGAGAGGAATATTATGACCTCGTCCAAAGAGAATCGGTTCAAAAAACTTATACGATACCTCTTATAGATTCTCATTGATGGAGATGATCGAACGTGTCTATAATATTCTATACAGAAAAATTTAATTATGAAATAATTTGAACAATTATTTTCTTATTTCAACAAAAACTATATTATGATCATTTTTGTTGATTCAAGAATTTTTTATGTTCATTTCCAATCATATAAAATTTAAAAACAATACGTTATGTATTTAACTGTGAACATATTGATCACAGATATCAAACAAAACACTTTTGATACTACTTTTCTTGTTTCAAGTATTTATTTACTTGATTCAATCTAATTTTATGTTACGGTAAGATAAAAATGGTTAAATCAAGTACTTTGTTCACTCAAGAATTTTGATTCTTGAAATTAGATTTTTTTTTCTCAGTGTAGAGCTTCCTCTTAATGATCACTGCAAGATCTCTGAAAATAACCTGGATTCAGAAATTTTGAAAAAGACTTCGAA